>JAQFVV010006199.1:19426152-20026152 GCA_028023455.1 Epiperipatus broadwayi | reverse complement strand
ATAACTTTCCTGTTAAGCTGTCCATATAATGTCCAATATACATCCTTACTTAATAAAAGAGTTTTCCTTGTTAAAACCATTAATACTATATTAATAATTACAAATTTTACTTTTAAAATCTTTGTAAATAGGTAAGTATTACTCGTTGATATTTCCATATTTTAATGTGAAGTTGAATTAAGTTTCGATGAAAATTCTGGCAAGGGAATTTAACTTTTAGCACTGCATCTCTTAGATAAAACTTATTATAATTTATTAATAATACTCTCTTTGCAAATACTTAAAATTGATATCCTTATCAGTTGCAAATAAATTTTAAGAGAACTATTATAGCACTAAATTGACTAAAACAAAAATATTAAAAGAAGCACAAAATTTTAGAAAATTACTAGCACCATCTGAACTAACCGTGCATCAGTATTTATACCCAACAAAATACATAATCTGATTGGTGGGTTTTGCTTTTCACCTGATAACTTAATTTGCATACAACTTCAGTATCACACAGTTAAATTTAAAAAATTTAATTTGACTCATTTCTATTTAAAATATTACTTAAAATATTAATTTTAAATCAATTTTTGTACCCTATTAAAATTAATTAAACATTTTAAAATGACTTTTAGAAAACAATATTTATCAATTTATTCCACCCTTTATTTTTAATGTATCTATTTTTAAAACAAATATTTAATTTTAACTAACTAAATTCATTTTATAAAACTACTTAAACATTTTATGATATCTAATTTTAATATTTTCTCTTGTGATAGATAAATAAATGTATTCAATTCTATAGTGTAATTTTTTAAAGTAATTTTGGAACTTTGTTAACACAAATACTAGTAAGCACATATGTATAACTGTATACATATCACATGACTTACAATCAAGACAGACTGTATCAAAATTCTGTCTGGAAAATATTAAATGTTAATTGCAACAATCATTATATTAAATAAATAATATAATATAATTTGGAATAATAATTTTGAAAACATAGAATTAAATATAAATTTTCCTTCCACAAAGATTACTTTTAAAACATATAATATTAAATATAATTATTAGATATAATTTGTACTTTAAAATGTAGTATTTATTTAATTACAAGTTTTAGCTATTAAAATTCAACTTTTAAAACATATTTTAAACATTTATTGCTACATTGTTTATTATGGCCAGCTTTCCTAACCACATGCAATTAATACATTTAGCTTTATTTAACTGTTTTAATTTTATTTAGCACAATTTTAGGCATTAAATATTTTTATCTTGCTTTAAATTGAACTTTTAAAAATTATCAATATAATACAATCATTATTCAAAGAAAACATATCCTAAATTTAAATTTTTTTAGTAAATTGCTATGATGAATTAATTCTGATCTAAAGGAAAGGGCACAATATATATATATATAAACAAAATTATGAAGATGCCTACTATTTTTTTTAAAAAATATTTGTTTTGAAAACTCATAGATATTTGAATGTGTATGGGTGCATAAAAAATTGATATTCTCCAATTTTTTTTAATAATATTATCATTAAAATTGAATACTTTTTAAAATAAAATAATATTTCTCAAACAAGATGTATGAACTATTGTATCTAGAATGCTCTAATTTTTTTAAAAAATAAACAAATAAATTAATAATAAAATATTATCATTATTTGAATTATTTTAATTTGTTAAAAAAGTGTACTATAAAATTTGTTGTAATGTGTTGAACTATTTCCATCATTTATCATTAAATGCTGAATGCCTAGAGAATTTTTAATTTTATTCAACTTTTCAAATACAAATAACTGTTAGTAATAATATGCAAATAGACAAGACAGATTAGTAGATTACACAATGTTTCAAATGGAGTTATTCTTTGCTCTTTTTCAGGTGTTGCTGACCTGACCAATGACAATATCAGCATAGGAGATGAACTCACACCTTTAGATTCTTGAATATCGGATTTTAAGACACTACTCTAAACAACTGAGCTATTATGTTAAAGGCCTTTGACAGAATAGTTGAGTGGTAAGTGCATTACCTTAAAATTCAATATTCAAGAATTTAAACATGTAAGTTCAACTCCTATGCTAGTATTATCACTAGTTAGAACAGCAACATCTGAAGAAGAGTGGAGAATACTACTTCTGAAAACATTGTGTAATTACTAACCTATGTTGTGAAATAGTTCAATATATTATAACATTTAAAATACCATTTTTTCCCGAATCTGCTGTTTCTTATTCATTGGGGCTTATTTTGTGATCTGATAATGAAACTCCTGATGGCATTATACAATCGTTGAAATAAGTTGAGTTCTTGGTATTCTTTAAGAATAATGTTTTACTAATAATACTAATAAAGTGTAAATAAAAAAGAGCATGTAGATTAATGAATTTAGCCAGGGAATGTAATCAGTAACATAAAAAAAATTGTGGGGGACGGCTCTGTTGGAAGTCTACTTGTCTTCTAAAGCCACACAAAGAGTATAAATACTTGTAATGAAATATATATATATATATATAGACACAGTGGCATATAGCAGGTAGCAGTGCACATATCATTACAGAATGCATGCTATGAATACATTGCATGGCCCTAGCTATATTGTTCAAGTTAATTATTGCGTAAGTAGATCAGAAGAAAATTTAGCCTTGATGCCAATATATTGCCATCACACCACTACTCATTATGTGAGATATTGCATCGAATAGATTGTACAAATCTTTCTGGAAAACTGAAGGTGGAGTAAAATAACACACTAAGTCTGTACATTGCTTGCACATATATATGTTATGATTTACACTTATTTTGTACTTTTAACAACGCTTTTCTTTTTTAAATTTATTTTATGAAAGAAGGAAACAGTTCTGAAAAAAATGCTATACAGTTGAAAATATCAGAAACATTTTAATAAAAATCAAATTGTTAAAAATGCAAGAAGAACTATATAGTTTTTATAACATTTTTTATATCACTTTACTAGTTATAAAAGTATTACTTTAATGTTTAATTTTTTAAAAATATGATATATCATCTTTCACTACATTAACTTATTCTAATATAAATCATACCAATATTTTTTTTTATAAACTTGAACAATATAATCAATTACTAAAACAATTAAAGATTTCTACATATAACTACCTTATCCAGAATAAGCTTAGAATAGTAAACTCAAAATATTAATTTTAAAAAGAATAAAAAAGTTGTATTTTAATTGCATTGAAGTGAATTTAAAGTGCAACTAAATTAAAATTGAAATCACTTTTTAAAATCTATGTACATACATGTATAGCCATAAGGAACCAAATATCAACTGATCATCATATGTAAATCATATCATCACAGTCTTTATGCTTAAATGAACCAATAGAATATCAGCTTTACGTGTTGAAGGCAATATTATAATTAATTAACAAATGGAAATTCTACCAAATTGTAGAATTGTGATATTCTCTTGGAATGTTTAAACAAGAGGGCTATTCTTATGTGATATATATATATAAGTTTAAAATATAGGTGATTATTTAAAGCAATCAGTAAGAGAAGTCTATATCATTTAATTAGATTTTCAAATAATATATTTCCCAATAATTTTTATTAAATTGTGTATTTTAATGATGTAAGAGCTCTTTACAGTTTATGACAAAACTCTAATATAGACTACCTTGTAAGTAACAAGAATGATAAACTTTCACCAACAAAAATCAAACTTATTGCTTGATTACTACTCTAGTGAACATCTATATTAAATATTAAATTTTTTTACTATTATTAAATCTGTGTTACCTCTCCAAATTTTAGGAAATGAAGAGCATGGTAGCTATAGCAACTATAATGAGAGTAAATCGCTCCATACGAGTTCTTACAATTACTAGACCATTAGGAGAGGAAGACTCGAATCATCTTTGTAGCCTGTATTACAAAGTTTTTAAAGTTAGTATTTGTAGTTCTATTATCTAAATTTTGAATTTTATAATTTGATATCTGTTCTCATTTATGTATATGCAAGTCATGTGTGTGTGTATGTCATTCTAGTTTACTGTTTTTACATCTCAATTTATCACTTCTTGTGCTCAAATGTTATAAGACTTTTCAAACAACAACCATTTAATTATTTTTTTTATCTAATTTATAAATATTTAAAATTTTAAACTTTTATTTATTTATTGTTTAAACTACAGAAAGGATTCCTGACATAATATTTTTGATAAAATAATAAAAAGCAATAATAGGTCCTATATCTTAAAAAATTTACTAAGGTAATAAACCTAAAGCTTGTGCAGTTAAAAATGCAAAGGTAGGGACCTCTACAGGTCTTAACCAGAAGCTTACACATTGGAAGAAAAGAGGGGAACCACATTGCTCATTAACATGCTATTCAGTGTGTTTATGCATCGGCAAGATGAAACTTACCTAAGATTTGCAATATATCATTCATAGTGCATTATAGTTATGATAGTGGCTGAAGACAAATTTATTGATAATTATCATTATCAATAAAGCAAGTCATATATAATGTGACATTGCTTTTATAAGCTTGTATTTACAAAAATGTAATACTGGGAATGTACCAATAGCTCAAACAAGCTCTTATACATTTATGTTAATCTTAGTTTTAATGATGGATAATTATAGAAAAGCATTACAACTGATAAGAACATAGTCTTTGTTTTATCTTCTAGTCTTTGTCTTATCTTCTTATTCTTTGGATGATATTAAAAGGAAAGATTTTGCTATGAATAATTTTGGCTATTTTATAAAATTTTACACATTTCAAGTATTTTTTGTTAAGGTGGATTTATTGTTACATAAGTTGTTTGTATTTATACAAAAGATTACCAATAGATTTAAGAGTCAGAGCTAAAAATCTAGTATTTATTTACAATTTGAGGCTAAACTATAATAAGAATAATTAATGGTGTGATTTTATAATTGTAATGACTTTTAGATCACATAAGTTGAAGATAGATTTTTGTTTTTAAATAAAATATGAAAAATATTGTCAAGAACTCAACATTATATATATTTTATTCTGAAATTGAAGATTCATTTAGGTGTTTCTGGACATATACATCGAACATCAATGACTACACTAATCTGATAAAATATAATATTTACATTGGTATTGCTGTGTTGTGTAATAATGTATAACATAGATAGTAAGCAAAAAATATATTTTATATAGCATATTTTCTGAATTTATTATATATATGATATCAATATTAAAAACAATATTTAAAAATATGATAAACATTGCTAATGCCACAATTTCTTATTAAAACAGGCAAAACTCACTATACGTATTGCCACACACAGCAAGCTAGAGTAATTAATAGATGCCAGAAGGCTTGTGCATAAAATCCCCATCTAGTGCCTACTCATCCAATATCCCCAGACTAGTTTCTGGCTTGTGGCCTTCATCAATGAGGAGCCTTGGATCTGAGAGCACTGCATCTAGATCTTAGGGTCTAATGTAACTCTCCAGCAACCAGCTTTTATCTCCATTTAACGACAAAACTATGAGTCTTAAACAGAAAACCCCTTAATGTTTTCAATCCAAGCCCATTAGCTTATATAGTCATATGGGTCTGAACCCAGTTCAGTACCCATACGTTTTGGTATCTTTGGTTCTTTAATAACCATAGCCACCACTATCCTATTAGGCAGGATTGGTTTTAAGCCAATAAACATCACATGACCACCACCTCTTATGCTTGTGTATAACTGTTGTTAAAACAGATAAAACTCACTATACGTATTGCCACACACAGCAAGCTAGAATAATCAATGGATGCCAGAAGGCTTGTGCATAAAATCCCCATCTAGTGCCTACTAAGCCAGAAACTAGTCTGGGGATATTGGATGAGTAGGCACTAGATGGGGATTTTATGCATAAGCCTTCTGGCATCCATTGATTACTCTAGCTTGCTGTGGGTGGCAATACGTATAGTGAGTTTTGCCTGTTTTAACAACAGTTATACGCAAGCATAAGAGGTGGTGGTCATGTGATATTTATTGGCTTAAAACAATTTCTTATGTAAATAATTTTTCAATAGTCAAACATATTTAAATTGATAATGTGTAACAGTGACCAAGAACAGTATTAATATTTATCACAGGTTTTTTCTTTTTTTTTTTAACTTTATTAAAGTTAAAGTACAATATATGGTATTATACATAGAATCTTATATTTAATTTTCATAATGAATTAATAAAGAGTGATTAAATGCAATCATTCATAATAATTGATTATATAAATATGAAATATATATGTGAAAGATATGTATGTATGTAGAGTTACTATTCTCTCTTTTATTTTAACATAAATAATCATTCTTAAAATTGAAGTGGGTCAATGCCAGAATTTTATGCAACCTTTTAGTTATAGATGATTACATATAGCATTCATTGTATAAATGATTTTTATATTTATAGTTTATATTGTTAAAATATATCATATAATTAAGATTATATTTTTATGAGAATTTACACTTAGTTTATCAATTTTTTTTTTCATTTCATTATTATACTTTATCTCTAAATCATTACCACTTTCATTATTTATATTTTTTATTTTCTCCTGCACTGTTTTATTAATCATTTCATTCTAACTTAAGATTTGTTTTAAATCTTTTTCTTAACCACTACTACATGAAGTAATTTTTTTTAAATTTTTCTTAGATAATTTTCATTTTCTATTAGCTTATTTCTTATCTCAGTTCTTGTTTTTTTTTATATATAAAAATAAGTACAGAATTTATGTTAACTCCAGAATGATATGCAATTTTAATTTAGGACAAATGAAAATAAGAAAGGACATTGGGATAGAAAAAAAGACTTGTGTCTTCATTTTACATATTTGATAATACAGTATTTTAAACCTTACAGACTAAAATTCTATTCATTTAAAAGTGTTGTGCTTAACATACTTTGTGTGTGTGTTTGAGTTTTTTATAGTACGTATATCATAAAATGTTATTATATCTCCTTAATTTTCTTTTTAGGAAAATTCTGTTTTATGTGAATTGCATTTGCAGTATTGTAAAATTTGGGATGATGGAATGGCCAAACTTGTTGATGGTCTTATAAAAAACAATACATTAAAATATCTTGATTTGTCACGGTAAGAAATAAAGCAGGATTACTATAAAATATTACACATAATATAAGAGTATAACACATTATCTCTTACTAGAATAATATGCCCTCTATAACTTTAATAAGTTAATTAATATATTAAGACAATTACAAACATTGATTTTTTTCTTCAAAAAATAAACATAGCCTTTTTATTATATTTGAATCTTTTTTGGATCATATCGATATTAGTTTTTGCTTAACTTGCCAGAGCATTTATAATCTTATTATTACATGAGTTAAAATAGTTCTTCATTGCAGCCTTAGCTTTGACAAGGATAAATGCAATTTCATCGAAATGTTGGGAATTTAAACAAAAAACTAATACATAATATGACCCCAAAACAATTTTATTTTTATCATATAATCATAAAAATCTTTGTTATAATATGATTGAAGAACTTTACTGTCTTCATTAAACCTGCCTATGACAAAGCACTTAACACATATTTATGTTTTAGGAGCATTAATTTACTCTATTCTACTCTAGAGCCATTTCTGCGGTTCAAAAAAAGCTTCAGTAATCAAAGAAGACTAGATGGTAATGCTATGTAATGTAGGGATATGGATATGACACAATCATTTATTATTCAATGATTATTCTAATTTACGATAGATATCTCTTAAATAGAGTGAATTATTACTTCTAATGCAAATAAATATTGAAAGTAAGCAAAGGATGTTATTTGCTTGATTCAGATAGATAACATTATATATTTTCTAGAATTTGAGTTGTTCATACTTGTATTGATCATTAGTCTCTCCTATTGAAAAATTACTATTCCAAAATCAACTCAAAATATCAGGCTTTAATTACAGAAATTGAATCTCTCCAGTACTATAATTTCAGAATTATCATTTTATATTGAAATATTAAAATTAATACTATCAAAACTACATACACACATATATTGTAATGGAATGAAATTGTGCCAAAAATATGATCAATAATATAAATAAATATGGTAAATTAATAATAGTAGCTGATGATGATTAATGTGCTTATACTGAACACTAGTTGTAACTAAATATAGAGAGATTCGATGAAGCATATCAAAACAATGCAAACATAATTAAGAGCTATTTTTTTCCCTGGAATTGATGTTTTAAAATGAAAAATCTGATCCTATTTATTATCATCAAGCAAATATCAATAATGAACCAAACTATTTCATGCATATACATTATTAAGTGTTAAATGACTTAGCATATATTAAATGCCATAAAAATGTTCTAGGTTCATTAACATGATCAGCTGACCTTCGTGAAATGTAAGTAAAGTGTGTGGATTTAAAGAATCAGTTTATAATATGATTCTTAACCATAAACATTAATTCTAAAGAAAGTTATGTAGAATGAACATATCTATATATCAAATTCTGTTATTGACTGGTGAAGCTTCCTGGATTTCAGAATATATGTATGCAAGACTAAAGATATAAACACCTAATCTAGCATTAAAATAATTCATTATAATATTTTAAAATAATGAATAATAATTTTAGTAATTAATTAGTAATAATAAAAAAGACAAATGTCTACCTTATATATTCTTCAATAAAAAAAAATTGTTATACAGTATTATTAGTTTAACTTATACATAGACATTAAACATTTTCATGTGTTGAAAACAAAACAATAAATATATAATATTGTTCAAAATTGTGTTTACTTATATATACGATAAATAGTCAAAATAGAGCATATACTCACATGCATCCAATAATATAAGTACACCAATTTAAATCTAAACTAAAGTATTGTAATAATATATAAATAGTAAATGGACTTAGACAAATATATCTGCATACAGCATATGCATTTTATAATCTAAAAAATATTTTAATGTTTATTATTTAATTTGCATTTAAAATATATAAAGCTAAATTATTTTCTTTATATATAAATGATATATAGATCTAGAAAAACCTATATAAACATAAACATGCATTTTAATAATATAAAATATTTAACAATTATTAATTTATTTTTTTAATCTTTGGACCAAAGTATTTGATTATATATAAATAATTCTTTCCTCCATGGGATTTTCAGCTGTTCAATCTCGTTGTTCTCTTGCTAAAAACATTTTCTCTATTACTTATCTACAGTTAATCGATTCAAAATTGTTTATCATTTCTTACTTTTAAAATAAATTAACACAATATAGATAAAAAAAAAACAACCCTTTTTTAGAGCATAGATTTTACTGTGAACTTTTTTTTGTTAAAGAATGATTGTTGAAATAGTATTCTTCTATATGCTTATACTTTATTCTATCATCAGTAGACTTTTTTTTGATATGCTTCTATATGTATATACTGCTGAGGATTTATCTATAATCAGTGGATATATTTGTCAATGCTTCTATATTGATAATTTTATACAACCAACTGCTTCAGTTTCAACCATGCTACATGTGTTGAAAATTCCAAATCTGAATCATACACCTTAGATTAATTTGTGCTTCTATATATAGAAAGATCAATTTTACTCATAGATAATATGTAAACATGATGTGGTTAACAGGTTTAAACTTCGCATATAGTGAGCGGAGTCTTTTACACACACGCATTCTTCTTAGGCTCACTGTAAAAAGCAGATAGTAACACACATTGCTAGAAACACCAAAGTCAGTAAGTATGGATATTGTTAGTAATAGCTTTTTTTTGATTCTGTAAGTCTTTGAGTTTAAATTGTAGCTACAGATGAGGTTTACCAAATAGATATGCCATTAAAAATTTTTTTTTTGTTTAATTAATAAAAGTGCAGATAGTTCAATTTAAATACAATAGTATTTTTCTTTTCTTTCACCAAGCAAAACAAATAAAATTCATATTTTTTTGGAACAAAAACAATTTTTAAAAATTAAAATTT
This sequence comes from Epiperipatus broadwayi, assembly GCA_028023455.1. Classification (NCBI taxonomy): domain Eukaryota; kingdom Metazoa; phylum Onychophora; class Udeonychophora; order Euonychophora; family Peripatidae; genus Epiperipatus; species Epiperipatus broadwayi. Next base: position 20,016,129 of record JAQFVV010006199.1, on the reverse strand, counting down.
GTTTTTTAAATTTTTTTGATATAAAATAAACAATAGTAATTAACTTTTATTACATTAACAAAAGAGCCTTTGTTTCATTTCTATAAATTTTACATTTTTTTTGTTTATAAATAAACTAAATAATTTAAATATTATTTTTTTTATATTAGAACCATACTAATGAATCTATTTTATTTAACACAGCTATTTTTTTATATTTAAATTACTTATTTGAAATAGAATAATTTAAAGTATTTATAATTCTAATTTTTCAGTCATTTTAGCTCTTATAACCACATACTATAATTAGCTATTTGTATGATACCTTTTTTAAGCACAAGTTCACTCACTTAATATACTTATTTATATATAATAACTATAAAGGCATACAAATATATAATAACAAATTCTTACATGTGTACCTATAAATTAACTACAACTATTATTTATTATATATACTAAGGAAAGTTAGTCACATGGCACATAAGCTAACCTGTAGGATAAGTTTGTACATATATATTTAAAGTTTATAAACAAAAAAGAAATTAACACAGTTAAAAATTACTTATATAAATATTTACAACAAAGTTTAGAATGTCTTAAAGGCTAATTAATTAAATAATATTTCTTGATATGCAAAATACTATAAATTATTTAAAATTGAATATAAAAAGGTCTCTCAAATACAAATGGATTCTTATTTGATTTATTTTTGGTGTTGACAAAAATTTAAATTTTTAATGTAACAAAAAGAAAATTATTTTTGTCTAAACAATGAGGTTTATTTTAATGGAAATATAAATACAATTATAAAATTTTAATGTAGTTTGTAAAAGGTTTAAGAAAAAAGTTTCATTAAGAAACTATTTTGAACCTATTTGGTTTGGCTATATGCAAGTTAATAAAACAGCAACAATTGTTAATACAGTTATAATCTTGTTTTTATTAATTTAAATGAAAATACTTTAATTGTTTGCTTATCAAATTGATATATTTCTTAGTATCTGATATAAATAGTGAAGTCAGTTTAATAAAAAATTATAGATTAACTTCAAGTAGAAGAGCAGTTGTCGCTAGTCTCCATGCTGGTAAAAGTTTGGGGTTCCCAGAACAGTGTATATGGAATTCTCTGTGATGATTCTGTAAACCATATGTGTGTATCTGAAGTTAGAGATTATAAAAGCTGAAACTAAATTGAGAACTTCAAAATACCCTATCTATCTGTTAACTATGATATATCATCTAGGCAATAGATATGTGATGGGACCTATTTGCTTATACAAATCAATAAAGGAAATTTTTGTTTGAGATTCCAGTAGTATATGTTAAATTGTGATAGACATGTATAGAAGCACATACAGAAGAAACTGGCTGCTAATAGTATTTCATTACATATTATTTGGAATATTAATTCTAATAAAGAAAAATAATTTATTTATATTTCTAAGTGGAGTCTATTTTTACATATTTATAGAAACACGGCCAAAAAAATCAGATACTAAGATTCCCCAGATGTTACATATTTAATATTATTTTAAGAATTAAATCTTGCACTAAAGAAAATTCAAGAAAAATCTGCTTAATTATTGTATAAAGAAAATAGTACTTTTCCTTATTCTTTAAAAAAAGTTGATTCAAGCAACTAATGCTTTTTGATGGAAATTATATTTGAAAAAACTTGATAGGGAAGAAAGACCGATCACTGATCACTGATCAATGTGTGTCTCAATGGAAAAAATGAACAAAATTGAAGAGTACGTTTGCTTTTTAATTTTTCTTTAAAAATTAATTTGTTGTCTAAAAGTTTTTCTATTGTTTAAAAAAAAACTTTGAGTGGTTTTATAATAAAAAATATTTTATTTTGTAATAATGATAAACAAAAATTAAAAATGAAAACTTATGACCATTATAAACTAAAATAAAGAGTGTGATAATAGCTCTAACAAGTTTTATTGATAAATACCACAAGAGAAAGCATTTAAAATCTCTATCTAGAAATTATCCCCAGACTGGATTCTAGTTATTGGCTTTCCTCAATGAGGCACTAGGATATTTCAGACACTAGATCCAAAATACCAATTCAAAGTCAGCACTTACCTGATAGTTAACTTTTAAGTAGAAAATCTGAAATTTTCAGACAGCTATATGTCTTCAAATCCAGCTATCTAATTTAAATAGCTATATGGGAATGAGAAATCTTCAGCCATACCATATACTAATAGCCTTAGCATTGTAACAGTCAGAATCGTCTATCTCGCTAACACACTGCAGAATTCAAACCCCAGACATGAAACTGAACATTCTAGGAGGGGTTGCCTTCTAGATATACTAAGTTCGAATCTAAAGTCCAAATTTCACAGCGCCATCTATGTGATAATGCATCTGATGCCACTACTAGTATAATCTTTGACCGGTGCCTGGTGGTCAGGGAGAAACAAAAGACTCTATACTAAAAGAAGCTTGGGTGGCTAATTAACGTCTATGGATTTACAAAAGAAATGCAGAATATATATATATAGACCGAGACAGTGATAGGAATCAGCTAAAATAAGAGATCAAATTTAGTTTTAAATAATTTCACAAAATTTATTTATATAAATTATATATATAATGCCACTGTCTGCTTATATGAGACAGGGACGCATATTAAATAATTGTGGGCATTATATTCCAATAAATGACAAAAAGGTTTTAAAGCAAAGTGATATATTCTATTCCTCAGGCTAATAGCATTACGATAATGTGCTTGATGAGATAGGAACATGTGCGAGGTGCTTTGAGTAATACAAGTTTAAGAAAATATTTGAAATTAAGTGTTATAAAATATTTATTGATTTCGAGAATAGCACGGACAAAAGCTTACTAAGCAACAAAATGGGAATGTGATCAAAGCATTTATTCGATAATAATAATAATGTTACATTGGGAGGTCAGTATTGCTGATAATGAATTTATTAAAGTTGGAGGGTGTGACATGTTTAAGTCACGGATGCTTTGTAAAATAAATATAAAATAAAACAATAATGGAATATTTGGAATGATTACGGAGGGCATCTCGCTGCTAACCCGTAGGAAAGTATTTTATGAACAGCCGAAACTTAGCGACTGGGTGACGATTGCGTTTAATTTCCAGGTGTGTCATTTATGGACACACTCTGCCTGGAAACTGCAATAAGCGAAGAGAATGGACTTGGCCATGTAAAGAATCCTTGGAAAAGTAAAACAAAGTGGTCTCAACAACCAATTCACTTACCAGCAATACGAGACTAGTGTATATAAAACATACTGAATGGGTTTTACTTGGATTAAGAGAAATGCCCAATCAAATTCCCCGAAATTCATTTAAAAGGGTCCGCACATTCTCGACGTCAATGATGAACTTTGTAATTAAAGTAGAACACGGTAATTAAAATAGGAAAATGCATGCTTGCGGGTTTGAAAAGTAAGTATAGATTTATATATGCAATCATGCATTAGGGGACACATTTAATCATTGACCTCACACATACTCTCATATTAGATTCAAATCAATAACATGTAGATTTTAAACTATGTGATTATATTATATATTAAAGAAAAGAATCGCCCTCGAACGAGTGATTTGCAAGATAATAAAATTGGAAAATTATTTAGAAATTTAAAATATGCCTTCATAGCGGCGTCTTATTTTCATCAAAGGGAATAATTCACTCAGTCAAAGACGATTCTGACACATTATCATAATAAAATAACAGAAAGCTTAATCAATAGAAAATATTAACCCAAGGATAGAGAGCAAAATGTTGAGTATATTTAAATACGTTAAAGAAATACATAATGAAGTTATGTGAAATATCAGAAAACAATTTAAAATAGCTATAGCATGTTAGTTATCACAAGAGCTCTTGGGTTAATTTAGGGTTACCTCTGGAGAAGCATTTTGGGTAGATTGATGGTCGGCAGGTTTTTATATAATTTAACAGCAAAATCTGGAAATGTTCATATTTTTGGCAGTGGCAGCAGTTCCGGGGTTCCTTGGGTGATAACTTCCTATGGTCTACGGCAGCATATGACCATTCCAGAGAGAAATAGCCTTCTTGCGCTCTACTCTATCATGTCAAGATTTACAAATTACCACAACAATTTTGGTTAGAAACATTAGACCTCAGAATGATTTCTCTTAGAAGCATTAGAATGGAGAACAAAAGAAAACCCTCCTTTTTATATTAGAAATTAACAATAGAACTGCCCTGGAGCATTACAAAAATATATCGGACTTATCAGCTATAATTAAATCTATCCGAATGTCTAAAAGAATTCAACATTAATTAATTTCTTTTGTTAATTTTTCTGTTGACATTCGAATTACAAACTAGATTTAATTAAAAATTACTTTTATTAATTAAAGAAAACCTTAAGTGGACATCTGCTGTTTTTAGATAAACTTATATAACATTAACTAATTAAACTATTGTCCCTCATTTAAGAGAAATATTTGGAATGACTTTTATTAAATTAAACGAAATTTATTTTACTTTTAAATTGCAATATTTGAATCTATTTACTAAACGAATATTTACTAAATGAGTTTTATTTTAAATCAAAATATATTATGATGGTAATATATTTGTAAATAGATTCAAACAAAATAACTTTAACAATTTATAATTTTGATATGTTTTAAAATGCATATCATAGTGTGTGTGCAATTACGACTTATATAACCTACTTTTTAATAAATCAAAATTATGTGAACATATACATAATCTATAATCTTTTATTTATTTGGGAATGAGTTCTATATATAATATGAGCATTGTGCTCGTGGTTTAAAATTAGGCGGGATTTTCGGTATATAAGCATATTGCAGACACACTACGATAGATTGGGGTTCAAACTAAGGTATGAGGGTAGGAAATAGGTGAGAAAAGGTGAAACGAAGATCTGCAAAGCAGACCTTACTGTTTCAGCATTATAACATTGCTTAAGACCCAAAAGCAAAACTATAATAGTAAATAAAATAAAGTCATAAATCAGTGATTTAATTTGATAAGCTTGTAATTATAAACTAAAATAAAGAGCATGCTAATAGCTTATAGCATTTATCGATAAAACTTGTTACAGCTATTAGCAAGCTCTTTATTTTAGTTTATAATTTACAAGCTTATCAAATTAAGTTACGTAATGTATGACTTTATTTTATTTACTATTATAGTTTTGCTTTTAAGTCTTAAGCGATGTTATATTGCTAAGGCTATTAATATATGGTGTGGCTGAAGATTTCTCAGCCTCATACAGCTATTTAAGTTAGATAACTGGATTTGAGGACATATATATAGCTGTCTGAAAATTTCAGATTTTCTAAAAGTTAACTATCAGATAAGTTCTGGCTTTAAGTTGTTATTTTGGATCTAGTGTCTGAAATAACTTAGTATCTCACTGAGGAAAACCATTAGCTAAAATTGGTCTGGGACTGGAGATAATTTCTAGATAGAGATTTTAAATGCGTTCTCTTGCAGCATTTATTGATAAAGTTTGTTAGAGCTATTAGCACGCTCTTTATTTTAGTTTATAATTACAAGCTTATCAAATTAAATCACATGCTGTATGACTTTATTTTATTTTCTGTTATAACCATTATGTTTGTAATAACTTTCCCTTGACAGATTATCATTATGACAACAATCATTTTAATTGTGCATATATGTGATTTTTAACAACATGTGACTCTATAATACAAATATCACCCAGTTAGTATCAATTTGTTTACAGCATTTATGGTATCTTTGATGATTTTACAAGATGTCTAAAGTTATTAAAGATTGAATTGAATATTATTCAATATTTATAATATATAAATTTATTTATTTTACATATTTTTTAAATATCTTTTTTAATTTGTAATATATATATATAATCTGCTCCAAACATTTTATGTACTGTATATTAAAACATTCAGAATTAAATGATAATGAAAAAGAGAAGCTAATACTTTTTATTAAATGCACAGTCATTTTGAAAAGAGAGGGGGGGGGAATAAATAAGAGTGAAGGGGATAGTCTTTCATCTTTTTTTAAAAAAGTATTATATTTTTATTTGCATATTTCTTATTCGCAAAAAGATTGTGAAATACAACTCCTGTTTGTGATTACTCACCAGTACATATTATTCACAGAAACTCTAAATACAGTAGAACCACTCAATCAATGAATGAAGGACGGCTTGCACTGAGTGGTTCTACTGTACTGAGAGTTTTGCCTCTGTGAAAACAGCTATGTACATAATATTTTTGCATTATGCATAAAAACCATTTCATTTACAAAATATAAATTACTTGTGTATTTATTTTTATATGTTTAGCTTTCCATTTTAGTCCACAATTTTTTAAATACTTTTAGAAAGATTGAATTTTTAAATACTTTCATAGAGATTGAATAACTTTGCTATATGCTCTTATTGATGTTGTTCTTTATATTTTATATTATTTTATACCTTGATGTTACAAAGTTTTAATTAAAGCTAAAATGTTATAGAATCAAATTCCTTTTCATGACCTACAAATCTAAAACAATATGCTAATTCATATTAATCTCTTCTTTCTATAATTTCTCATAGATATGATTATTAATTCCAACTTAGTTTTTAAATTGAATTAAATCAAAAGCTTTTTAAAGAAGTTATTGTGATCTCAGTAAAGATTAATACAAAATCAAAGACTGTTAAGTTTGTAATTTAAAAAATTTCTATTTTTACCCACCCTAAATATCAACATCATTCATTCTTTCAAATATTTGTTATATAATTATCATTTAGACCAGGGGTAGTCAACCTTTTTATACCTACCGCCGACTTTCGTATCTCTGTTAGTAGTAAAATTCTCTAACCGCCACCGGTTCCAGAGTAATGGTGATTTATAAAGTAGGGAAGTAACTTTACTTTATAAAATTTATAAAGCAGATTTACAGCAAGCTAAAGAACATAAATCTCTAAGAATTTTTTTTTAAAAAGTCAAATTTAAAAAAAAAGAAAGTGCTTCAGTGTTGGACAAAACTCCTACCACCCATTACGAAGGCTGAAATTCCCACTAGTGGGCGGTAGGGAGCAGGTTACCACCACTAATTTAGACATTTAATATATATATAGTTATCATCCAGGTTTTTCACCAGAAGAGGTCAGACCTAGGGTTTTCAGGTAGCATGCCAAGAAGGACGTGATGAAATAATTAGCCAATGATCATGTGTACTTCCAGTGGGCTAGCTTGTGGTTTATTTATTAAATTCAGACACAATTTAAGCTAATTCATCCATATCTCGCCCATCTTTCAGATTCCATACATGCCTCAGAATTCGAACCCAGGGTGAATGTTGGAATCAACATTCTTCAGTGATGAATTTATCTTAGATAGAAATTACAGTATGTTCACATTGGCTTTAAATCAAGTAGAAGACTTATTTTATCATATTACCATATTATAATGTATAAAAAGATATATATGTGTGTGTGCATAAATATGATGATCAGTGGATGAGTGGAAAAGAAATAACTTTGATAAACTAGAGACCATTTAATGAGAATTAAATTGACAATGTTTATTTACAAATGAGATAAAAAATAAAATTGAAATTGAAAAACTCTTTGACAAAAAAAATAATTATATACATGTATGTGTGCCAAATGTGCATCCATATCATATACATGATTAAATATATTCATCACACCAACCCTTCCCAAGATAGGCATACATAAATAGACATTCATTATGTACAAAGTAAGTAAAAGTAACAAAGAAAACAAAGCAATGTCGTTAATTTAATGTTGCATTAAATTGAGAAGCGAACTAGCTATTTAATATATATATGTGTGAAGATGTATTCAGTAGCTTCTTGGTTCAATTCCAGCTGTAACAGTTTTCTCCTGGAAGTCCCACCCACCACCTAATTACATATAAGTTAATGGAAAAGATCATGCAAGAAGGTTAATCACTCATACTGAATAAACAAACATGAACAATGGTTAGTTAACAGCCAACAAATAAACAATAATAAACAACATAAAGTCTGTCTGGTGTCAAGTGCATGTTGTTTAATATGGAATAATAATTAATAAATCTTACCCTCATTCCATATTGCAGTAAAGATACTAATGCCAATCATGCCAAGTGTCAGGTTATTATGGAGGGAAGGTTGGAAGGTTATCTAAACTTAATTTTTTTAAAAAGTAAAATTATTTAACTTAACAACCTTCTTCCCCACATTTTCTTGAGTTTAGCTGCAATGGACTCTTCCAAATTACAACAATCTCTGTTCCCAAATAAATGAAAAAAAAAAGATAAAAAAAATTCTACCAGTAAACACATAAATAAACAAAATATATTATATAACAAATTAATATTTCTTCATAATAGTTGGCATGAGGTTCATGGATTAGGCAATTAATGTCTTTAATAGGGTGATCCATCATCATTCCAATGATAGGGCATGCATTCCTCATGGAGGTTCCTCAGTGATATATTTAGAGTGAAGTTATCTTCATCTCCTGTTGTTTTTTCTGCTTCCAACTTGATATTTTAGATGAGGCAATTGACATTTATGCAGGCATTACACACTGGACTACTAAATCATCATGCTCCCTCTGGTAAGGATAATGACCCTTAGTCTTATAACACTATGGAATTAACCAGAGAACATTGTTTTCAGCAAATAAACACTTAACGTTTTCTTAATTTGATGTTTGTTGTTAAGTGAATTTTTTATAAGAACAGAATTATTCCATCAGTATTGTATATGAATACACTGATGACGTTTTTATTTCATTCTTTTATTCACATTTTCCAAGTAGCACAGTTCTTTTTATTTCAAATGTCTATTTAAATCAATTCTATCACTTTATCTGAGTGCTTGACTTTGTCAAAATTGTTTTTGTTTAAATATTAATTGCAGTTTCTTGCAATCTACTTTACAACAATTCGGCAAATAATTTGAAGTGGTTGAATAAGTAAAGTTTATGCATTTGATTCTCCAATGGTATATTATATAGCTTATACCTTATTTAACAATAGTAGAAAGATGATGGAAATGATTTATTTTTATACTGCCCTCGGCTTTCATTGTCCAGACTAGTAACATCTCATTTCCTATTTCTATTGCTGTGCGAGTCCTATTATTGCGTTATTATACTAGCTATAAATGACATAAAATTACATAGTAGAATTATGTTTTTCATCTTCTGTATTTGGTGACATTGGGTCATTACCATGCTTACTTAGTCCAAGTCTTTTAAAGTGATGTACAACACCAATATGAGTCTGATAGTTCATATATATATTAGTACGATTATTTGTTTAATTGGGGTTTTCATCTTTTTAATAAGCAAGTAAAATTGACTTATTTAATACTTCCTCAATATAGTAAAAAAAAACACGTTTGTTATGTTTGTATATATATGTGTGGTTTTGAATTACTTCATGAGAGAAAATATGTTTGACCATCTATTAATTAAAGTCATGAAAAAAATTGAGCTGGATTTGGTAGTGAGAGTAACAAAGGTTAGATTGTAAACTATTCTTACAATTTATTGTCAACAATTTTGCATTTCTACATTTGCTTTTTAAAAAAATATCTATGATAATCCTATTATTTTCTGAAGCTTTTTCATATTTTGTAGATTTATCTGTATATTTCACCAATATATTTAAATACTTTGAATTTCAAAAGATATTTATATAATCATGAGATCTACTTTATTTTCTTGTTCTTTATTATGATATAGTTCTTTGTAAATTTTTTCCATTCACTTCATTGGTTATTGCTGACAATTTTTTTTTAAAATATCAAAATATTATTTTATTTTTTGAATTTTTTCTTTTCTTTTATAATTTTCATTGTTTGTCATAATTATATATCTTAAGGCATCATGAAATGTTTTTGTATTATTTTACATAAATTACAGATTTTCAGTTTTTCTACATAGATCATGTTTAAATATATTATTTTTATAATTTCTAATTATATCCATGAATTGATACTTTTTTATACTATCTGGGTAGAAATTGTTAGTATTGTATCATTTATGGTCAGAACTAAATTTGATAGCTATTGGTATTTTCAAACCATTTATAAGTTATGGGTTAAATTTACTGAAATACTTCTGAAAGTTAAATATATCAACTGTTAATATCTTTTTTAATATTGTTTATCTCTTCAGATTTTATATCTTGCATCATACTACTCCATGATCACTTCCTGATAATAATTTAGAAGTGATAATAATTTATTTAGCATATTAGTGATCTTGATATATTTTCAGTTAATCAAAATATAATCCAACTTGGCTGTATCTTCATTTGGATATAACATTTTCAGTTATGATTTTTCTCAATAAAATAATCATACAGTTTTACTACAAATTGCACAAGCCTCTATTCTTTCTTATTTTTTGTCTCCATATTTAAATTTATACAGGACTTTTATCTTTTAGTTATTTTTTATCTTTTAGTTATTTTTCAATTATTGAATCATGATAGTTTTAAAATATTATTCAGTATGATCAAAAGCTTTCTATATATTTATATAAAAGTTATTTATTTCTTCATCAGACTAAGAACTTATTAGGATATAATTTCATTCATATATCACCAATATCTTTTATTGATAATGAATGTACTCCACTCATACTTCCAATATTTATGCTTTTATAATGAAATGCATGTCTATTTTACTCTTTGTCTTTTTTTCTAACTTCACAAAGTTGGACAATATTCCATTTAAGATCAGACAATTATTATTTCAATCCACACATTTTTCCATCTCTTTCAAAGTGATTTATGTTAGAAGTTACTAAATAGAAAGTCATAACTGAATGACGCTCTAAATTTATAAACTGATTATTTTTAATATTCTCTGCCTTTATAAAAATGAGATCCAAATTAATTTTTATCTTTATTCTGATTTTAATTAGTTTTTCAGTTTAAAATTATTAAAAAAATCTATGATGTTTTTTAATCTTAAACTCAGAAAGAAGTAAAAGCCAGTAAAGTTATCATTCTGACTAATACATGTAGGTGAGCATATCATTTATGTTCATTTAGTATGTGAATAATCACAGATAATAAAAATTAGGTGGACACAGATATGTGGGTAAATGTTAGGAATTTGCTTTTTTTTCTTTTAGTATCTTAAAAAAAAATACAAATAATTATTTTTTGCATCCAAAAACAAAACAAAAAAAAATCAAATATATTAAATTATTATTTTTAAATATATATGTACTGTAACCAGTTGACTTCATAGCTGTACTAAAAATAATTATAGCTGGGAGCATATTTCTCAGGTTTAATATATAGAATTATTTAATTAATGGGGAAAATAATATTTAATATTCTCATGCCTACTTTTTATTATAATAATGGGTCTTCAATTAGCTAAATATTTTAAGTCCCAAAATGATAGTACGAGAGTTCTCAAACATTAAATTTTTAAAATAATATGATTTTAGTTTCAAATAACAACTTTATTCACACTAAGAAGATACATATGGATATCACTTAATCTCTTTTTATTATAGGTTACATGCTTACAATGTACAGTGGCTCTACAATAAAAACAATAAATTAGAAAACTAATGGTAAAAAATAAAAAAAATTACATAAATATAAGCTACTTAGGAATTATTTTGGTCAATTTTTTGACCACCAAATTCAGAGTTTTAACAATAAATAATAATTAAATGGAAAGGGCTGGATTATATTAATGTGACAACTATTAGACTCTCCGATAGGAGTCATTATGTCCAGTTTTTTAATTTTGCCATGACAGTACTATAAGTACCTAAGTGTTTTGATCTTCAGATCTCTAGTTGCCCCATGTCTGACTGGCTAACCAGTCCTGGCATACTTTCCAATTGTATTCTTTGGCCTCACCAAGTAACTTGAGAAAAAGCTCTTCTGGATTATTATTCAATCCATTGTCAAAGACTCTCTTATTTTTCACTATCCATATAGCAAAATTTACAAAGGTGGCCAGTCTAATTTTACCATAAAGGTCACTCTTTACCGCCTTTGCGATATTTGTACCTGTAATGTCGACTTCCCTGAATCTTTTAAGGGCACAAAAACGAAGATTATTCCATATTTCACATTGATCAAGGATATGGCTCATTGTCTCTTCATTTTTATTACACATCGGGCAAATTGGATCTATTCTATATCCCTGCCTGTAACACAGCAAGGTGCATGTTGGGAGGGCTCCGAGGTTGACTTTTAACAAGAAATCCACCAGCTTAGGTTCGAGTCTTATCATTTTTGCCAACCTAGCAAACCTGGGAATACTGATTGAGAGAAGACTCTCCACTGTTGACTCATTATTTTGTGTCATACTAAATGCTTACCAATAGTTAAGCTTGCAGCCAAACATAGTGGCTGATATATTAGTTTTCCTACAATCATTGACACTTGTTGTTGCAGCCAAATGCTTGTTTGTTTGGGTGGAGGACGATCCGTTGGTTCTACCTTCACCAATGGCAAGGGGCTTTCCATACACGGGTTTTGGCTAAATAATTTTACTAGTATATTATATGTCCTTTGAAATAGGAATGTGGAAATTGAATGTTTTTTGGAGAAGACTGAGACTTATGACTGGGGCTTTTCCACCCCAACATAGTCTTCTGCATTGAGTTTCCACCTTGTGAATGAATGCCCTTGTAGGGGAAAACCCAGCCAGAAAATATGTGATTTTTGGCAATACTATGGCATTGAGAAGGGCGACCTTTCCCAACAATGACAACCGGACCTTTGATAGCAAGGTGACTGAATTTACAACTTTCTTTAACAGGGATTCTTCAAGCTCCTTCCTCATAATGTAAGGGGGGGAGGCCAACATGAATCCTAGAAACTTTTGTGGAGTTTCTCTGAATCTCCCCAGGATTTGCTTTCCTGATTTGATTGACCACGTAGCCAACTTGGCCTCATTGACTCTTAGACCAAATTCACTAGCAAAGTGATCCAAGATATCCTCTAGCCCAGCAAACTCATCCTGAGATGAGAAAAACACTACCACATCATCCATGTAGGAAACTTGATGAATGCTCTCTCTCAGCAAAGATATGGCAACACCTGATAGTGTTGTCTCGATGCATAACAGCAATGGGTTTATATAGGCTGCAAAGAGGAGGATGGAAATGCTTGGCTGAAATCCTGGAGCAACTCGACCATCCAATGAGAGAAACACTTCTCTATTTTGTAAAAGGTTCTCAATCATTTGGAGATATGCCTTGAGCACTTGGAGCTCTTCCAGTACATTAAGGAGCACATTGATCCTGATGCAGTCAAAGGCACTGGCAAAGTCTAATTGAACTGCAACTGGCCGGGACATTTTTTCCCTGTAAACATGATCGACAATGAGGTGAAATCTGCTGATGGCTTCTGCAGTGGAGCTAACCTTTTTTGCAAACTGGCAGGCAGACAGTTGATTGATGATGTTCTCCTGGATGTCATCTTTTATCAGACCCTCAATGATCTTTATGAGAAGAGGGCTCATTGAGATTGGCCTGAGATTTTCAAAGTCACTAGGGCCCTCTGGTTTTTTAAGCAAAGGCACCATAGCAGTATAATAGAACCCTTGAATGTCCCAACTGTTCTCTGCCTGGAGGTCCACCATCCTTTTAATGATTGGGATGGTAAATGATCTTAGGTGTACCAGCAGGAATTTTGGGATTCCATGCAGCCCAGGATGTGTTCAATCAGGGAGTGCTTTAAGTTTTGCCAATATTCTGGCTTCGGTGATTTTATGTGGCTCCTTGTCTGTCTTCTTAAAATTTCTGCAGGTTCCTGTTATACCTAATGGTTGAAGCTTTTTCTCATAATAGTTCCTGATCCTGAGCAGCATAGGTTCACCTATATATTTTCTTTCATTTATCTCAATTGATTTTGGAACTTTGGAGTTTCTGCCAGACCCAAGGGCCCATTTAAGGTAGCCCCTTGTCCGGCAATGCTGATCATTTAGATATTGCCTAGCCCTCATTATTGAGAGATATTCTGCAATGGCTTTTTGTTTGACTCTATATCTATTCTTAAATAATATGATTTTAATATGTAAATATTTTAATAAGAGTTATAAATGATTGTAAAAGGGAAAGAAAATTATAAAATAATGTAAACAATTTTTTTATCTTTCTCCCCTCTGTAATTATAATTAATTAGTACAAAAATAATTTTATCTTTTTTGTAAATTATTTAATAGATATTAATTTTAGTCTTAAAAGAGGAATAAAGTTTTATTTTTAATAATACTTTTAAAAAGAAAAAATATGTTAATACTTTTGGTAAATTTTATTTTTAATTAGTCAGAGTTTTTTTTTTTACTTTTCTCTTTATCTCACTTCAATGCAAAAAAATCAAATCAGTGCAATTAACTGATTATCTAGTTTTCCCTTTGCAAGAAAATTTTTTTTAAATTAGAAAGTAATGTTAAGAATTTTATGATGTTGATTTAAGTTCTTGACTTCTTTTCAATGTCTGTAATTAAATAGGGAAATAGCTGAACAATTGTATTTATAAAAAATTATTGAATTGGCTGTTATAAAAACTATCAAGTTGGAGACAGATTGTAATTGCTTCGTAGGTAAGATTATTGTGTGAATAAATAAGAAGCCCCAAGTGTCTGGTAAGAAGATATTCCTAACTTAGCTGTTGAAGAAAGAGCAGTCAAGTCTTAATCCATCTAATAAAGAAGAAACAAATCTTACCAAGCTGTTGCATAGTGCAGCAGGAATCTTACTCAAGTGATTGCATGGAATAGCAGAAGTTTTAATTAAGCTTTTAGCATACTATGAGTTTTTACAATGAAAACCATGTGCTAAATTCAGCTAAAATCTAGACATTATCTTCCATGTAACCTGCCTTTATTGGAATAAAAATGAAGAGAATAAAAAGTGAATCCCCAAAGTAATATGCAACCTTTTCTGCAATCAAGAGAATGGGTCTCTGTCTATCTCATCTGGAAAATTTATTAAAAGAAAATGGATAAAATTTTCCCGTTGTTAACCTGGAAATGAAATGCTGTTCATCAGAAAAAGAACAAATCAGTCATGTTCATGTGTAGAAACCTTCAAGAAGAAAACTCAACTGAAAAAACTGAAAATTATAATTGGGAAGGATTCCATAAAAAAAAAAAAAACCATGATTGAAAGCATTTTTTTTGTATGTGTACACTATATTTTTATTAATAATAATAAAAATGATTTTTTTTATATAAAAGTAATATTTTTATTTGTAAAAATTGATCATTTTAAATATTTTAATGAAGTTAATGTTTTCAAATTGTGAAACATATTTTTTTTAAAAACTTAAATGTTATCTTTGATTTAGAAAATGTTTTTCTAAATCTTAGTTATTTTAAAGAAATAACTTAATTAAAAGTTAATTTATGAATAGAAATGAACTGATTGATTATAATTTTTATGAAAATATATTTTTTGATGAAATGAATGTCTAAAATTTCATACTATCATGTCATTTTTTTGTTTATTGTTAATCAATTAATTATTTAATAATTGGGTACTAGTCTGATAGCCAAGCATGGCTGATTGAAGGTATTGTTTATGTACAAAAACATATTAGAATGCGATTTATGCAGCCAGACTGTTTTGTACTTTACAACATTTTATGAAAATTCACACAATCCACAGTTTTCTACCGTATCATCTGAGGGTGGCTGGATTTTAAGTGGCTACAACTTTTGAAATCTCCATAGGAGAGTAATTTTATTTCTACTTAAATCACACAGTCTGACTCACTAAGAATTGTCATACTGTTCCCACCTTCCTTTCACAACTTGGAATGTGCAAAACATTGGCAAAGGGTAGGGCTGAACATGATTCAGCTGAGCTCATGCAAAAACTCATGTTTTTATGAGAAAATATATATGAGACAAATAAAATAGTGCACTGTGCCAAGCAGATCTTCAAATTGTGTCAGTTGCCGACAACAGAAGCAGGATACGTGGTGGCATTTATGCAGCCAGATTAAAAAACAGCTAATACAGCAGTTTCTGTTGTATTAGCCATTGCAAGCCATTTGATGGTGTTGCACAGAAATATTGCAGCCTGTTTTGTGCTCTATGACGCTGGTTATATGAATTCGCACAATTCACAGTTGGCTACCGTATCGTTTTCTAAGGTGGCTGGATTTCAAGTGGCCACAAGTTTTGAAATCTCTATTGCAGAGTAATTTCATTTCTAATTAAATCACACAGTCTGACTCACTAAGAATTGTCATATCGTAGCACAGTGAGTCCATGAAACTTTACATTTGCAAAACAACCTTGCAATTCCAATGTCAGTCACACTCCTGCAAGCGAAGGTATTCGATTTGCACACATTTCCAAAACAAAAGGTTGTGGATTCTATGACATAAATCAATAAAAAAAAGAAAAAGAAAATTAAAGTTGAAAAAGTCAAAAGTTTTGATTTTATTTTATTTGGGGGGGAAGGGGTTGAGAAAAAGTTTGTCATCACTGAGACCAAAGTTATTTTTAGTTTATTTTTATTAAAAAAAGGTATAAGATTTCACTAAAAAAAAAAGGAATACAAATAAAATGTAATAAAAATTTGTTTTAAAAATAAGGTATTGTTCGGTTAGCTGTACTGTGCCACTAGGCAATGCTGCAGTACCCATCAAAAACCATACAAGTGATAAATTTCTAGCAAAGAAATCACTGAAATCACTGTAAAATTAAAATGCCTAAGGCAAGAAATCAAAGAAAACACTATTTAATGCTATTTTCAAAAGCCTATGAAATAAATCCAAAAATTAAAACATCTAAGGCAAGAAATCGAAGAAACCACTGTAAATACAAATTACAAAAACAGAAAAAAAGAGAAAGTTTTACTATATCAGTGGTAAAGATATGTTTGTGTAAGGAAAAAAAAATAAAGACATAGTAGAAGAAATAAAAGAAAAAATTTAAAGACGTAGTGGAAAAAATCACTCGCGGCCTGGTGATGTTATATTTAACTGTTTTTGCAGAACAACTATGCCATCAAGCAGCTATACCTGACTATAAGATGAGTACCAACCAATAATTGTTTAAAAAAAATTTTTTAGTCTTAATTTCTTTATTCAATTCCTGTTTAATAAATTGTAGTGACTATCTTTTATGACAGCTTAATGTTCTAGAATCTTTTTTGATGATCCTAATAAAACTATTTAAGAGTAAACCTAAGAATTTCTTGAAAGTGGTTTATAATAAGCTGCTTTATTTAATTATCTTTTGTTTACAGTAATAATTTATAGAATTCTTGCTTCTGAGTTAGATTTGTGCATAACAGTTAGTTATGGAGTAGGGATTTGTTTAGTGTTATGGACATCCAGATGATGATGATCCTGGTTGGCATAAAAGGAATATCTTTTAAAGTCCATATACTACATTTCATTTTATTTATTATTTCTTTAGAAATTTAGTGTATAGTTGGCCAGTACATTAATGGTAACTAAGTGGCCAGAAAATTGATGATGATCGGGATGTTTTAGTATTTCAGCATCCTTTGATTTATTGTTGTATTTTGATGGAGTAATACCTAAGAATACACATTTAAATTGTTAGGTTGTATTGCAGCCCTAAGTTTGGAAAGGGCTAAATAATTAGCTAGTCTATAGTAGACCCATTTCAAATTCAGTCACAAGATTGACTGTTGAGTTTTATTGTTGATTGTTCATGATGATGGATAACTATTCTTGTCTGTAATGTTGATAAACCATTAAGCATCACATGATCACATTTTCTATACTAGCACATTAATTGTTGATAAACAGAGCAAAACTCTCCATATAGTATTGCCACCTGTGCTAAACAGAGTAATCAATGGATGCCAGAAGGCTTGTGCATAAAATCCCTATCTAATGCCTACTCATTCAATATCCCCAGACTAGTTTCTGGCTTGTGGCCTTTGTCAGTGAGGAGCTTTGGATCTGAGAGCACTGCATCTAGATCTTAGGATCTAATGCAACCCTCTAGCAACCACCTTTTATCTCTACTTAACTACAAAACTATGAGAATGAAATTGAAAACACAAAAAATATTTTCAATCTAAGCTCAATAGCTTATATAGTCATATGGGTCTGAACTCAGTTCAGCACCCATACATTTTGGTGTCTTTGGCTCTTTTACAACCATAGCCACCACTATCCTATTAGGCAGGATTGGTGTTAAACCATTAAGCATCACATGATCACATTTTCTATACTAGCACATTAATTGTTGATAAACAGAGCAAAACTCTCCATACAGTATTGCCACCTGTGCTAAACAGAGTAATAAATGGATGCTAGAAGGCTTGTGCATAAAATCCCTATCTAATGCCTACTCATCCAATATCCCCAGACTAGTTTCTGGCCTGTGGCCTTCGTTAGTGAGGAGCTTTGGATCTGAGAGCACTGCATCTAGATCTTAGGATCTAATGCAACCCTCTAGCAACCACCTTTTATCTCTACTTAACTACAAAACTATGAGAATGAAATTGAGCTTAGATTGAAAATATTTTTTGTGTTTTCAATTTTATTCTCATAGTTTTGTAGTTAAGTAGAGATAAAAGGTGGTTGCTAGAGGGTTGCATTAGATCCTAAGATCTAGATGCAGTGCTCTCAGATCCAAAGCTCCTCACTGATGAAGGCCACAAGCCAGAAACTAGTCTGGGGATATTGGATGAGTAGGCATTAGCTAGGGATTTTATGCACAAGCCTTCTGCATCCATTGATTACTCTGTTTAGCACAGGTGGCAATGCTGTATGGAGAGTTTTGCTCTTTTTATCAACAATTAATGTGCTAGTATAGAAAATGTGATCATATGATGCTTAATGGTTTAACACCAATCCTGCCTAATAGGATAGTGGTGGCTATGGTTGTAAAAGAGCCAAAGACACCAAAATGTATGGGTGCTGAACTGAGTTCAGACCCATATGACTATATAAGCTATTGAGCTTAGATTGAAAATATTTTTTGTGTTTTCCAATTTCATTCTCATAGTTTTGTAGTTAAGTAGAGATAAAAGGTGGTTGCTAGAGGGTTGCATTAGATCCTAAAATCTAGATGCAGTGCTCTCAGATCTAAAGCTCTTCACTGACGAAGGCCACAAGCCAGAAACTAGTCTGGGGATATTGGATGAGTAGGCATTAGATAGGGATTTTATGCACAAGCCTTCTGGCATCCATTGATTACTCTGTTTAGCACAGGTGGCAATACTGTATGGAGAGTTTTGCTCTGTTTAATGTTGATGAACTTATAATTAGTTCTGTGTTGATCTCTCATGCTCATCCCTCATATTCATTTCTTTTATATTTAATTTATATTTTGTTTATTTGGGATGATAATGGTTTCCCATTTCTCTTATTAACCCTATTTTTCATACTGTTGCAATTGGTCACTCAAATAGTGGGACCACTACTTCTGAACTGTTACAATTGTTGTTCAACTTGTGGGACCACTATTTCCATACTGTTACAATATACTATATTTAATTTTATATACTATAAGTAAAAATTTGGAAAACATTATTAAAATAGTTTCATTTATTTATATATTTTTTTAATATTTTTATTTTCTTATAATTATTTTAGAAATTTTATTTGTGAAGATGGGGCTAAATCAATAGGAGAGCTTCTCAAAATGAACACTCCTCTGGAGACATTGCACCTTTTAGCAAATAACATTTGTACAGCAGGTGCAAGTCACATCAGTTTATCTTTACCTTACAACACAAATCTTATTAAGTAAGTAATTAATATAGAGTTTATAAATTTGCTTTCCCAAATAAAATATAGTCATTATATAGAAATTATATTCTATAATTATTCTATTTTATTTATTTTGATTTAATTCACTAATATTTCATTATTTATGTTTCAATTACTGATGTCTTTTTGTATTAAATTATTGATACATTGACCGTGTTTCATTTCAACAGTTTATTTTCTGAAATTTAAGCTGTATTAACACTCATGAAAATAAATTTTAATGATATATTAAACATATAATATACTTTAAGATATATTATCACTTTAATCATCACCATCACTAGCAAACATACTAATTACAGAGATAAAGAGAAAGGCAAGGTTCATTGAAAAACAGATAAACAAAAGATTGGAGTTAGAATTGATCTGTATATAATTAATGAATAGAATAGTAATTGCACAAACACGTAATCCTATTGGTGCAGTTTCTGTAGACATATGATCAATACCATCAAAGATTTATGATAATCAAATCCTACTTTAATCTAAGTTACTAGATATGATGAAGTAAAAAAAAATATTGGAAAGAGAATAAACACAAAAAGTAAAAAGAAATAAAAAAAGTGATGGAAAAGACTACTGTAAGTAATTAGTTTTTTCATGACTCATATCCTACAAGATTGAAGAAAGTTCTCTTAATTAAATACTATATTGATTAATTACAGGTATCTCTAATGTCTGTTTATATAAACAATATTAAAAAAATATATATCTCAATGCAAAAGTCTCACTAGCTTCAGTGATCATATTTATGAATATTTCATACACTACTTTTTGTTTATTTATTTCTGAATTCTTAACAAAAAAAAATCTTCAATGTCCAAGAGTCTGAAATGAAATTCCAGATCTTAGAATCATTCCAGAGCTATGCTTCTGAAAACTAAACTCTGATCTCATACATGTGCTAATCCAATTTTTAATGCCTCATTAAATTGTTATTATAAATTGTATTATTGATTATTGTTTCAAATAACATTTAGCTTCTTAATATTATCATTTCCATCTTCATTAGTCATTTTTTACAATGCAATTAAATGCAATGTATTCCTTTATAATTTTTTAATAAAAGAATTAAAAAGAAAATAAAAGGGAAATGATACTAATTTGACTTGAGTGTTGTTCCTGTTCGTATTTATATGTAGGTGACAACTTATTTCTAAAATAACACAAAAAAACTTGTTAGTCACCAATGACTATAAATGAATATAATGTGAAAGTTTTTGCAAATTCTTTCTGCATAACATTAAAATAATATCTAAATAGTTAGTAACTTAAGATGTTTTGTAGCATTAAAGTATGAGAATTTGTCAGTTGAATTTCAGTTTAGAACCTTTAACTTATGAGTCCATCACTGTAACTCTGTACTAAGTCATGCAGAGCAAAAAATAGAATACTCATTATAGTCATCTTCATCCTTAGTTTTTTAAAAGCCATTTATTAGTAGTTTTGCTCCATCATATTCTATTGCTATAGTTTTTATAAGTTTTCTTTTTTCTGGATAGAGAACTCTGATTTTAAAATGGCTCCAGTTTAACAAAATTTAACAATAATTAGATTGCTATTGGCCTATTTTTTATGAATACTATACCCCAAATTTTCCATAGCTTTTTTCAAAAGCATACTATTCTATCATTGAATCAACTGCTCATACAATTTATTTTTGTACTAAGTCATTTTTAATATATTAGACTTTATCATTTTTTTGTTGTAATTTTTTTGATATTAGTTTAAAGATTTTTTTCAAATACAAATATTTTATAAATCAAACTGGAGTTGATTAATATCCCTCTAGTGGTGAAATAAACAAATATCATCACCTTTATGTTAGTTAACTATAAACAATAAAGTGGCTATCTGTTTTGTGTATTTTTGATGGTATTAAATTTACTTTGTTACCTGGGGCAACATTAATTATGAAATCATAATCAGTTAAATAAAAAACAGGTGGTGTCTTATTTCAAACAATCTTTACATTGATAATCAATTAGAAGTCAAGTTAATAAATAAATCTTCAAATAGTATTTAATGTATATAAACTGACCCGAGTTTAGTAAGCTCGTTCTAGCTGTGAAATAAATAAACAAATTTATCGTATGTACATCATAAAATTATAAAAAGAACAGAGTGCCCATTTATCCTATGTTTTTGGTAGTATTAAATTTAATTTGTTAATAGTTTTAGAATTTTAGTAGGGAACTGATATTTAAACCAGCTACATATGGGAATATTAATTATGAAGTCATATTCAATTAAATATAAGTTCCAACCTAAAATTTCAAAATTACTAACAAATTAAAATATTGTAGTATGTAAATCTGACTTAAATATCAATTCTACTCCGAAATTTCAATACTGTTAACAAATTCAATTTAATGCCATTCAAAAAGAAAAGAATAGATGACCATTTTATTTTTTGTATAGTTTGCTCACATAAATATAGTGTGTTTGTTTTATTTGATAGCGAGAAGCTTAATCAATATCATTTTATATGCATTAAATGTTGTATGAATTTAATATTTTAAATCTTTTATAGATATTTGAGAACAAAGCTGCAGAGTAACATTTTTGACCTCATTTCCTATGAGTTATCTAAAAGATGTTTCATATAATATACATTTCTAATTCATCTTTTAAAATAATATAATTTGGATTTTATCTTTTAAAATAATATGATACCAAACTGTTTACAAAAGTTTATGTTGTTGTTTTGTGTATATAAGTATAATTCAAATCCCTGATTCCAAGGTTCTTTGGGGTTTGCATAATTATTTGATTTTAACAATAAACTCCTTTTCCTTCCTCATTATAAACTGAAACTATTAAAAATTTAAATAACAATTAATTTTATTTTCGATAATTATATATATATTACTTAATATAAGCTTACAATAAGTTGGCATGGAGATGATGAAAAAGTATGTTGCTAAAACAGCAACATGTAAGCTGGAGATGTGATATTTTATTGGCATATATATATATATATTTGCATAATGAATAAATTTGTTTATTAATAATATAACACTTTAAAATGGAGTCTACATTTTTATATAACACTAATTAAATAATAAATCAAAACAATATTTAATAATTTTGTCAAGATAAATTTTCGAATTAGAGGTATTTATATGATACTCTATCTGTATTTTGACATAACAATTTACTGATTAATATAATTTAATTATCATAAATTGTTTTTTTAATGCATTTTTATTTAGAATTAGTCAGCTGCACTAATTATCAAATATTATATACGAGATTCTCCTAAAATAAATATTATTTTTTAATAGTAGATTGTTATTTGTGATTTTTGTTCAATGTATTTTAAAAATTACTGCTGCAGTAGATTTTATTGAAGTCAGGTCTGACACTTTTGAATCCATTTATTAAGCTTATGTATATTTAAAAGAAAATCTCACAGTATAGTGGTATCACATATACATTACTCTCATTATTTTGATTCAAATCTGGAATTGATATAATTTGGAAAAAAAAAAAAAATCAAGTTTCAATCAATTTTCTAGTTCAAAGACATCCCAGTTAATCATTAAATATTCACTTATAAATGATCATCCAGAAATTTTTAACTATAGGATAAAACAAGGATGAAAAATAATCCAGAATTTAGCAAATTTAATGAATAATTATTTTTCATGTCATTGCTCCTCTATGATGGCCTATTGGAAAGACGTTTTCTAACTGAAGCCTATTTTAAGGTTGTAACAGCTTGAACTATGTACTAAGAAAGTGCAATGAATAAAAATTAAAATTAATATCATTATTTGTTTAATGTAAACTATATCAATTACATCCAAATATGGCATCATGTTATTATCTAGCTTACATTTAAAATCTACAGTAGCCAAATCCTCAATGGAATAGATAAAAACAGGTGTAGGGATCTGGTTAGTACTATCATCCCGTATCCATTAATTTTTTATACAAGCAAATTTTTTAACTTGGGATCGTGATCCTTTTCAAATGGGTTATGAAAATTTTGAGGTCACCATTAAAATAATAATAAACAATATTACACAACAGAAATGTATTGACTTAACTATATTTATATAGTTTTATCTATGTGAAAAAATAAAATAAAATAAAACTTGGTAAATTTAGATTTTAAAAATTCTAGCACTAATAAAATTATGTCTAGATATTTTTCCAATGTTTTAAAAAAAGTTAATCCTTGGAAAATTTACTACTCAAATAATTACATAGATTTATTAAAATATTTCAATTCACAAAAAGGACAACATCACAAAATATCAAAGAAACAGAATAATAAAATGGCATCTTTTATATGTGAATTTACATATATTCCACATATGTTTTGTATTATCAGTGAAAAAATAACCTCTAGTGTATTATTATTGTTACTGTTATTATTATTTTTCTTGAAATCAGAATGATTTTATTTGTTAATGAGTCTCTAGTATTGATAATGATGATTTCAATTCACAATCATTATTTTAAAAATGCATTTATCTACAGAAAAATATATTGAGAAAGTGTTCTAAATATTATGGTGTGCAGCAGTAGATTATTGTTAATAAAGTAATGTAAAGTGGCTACCAACCATGGAAGCTATGACACTATTTCTAAACGATGAAACTTGATCTAAATTGAAGTCTACAATACTAAAAATGATATTACTAATAATTTTGAAGATAAAACAGCAGCAAACTCTTCATACAGTAATATGAATGCAAGATTTGTGCATAAAATCCATATCTAGTGCCCACTCATCCATTATCCCCAGATTTGTGGCTTTCATCAATGAGTTTTGGATTTTAGAGCACTGCACCCAAATCACAGGATATAATGCAACTCTCCAGCAGCCACCTTTTATCTATTTAGTTAACTATTAAGCTTTAATCTCAAGATGAAAATACTGTAATGTTTTCAATCCAAGCTCATTCATTTGTATAGTCATATAGATCTGAATCCATTTCAGTATCTATACATTTTGGAGTCTTTGGTTTTTTTTAAAAAAAAAAACATTAATTACTAAAGCTTGCATAGATGGCACTAATGTATAGAGAATTTGCTATTGTTTTAACAGCTTGGATACACATAGTAAATGATGATTATGTGATGTTTTAGTAATTTTGAAGATAATAAAAAAGTAACGATAAAATATAAGTCAGTATCTGTGAAAATGAAATCCACTTTATATTACTATATGTTTTTTAGTTTTACAATCAGCACAGACATTTATTTAACTAAATCAGTTTAATCCCAGACTTTTATACTATAGCTATTAATATATTGTCACTCATTTACTGAATAATATTGGATCAGTTTAGGTCTGGTTATTTGTATGAAAATCTTCATGTGATTTGAAAAAAAGTTTCAAAAATTACTTATCCTGGCTGGTTCATAAATCAGATTGTTGTTATGACAGGTGGATGTGGTTAAAGATGTTACAAAATTTTTAAGTAAATGTGTTTCATCCATAAATATCTACATCTGTCTTGTCAAATAAAATGTTTAATTATTTATTTTGCAACCTGGATCACAAAGTTTCAAATCAAGTATATGAAAAATGGAAACTAGATAAAACCATTTGTTTTCCATTTTTCATATGATTGATTTGAAATTGAGGCAATGCTTCTGAAATATTTAAACATTAGATTGTGTCATGATATCGGTTGTATTTAATTCCAGCATAACATTAATCATTATTCTAATTTAATGTGAACATTTATATATCCTACACATATTTTTTTTCTTTTTACTGAAATCAAATTTGCTATGCATGTTAAAAAAAGATTGTTAATGTTTTGATAATTATGTGTATTAAAAAAGACACCTATTATTTTGATCTAAAAGATGTCAAGATTTTTTGAAAGTATATGTTGCTACAAACTTATATTAGTAATAGTTCCAATGAGCTATTTGTTATTCTAGTAATAATGTATAGATAATCATCATCTTGCTAATTGATGGAGTTTGAAAAATCTTTTAAAAATTAGAGTATATAAAATTAATTCTCATAATAACAAAAACATTCACAAGTTAATTTAAAATTATAATCATTAAAAAACTAGTAAGGCTGATTACATTACCAATTACATAAGGTAAACTTTTTACTCCAAGATAAGTTGTCTAATTAGACAACAGAATAGTAGGATCATATGATGCTTGATATTCTTTACTGGTACTTTGTCATCATATTTTGCCTGTGATTCAGAATATAGCTACAATTATCATGTCTATTCTTCAAAATTATGTTAATGAAGTGTCAAATGTCCTGAGAAGATTGAATATAATGTTAAACTTGAGAGCTAAAGATTTCTGAGTCAAAGCTTTATTTATCACTTATAGTGGTTGAATATTACAACTCTTGAATAATTAACCATTCATTTATTTTTGTCCTGTGTAGGATAGGAAAATAGTAGAATGATGAATTTGAGCATTGAAGTTTTTTGGAACTCATTTTGGTATTCGTATATCATGACTTTTCAAGCAACTAACTATTTGGTTATTTTACTCTGTGCAATTTGATACAGGAATAGAATGACAAACTTAGGAGATAAATATTCCAGGAGTGATAAACAGCTGATCAGTCAACTAAACAGAACTATTGTACTTGATCTATCATTAGGATAATCTCACAAGAAATCAGCTATATTATTTAAATAAAAAAGTGTCAGAATCAAATGTCCATACTAGCATTAACTAGTAACATTAATGTCAAATATAATATATTAGTTTCAGGTAATTCACTTTTTTATCATGTATGCTGAAATAAATGAAGAATTAATCATTTTTGTGGGTTTTAAAAAATAAAATAAAAATAGAATTGAGATTTTTCTCAACTGAAAATCTTAAAGTCACATAGTGCTTCACAGTCAATAACTTTTAAATAGGAAATATCACCAATACGGTGAAACATACATAATTTGTAATAAAGGATTGGCAAAATTTGATTGAAATATCTTGACAGGGAATTATTTCAGTTTATGGAGTTTATTTATTTTCAAATTTTTATCAGCACATCTCTAATCTTAAACTTCATTACATCAAAACTATATATCAACAGAAATTTCAGACATCATACTCTCACAATACATCCATTTTGCAAACAATATTTTTGCTCATCAAGAGATCTAGAGGTTTAAATCCCTGGATCATGTTGCCTTTTTTAGGAATTTGATATTTTTTTAATTATAGCAATCTTTTTCAGGGTATGCATTGTTTTCTATCTGTTTTTAACATTATGTTATAAAGATATTTTCAATATTTTAATATATATTTTTATCATGACATCAATCAATCAGAATTATTCACCACTGCAAAAATGATAAATATTCTGAATAAACTTAAAGCAGAATCATTTGAATAGTTATGAACTTTAATCATCATTACACATATTTCACCTTATTACATATTTTTGTAGCTTGAATGTAAGTCATAATAGAATAGGTTCAGATGGACTCTGTGCACTTGCGAATGCTATGAACAAAAATTCTACTTTGAAAGTTCTTTTTATCTGGGGAAATATATTATCAGAACCTGCAGCTATTGTAAGTATATATTTTTTGTTTCTACTAATGTATTTCTACTAATGTAATTGATTAATTTTAATTATGTATATCTTCTATATATTTTTAATAATATTTTATGAGAAATTATATTGTGATATTAATTTTTTAAACAAGCACGATAGGCAGTTAGAGTTAATAAATTGTTTTGATATATTGACTTGTAGTTTTAAAAACGCTTTTTTTTTCATATATTTATAACAAATCAAGGATTCTTTGCCACCAATTAAGACTTAAAGCTTAAAATTAAAGAATTGGATTATTATTAAAATCATTGAAATATGAACTCTTTGGCTGAAGTTATGAATAATGGTTCACAGAGCTAATCTGATTAATCTGACACAAGTTAAATAAATTCTATTCAATTTTCATAAATTTTCTAATTAACATAGAATAACTAAAATAATTCCACAACTTTATATATATATTCTAACCTAACAAACGACGAATTCACTTCTATGAAATCACCTCGGAAGCCCAAATTCTATTAAAGAGAATTCGGAAAGCCCAATCGCTTCCGAATAGGATGGGTAGCAAACCCTATTTTTACCTAATATAGCTCGACGTTAGGTTAGTTATAATAATTCAGCTACAACGATATGCAGTTCAGACAGAGATAAACTTAAAAAAAAAATTATCATTAATAAAATAAATTTAAAAAGAAAATTTAGAATAAACTAACATTCTTTCTCTATCCAAAACACATTCTCTGTGCTGTAAGTACTTGCACTGTTCGACAATGATGATGATGATTTCATGTCATTGTTAATATTACTGATTAAAACAAAACATCTATTAATTTGCCAATACGCTCTCAATATTTTATTATTATACAATTAGAAATTTCAATCTCTTAAGCCATGCCATGCTTGTAATGTTGATCATAATTGATCAATTCTTAATTTAAAAGCACTTATAATAATGACACTAATCTCAGGGTTCTCAGTTATATTTAATAAAATGCTCGGCAGTATTGTGTTGTCGCATATGACTGACATTCTGGTCGGCTATAGGAAACATTACCTTATTTAAATTCCAGGTATATTCATCCACATATCAACTATTATAATATTTAACGAAATGATAACCATGTTCAATAACAACGCATAATTTTGAATAATACAGCCCCTTTTAGTCCAGAATCTCAGTCGGAATGATGAAAAGACAAGGGTGCTTTTGTGTCCTTCCATTATCCATGACAACACAATAATTTCACTAAGATTTATTACTTAGACACTTCCCTTAAAGATGTACTTAACAATGTGCAACCAAAAGCGACTAGTTTGGGAATAAAGTGATTTTACACACATATAAAATAAAATGTCTTGGTCTGAAGTTTTCAATTCCACAAATAATTCTTCTTAAATTAAAATATAATGAAATATTCTGATCTGCTTACAATTGTCTATCTGGTGTATTGAATTTTAAGAGTTCATAAATGATTTCGGACTCAAGAAAAGTATTGCAAGTATTATGCAAATACATTTTTAGTTAGCACACAAGAAAAATGACTCAAAACAACTTGTAACAAGACTATAATTTATTATTAAATTTTAACAAGATTATAATTTATTATTACAGTTTAACAAAACTATCCTTTATGATTAACATAATAAACAAACATATACAATTGATTCGATCCCATATGGATAAAACAAAATATAACTAACATTAATTCGTCTATACTTTTAGACTTGGATTCAAACTACTTCTTCATCTTCTTTTTACATTTATGCAAATTGAATATAAAAAAATAAATATTATTATCGATACATCGACTCATCCATTTAGTGTATCTTATATGAACGGCTGCTTAACTTTATTAACTAACTATTTGTTTTAAAATATAAAAAAAAACAATTTGATTCTAGGCAAGACGTACAAACGATTTTTATTATCATATCCTTAATTAAATGATAGTTTTTATTTAGATAACTTATTATACTTTATGGGTTATTTATCAGAAGTTATATTTATTATTTTAATATTTACCTTAATAACAACTGAAGTTGTTATACACATTGTATTCCTCAGTATAAGTTATATTGTGAGTGCTACTTAATCATTAACCCGAATTAAACCTGGTATTTGAACCCTCCATTGGCAAATAAAAATTTCTAAATCACGCAATTTTAAACTTACTCTCTCCATTGACTTACGTGTGGATTACCAGCACTATTCCGCCGCACAATCCAGACATTGATCATATATACTAGCACGCTATGTTTACTAAATGGATCTTGAGGAATTAACCTCCAATATACCCATTATCTTGCCATAACTTTCTAAACAAAACACAATAATCAACACCTTCCGTGGTGGAATTATCTCTATTTTCTCATGAGGAATATGGAATAACACTGAAGGTCTGTAGAGTTAACTACTATATTAAAATAGTTTGGTGGGTCCTTGCCTCTTACTTGGGCATAATAGGAATACACACCAAATATCCTCTCCTGGGATTTTAACGAATGAAATACACTAAATACGATATAAATTACTGATTGTCCTAACTCTGAGAAGCGATCACTTGGGTTATAAATATACCCGAATACTAGATTTATCTATTCCCCTCATGGAAAATAAAGCTTTTGGGGAGATCATTTTCCATCCCACAAAATAGATACATTACAATTATTACTTATGCGAATATTAATCATATACTGATTCTATATCGGGGCAAGACAAGCAAATACACTAATTACACTAAATTTATGTTCCGGGGTATACTTAGATCAACGTCTGAAATCAATGGATAACACAGAATAAACCATAATAATTTTCACCTTTGCCAAAGAAACATTCAACAAGTAATTGGTAGTATAGTATCTTGAACTAAATTAAGTGAATGCGTTAATAAAGAATAATTGGGAATACGTTCCTCAATTAACATAGTATAAATTTATTTCAAACTTTAAATAAGTAATATCCTGTATAGCACTTCTCTTTAATTACTTCTGATAATTTTAACTAGATATTTTACCTATTAAGTATCTAAATTTTTCTTCTTTTACGCATCTAACATATAAATTTATACCCATAATTGCATATCATAAGTAAACACATTTTATAAAAAAAAATTTTTTTTTTTTTTTTATGTCAAATATAAATTTAACCTAGAATAATTACATGAAAACATACCTTTATGATTACAAGGTCATTTAAATATTACTTGACTATACATAATTTTACAAATTAGTAAAAAAAATCATTACTTAACAAGTGCTTATTATCTCACTAGAAAAATGTTTTCCGTTGGGCAATTTATCTAGATGAAGAACTTGATCCATTCGTAGTTCACGAAGCAAATTTAAAATAAGAAACACATTTTATTATTTCATTTATATAAAAGTTGCCTCCATTCTGGTGCAATTAATAAATTAAGCAAAGAAAAACATAGCAGCGTTGGATGTTAACTCTTCCTTGAATTAACTGATATAATTTTGGGATCCAAGAAAACAATACATATTTTAACATGACGAATATTTGACGATAGACGATCACATATACAATTCTTTTCTTTTTACTATTGGCGATACGTACCATTTTTAGCTAGCTGGCTTATGAATAAAATAATGAGCGAATTTTCCAAAATACTATTATTATAAGGACTGCAGCTGACTTACGTGGATATAAAGTTTTAACGACTCCAATTGATGTATAATATAACATTATATTATGGTTATAATTAAGTCACTAATGTTTGTAGTTTTTATTCCTACTCTAGGAATTGTAATTTGTCTTTAATAAGGAATTCTCCGTAAAATGCACACATACAAATTTTCTGATATTTGCCTTGAGAAAATTTATATTTTCTTTTTAAAAAATATACAGGTGCATAAGTAAATATCATTGATCATTAATATTATTTTTAGATAATTTTCAGTGAATAAAACATATTTTAAAGTGGGGAACTTACATTATTTTCAAAGCAGACAATTTCTTTTAGAAAGAGCGCGAAATTTTCTAGTTAACTTTCCTTGGCTTTTATAATATGTCTTTTAATTATAATTTTTCTTTTATACCATGAAAAGA
The DNA here is from genome assembly GCA_028023455.1 of Epiperipatus broadwayi. Taxonomy (NCBI): domain Eukaryota; kingdom Metazoa; phylum Onychophora; class Udeonychophora; order Euonychophora; family Peripatidae; genus Epiperipatus; species Epiperipatus broadwayi. The sequence goes on along the minus strand of JAQFVV010006199.1, from coordinate 19,984,806 downwards.
TAATTAAATAAGGTAAAGTTAACAAATCATTGATTATTTCCTGGAAATTACTCATATTACTTAATTTAAATATAATGACACTTTCCGTGATTGCTGTAGTTAATACGGTCATTTTGAACTTTAGCATAAGATAGTACAATTTTGCGTATAAAAAGCTTTAAAATAGGTAGATGGCAATAGAAAACAGAATATCTTATCAAATAAGATTAGCCATGCATGATATTATTAAAAATTTACTTGACTTATATTTATTTCTGCAATAAAAAAATAATAAAAAATTTGTTACCGAATTTCAGTACTGCTTCCTCCTTGTAAAACTAATGTCAGACTAAACTTTCTTCAAAATTTGGCGGTCTTCTTTTAGCGACCTCTTACAGAAAAATAATCATTTAATTATAACATAAACAAAAGAAAAGGAAAAAAAAAAACTTATTACAGTTATATATTTCCGTATGATTTAAATGGATTACAGAGTAATTTGACAAATAATGAAAAATAAATATCTTTAACTAACAATGCTTATTAGTGATGTATAATTCTGTATACATTATTATCTAAAATAATTTAAAAACTACCAGAAGTTATTGTGCTTTATGATAAGATACTCCTCTACTCTCCCTCTACCCATCCAAAATCAATTACTGTTTATAATATGTGCTTTTATACTATATTAAATTGCTCTTATTGTTAATATTTTAATTAAATTATTCATGCTCTTCTTCAAAATGACATTGGATTACCAAATTTTTTAGTTATTTGCTTAAAACACGTTAAAGTGAGTAAATAGCATACTTTATTAATCACTTAATATTATTATTATTTTATCTTTTTATTTTCTAAAAAAGGATAGCATTGTTTTCCTGTGGAAACAATGCCAAATAAACCAAGTGTCAATAACACTAGGTTACAATATATATATATATATATATATATATATGTGTGTGTGTGTATGCAGGAATCTTTGTAGGTAAATTTTTGCCATTAATTTGATTCTATCTTTGGATATAAAAACTGCTTTCAAATGTTGTCCCAATATTTTTTTATTTTCTAGATAATGATAAAGTGTATAAGGCTGATTAATAATATGAATAATGTTAGAGAACTTAATCTAATTACAGGTATATTTGTGAGGTCTTCTATACAAGAGTGTGATTGTTAGAAGCATTTCATATACATATTTGATCATGATATAATGATCAAATCTCAAATCCTGACATAGCCATTTTAAATAAAAATTGTTTTCCAGTGAAAAGAAATTTAATTGCATGTTTAGATAGCTACTAGTTGTTATTTTTTTTTGAAAAAGCAGTTCATCAAATGAAGAGATTGCATATTTTTGGATTTTCTATGATCTAATCTGTTATTTTCTATTTTTGCATATTTAAACATGTATATTTTACATTAAAATGAACAGCACAAATTTGAAGGTTAATTTCCTTCTGCATAATTACAGATTTATACCACACTAAAGTATTAATTTAAATATAACCTAAACTAATATCATTTAATCACAGGTAGTTAAAAATGAGAAATTTTCTCTCTCCTATGATATATCAACAAATTTTGTATAATTCAGTTGTCAATTAAAATATCAGGCACAGAATAGATCAAACCATAAGTTATGCATGGTCATAAGGGTTGACTTATATAAGAATAAGCTCTAGGCACAAGTGATTCACTTGTGTTTTTAAAACTCTTACTGACCTGTGAGAGTGCATAGGTTTATACACTAAAATGAGCAGCACAGGTTCAAATTGAAGGTTAATTTCCTTCTACATAATTGCATTTATTTTAAAATATCATCTACACAATTTTTCTTTTCAAAAATAGTTCATAATTTTCCAGATATATAAATGAATACATCAAACTTCTTTTTAAAACTTGTTTTTTTATATGACTATTATAAAAATAAACTCAACACTTTTTCTATTATAAGCAATCTCAAACAAAGATTATAAAAGTCAAAACGTTGGTGTGTTATTTTATTTTTATAATAGGTATATAAAAAACAAGTTTTTAAAAAGAAGTTTGATATATTCATTTATATAAATGAATAATTACATTTATATATAGTGCTAAACTATTAATTTATATATAATGAAAAATTAATGATATTAAAACTTTTTTTTACTAATGGTATCCATGCCATTTTATAAGTGCTTACGACCCATCATTAGATTTTCAGAAAATAAAATAAAAACATTTAACTTTTTATTAGATAGTATTTTTATATCAATAGCATCAAAATATTTTTTTTTTTCTTTTGAAGATTTTAATCTCCACGTTAATAGAAATAATAAACTTTGATCAAAGTTTATTGAAAATGATAGTATTGACTATGTGAATTCAAATTGTCTGATATTAATGAATTTTTATAAATTACATGAATTGACTAACATAACTTTAATTAAGTAGAAAAATTGCTATTAAAAAAAACTTAAATGACTCCACACTCAAACAATGGTGTAGGTACTTACAAATTGCTGGGAAGATTATATACTATTATATTTTAAAGTTAAAATTATAATTGCATCAACAAATAGGTCGTATTCCAAATACATGAGTACAAAATTTGATGTTCATTATTTACAAGCATAGATTGTTCATATTAAATTTTAACAGCTATTAAACATTAGAACTGCCAATTTGGATGATCTTCAAGATTGTTATGTTATAGAGATTGAAATTTTCTTAAAGAGTGGATTAATCTGTTTATTCTTGGGTTTTCTAAAAAAAAAAAAAATCCTGTTTCTTGGACAAAGACACATGTAGCACATTTAGTTTGATAAAATAATAAAATAAATGTGTTTAATAAGCAATATAAACTAATAGGCAAAAGTTTATTATTTGATAAGAAAGTTTAAAAAAGATTATAAACTGTCAAAAAGATAGTCATTTGCTAAAAGTGTTCATGTCAGATCTTTTTTGACCTAAATCCAGAATGTTATAAAGAGAAGTGGGAATTTGATCACTTTTTGAATTATAATATAAGAATTGAGATGTTGGCTTTTAATGGTGTATCTATCTACCTGCACTTATAAATTTAGACAACTATAATTTTTTGCAATCTTAAAAATGTAGATGGCTGATTCTGATGATGCATCTGGAGTTTAAAATATAGTTATACACTAGCCTCTTTTGGAATTATTTAGCAATAGATGGAGCTATGAAGTTATGCTACTTGATGTTTTAATAATGCTTCTATTATTCCAATTTTTAAAATTAAAGGGGGGGGGGGCTGCAATACTTATTACTGAATATCATTGTTGCACACTATAACAAATATGCTTTCAAGGATTTTGAATAGATGGTTTTAATCATAGAGAATCAGTCATAGATTCAATATGGTTTAGAAAATAAAGAAGCAGTATACATATTTTGTTGCCAGAAAAATGTAAGAAAATTGTTAGGAACAAAGGTATAATTTCTATATTTCTTTTATTCATTTGATTCATATAATTGAACAGATTTATGCTTGAAATTAGCTGATTGATCATTGATTTTTATTTATAATATAATTTCTACATGATGAAGAGGAAGTAGTTAGTAATGCTGACATGAAGTCCATGGTATCCAAAATAAAAACTAGTGTTAAACAAAGATTTTACTACTCTGACTTTGTTTTCCATTTTTATGACAGTAATTTTCGGAATAATTTATAAATGACTTCATAAAAAATTCATCCAAGTGCAATACTGATAGAGGATGAAGTTTTTAATTTGAACAGATCAAAAGCAAAAATAAGAAATTCATATTTTTAGTTCAATATGCTGATGATTGTTCTATTCTTGTTAAGCTCATATATGATATATGGAATGTTTTAATGCACTCTATAAATAAATAATTATCAGCTTGAGAATGAAGATCAGTTTTTTTAAATAGAAAGACAGATTTGGAGAATTGGCTGCAACAGATTTAGTAAATTAAAAGAAATCTCATTATACTAATCTTATACATGAATCCAAACATTCAATACTGAAAAAAATTTTTTCAAGAAAGTATTACATTTTACTCTATCAAATGCAAAATACAGTCAATAAACAAATATTTTCTTTCTATACATATTGTTCTCATAATTTCATTTCTATTACTAATCTCTTTATCCTTTATAAATCAAAACTGCTATTAATGTAGAAATATGTCTAATATATAGGAAATTATTTTATTATCTTCAAGATCTTAACTGCAAGTGAGATTAAGCTAGAAAGTTAAGAATTTTTAACAGCTTCTTTCAAATTCTTCCTTTACCGTCTTTATTGATTCTACTAAATTCTTAGCGATTCATTGTATGTTGGCTATTTTTCCCTGCACTTAAAGTTTTATGCAATTTTCTTCATTATCACACTGATTTTATCTCCATTCACTGAACTTTCAATTAACATAAATCACTTTATATAATCTTATTGCAATTCCAATATATTCACTTTATCATCAGTTGGGTTCCTTTTGATGAAGCTATTTTTGCTATCCACTCTCCCCCCCCCCCTCATTTTACAAATTTATATTTTCTTTGTAATTTTTTATCTTGACCTAAAGAATAAACACAAGCAATATTCCTTCTTAACTATATGTTTTTGGTATCAATTTTTATATTTCATACTAAATTTTTTATGCAGAATTATACTTTCCATAGAAATCATATTTTCTCATTATTTTATCCATTTCACTGCTGACCTAATGCCTTTTGCTCTAATTTTATAATCTCTTAAAACTTCATTGAAAAATAACTTTTGTTTGAATGTATTGTATCAATTAATCTATTATTAATTTCCTATTTAAAATATCTGGAAAAAATTATTCTATAAGCTTTTCCATTTCTTTCTTGCCTTAGATAATATTTTTTCAACAGGAAATCTCAATTCTACTACTACTACTACTACTACATTGTGACCATTTACTTGTTAATAGTTAATACAATTTCTTAAATATTTTCAATTAAATTAACATCTATTCCTATTATTTGAGCTTTCCATATGTAAATTTTTATTATTATTTTAAACTGTGTTCAACTTATCATGTTTATATATATAAATTTATCAGTTTTTTACAATAGACACTTTTTTTTTTACTTCACTGTTGTTTAGAAAACATTTGCCTTGTAGTAGCTATCAAACATGATATTATTTGAAGAGTAAAAAATAAATCATTGTTATTTCATTATTGCAAGCCTTTAAAATTACTAAAAACAATTCAGAATTAAATTTTGTCTTTTGTCCTATATGAATTTAGATATATATCCAATATCAAATGCTTCCCCTAGAAGATTGATTTGAGTTACTAAACTGAAGTACTAAAACATTGATCTATCTAACTTATAATCTTCTAACACTTTAGCATTTTTTTTTTGCCTAACTTCAACCATTTCGGTTCTCTATTGCCAACATATAGCCATTTTTAAAAGCTTCATCAATTATTTTATACATAATTTCTACTTCTGTATTATCACTTACAGTTGGTATGTATTTCTGAATAAGCAACATATCCCTTGAAATTTTTAATTCTAACCCCAACGAACATGGCATGAAAACAAGTGCTAACACAGAGGCAAAACTGTCCATACAATAGCACCATTCAGTGCAAGTTAGAGTAATCAATAGGTGCACTGAAGGTTTGTGCATAAAATCCTTCTCTAGTGCCTACTCAGATCCAAGGCTCCTTACTGATGAAAGCCACAAGCTAGAAACTATTCTGGGGATATTGGATGAATAGGCACTAGATAAGGATTTTATGCACTATTGCTTACTCTGACTTGCACTGAGTGGGAATACTGTATGGAGAGTTTTGCGTCTGTGTTAAACAGCTTGTGTAAACATAAAGAATAACAATCATGTGATGTTTAATATCAATCCTGCCCAATAGGAGTATGGTGACTGTGATTATTAAAGAACCAAAAAGTATGGATGCTGAACTGAGTTCAGATCTACAATTATAAAAGCTATTGAGCTTGAATTGAAAACATTGTTTTCATTTTGGACTCAAAGCTTTATAGTTAGCTAATAAGGTAAAAGGTGGCTGCTGAAGGGTCACAGTATATCCTAAGATCTAGGTGCAGTGCTCTGATCCAAGCTCTTCACTGATGAAAGCCACAAGCTAGAAACTAGTCTGGAGATATTGGATGAGTAGGCACTAGATAAGAATTTTATGCAAACCTTCCTGCATCCATTGGTTATTCTGGCTTACATTGAATGGTGCTACTGTATGAAGAGTTTTGCCTTTGTGTTAATCCACTTGGTGATCATATGATGTTTAGTGGTTTAAAACAGGTGCTACAAAGAAAGTTCTTTTTGTTTTTGGACACAACATATTTAAATCATTGTAGTTTGTTCTATTATTACACTTCTTTTTTTTTTTTTCATCATAATAGAATAAATCTATGAAGACATGCAATATCTTTTTATCTCTGACAATAAATTTCATCATCTTCTAGTGCTTGTTCACAATTAACATCTTTTGCAGGAGTGAGGAACCTCTGGCTCTTGAAAGCTTTTAGTACAGCCTCCTGGACATTTTCAAAAATCCATATAAAATAAATGGCCTTGCATAAAACTTCTATTTAAAAATGCACATTGTTCAAATATTAAATATTTATTTTATCAATTAATCCAATTTTTAAAATATTCTAATTCATTGTATTAGAGGTGCAATATTCCAACAAATTATCTATATTGTGTGATCTATCTGACTACAGATTTGATCTACAGTGCTGACGGCACTTTGTTTGCTTTTATAATGATTTTTGTATACTAATTGTATATTTGCAAAAATAAAAATAGAATTTAACTTTATCATTATTTTTTTATTCTGATGGCTACACTAAGATAAACAAAATTGTCACAAAATTTGCATATTTCAATAATTTTTTTTTGTAGAGAGAAAGAGTAAATCGATATTGTGATATGTTTGGAAACTATTTCAATTAATAAAGAACACTGTTTATTAAACATTCTGATTACAACAAAATTGTTGGGAAATAAAAAAAAATATTAAAATACAAAACTTGAAATGAGGTTTCAACGAGAGGCTGACATGTCTCATAAAAAGTCCAAACAAGTCAGAAAATTCTGTGAAGCCAAAAAACTTCGAAAACATTTTCTGAAAGGGAGTTTATAAATGACTGCATCCTAGCTGTTGTATAATTAATCTGTCTAAAACGTAAAAAGAAATTTGAGAATATAAAAATGTCATAAAGAATAGTTACAAAGCAAATTGGAAAAATTGTCATTAAATGTGGGTTATTAATAATATTAATGTTACTTTATTTTTAATTTACAAAAAAAAAAAAAACAACATTATGACTCTCATTTAAAAAAGGCAAGTTGAAATTGGCCTGCCAGCTGAAAAGATTGCCCACTCTAATAATTAGGGACAAATTAATGGTTTGATCAAATATAGTAAGATAATTTTTTAAGTAGATACTTTTATATGACCCTCGAATGTTAATATATCAGGAGCAAAAAGGTTCCCCACCCCTAAGCTTATTTAAAATTCCAATTAAACTTTATAAAGGCAAATATTATTGGATTGATGGGTTTAATCCTGGCAACAAGGCCAACACTGGTATGAATTTTCATTTTTCTTTCAGCCACCTCAATGAAGATGTAAAAAAGAATATCAATAAACTAGTAGCCACATATCTGCTTAATATACTATTTAAAATATGTACTGATTTCTTGCTTTTATCTCTTATGCAAACAATGTCAATTATTTTTAGCTTTTAAAAGTACTTTAGCCTGACAATGTATCCTCCATTTGGTTTATGATGATGTATAATTTTGTTAGTTATTTAGACAATGTTTAGCAGATCAAGATTTACAAATTAACTAAATATGTTTGAAGACATATTTTATGTAGATGAATAAATCAGTCTTTAAACAGCCCTTTGTAAGGTAAAGGTCTTTCCAACCCAAAAACGAAAAGCAAAGAAGGCATTAATTATCAGGCTTTTGATTGCAAACTAAATAGATAAGAGAATTTTTCCATCCTTGTCTTATCCTCTAAAAATAACTAGATCTTTATTTACTTATCAATATTGAATATCTGACTTTGAATGACTACCCAAAAAAAAAAAAAAAAGAATTAAATCTAATATGTGAATATAGCAGATAGAGTCTCACACACATAAACTTATTTTTGTTTTTATACAATAAATTTATTATATATATAAATCACATTTATGTATACATTTCAGGCATTTGATGAAATAATTTCTAGTGGAAGGTTATTGGAATCTGATGCTGATGTGAAGCCATATCAAGTTGATAATGTTACTTATTTAGCAGAATCTCAATCTCAATTTCCTGCATATTATCATAGGTTTCTTAGTGTACGACCATATAAAATCTAACAAATTTGCTTTCATATATTTATATGTGCTCACATTTATCCATAAATTTTTGAATGTAGAATAAATTCTTGTTAACATTGATATAACTTCAATAATATCATTGTCTGTACTTAAAAATTTTCTGGTTTTATAGGTTATGTTAAAAAACATCAATGCCATGTTATTTTTATAGATCAAATACTTCAACAATCAAAAACTATAAATTTATTATTGGTTTACTTCATATCAGTATTATTTAAAAATCAATAGCAACTTCTTGAAAGGTCATGTTGATTACATTGATGTGGATTTTCCATTCATGATGTTCTAGTACAGACTAGACCATATTAATTCACAATTTTATCTCATAGAATTCTAAGAATTAAGTTTTAATTTATTGACATTCCTATTTCTTTTTCTTGTTTGTTCTTATAATCCTAGATTATTGGAATTTGAACAAACAAAAAAAAAATCTGTCATTACACACATATCCAATTATTATTTTATATGCATTTGTGATTATCGCAGGAAAAGTATATGAATGCAATTTTCAGGTTTACCCATGTGTGTATAATTTGTTTTTATTATCTATTATATAATTTAGTTGGCTCTCATCTGGTTTAAATAAAAGTTGCTTAAGATGCTGATAACAGAAATGGACTATAGAATTGTTATATGATTTAATTGTTATTTCATCCAATACAAAATTTACAAATTCAATTAAAAAAGGTATAGTGATGGATAATTGTTTGACAATTTCTGATTTTGAATAACAAGCTTTGTGGAAAGAATCTTTATTCTTTCATATTTATTAACACTTTTGAGTCTTTTTAGAATTTCGGAGGCTTTTGCATTGATAAATTTAATGAAACATCAAAGCTCCCATCCATGACATTTTTTTTTATAGACCTCATTGATAACAAAAAAAAAAATCAAATTAATTATTTACTACCACTTTCTTTTTTAATGTAACTTCTAAATTTTTACATTGGATAAAATAATAAAAAGTTAAATCATGACCGCTGATTTGTAATTTGTTTTTTATTATCTGCATTTCTAGTAACAGTTACTAAAACAAGTTTATTACTCATTGACAGATAGATGACATCTAGCCAGAACATTGGTATTGTATTTGTGATGACAAACATTTACACAAATGAATAAATCTGACAACTATATTCACACATAAACACATAGATAATCAGTTTTGTGAATATTATTTGGTCATCCAACTTATATATATCTTTTTATTTTAAAGATTTATCTTTTAAAACTATATTTATACTATGTCCAGAAATTTTGTGTTTCTTTCTTGTGACATTAATATACTTTATCATGTTAGATATATTAAGAAATTCACCGAAAAGCAGGTTTGGTGAGCAAACACTGTTTTGGTAATAAATATATGCCAATAAACATCACATGACCACCACTTCTTATGCTTGTGTATAACTGTTGTTAAAACAGGAAAAACTCACTATACATATTGCCACACACAGCAAGCTAGAGTAATCAATGGATGCCAGAAGGCTTGTGCATAAAATCCCCATCTAGTGCCTACTCCAATATCCCCAGACTAGTTTCTGGCTTGTGGCCTTCATCAGTGAGGAGCCTTGGATCTGAGAGCATTAAGGTGTTTTCAGTTTAAGACTCATAGTTTTGTAGTTAAATGGAGATAAAAGTTGGCTGCTGGAGGGTTGCATTAGATCCTAAGATCTAGGTGCAGTGCTATCACAAGCCAGAAATTAGTCTGGGGATATTGGATGAGTGGGCATTAGAAGGGGATTTTATGCACAAGCCTTCTGGCATCCATTGATTACTCTAGCTTACTGTGTGTGGCAATACGTATAGTGAGTTTTGCCCGTTTTAATAAATATATGCTTCGTAATTGTTTTTTACTATATTTCCTTGACAGTCAACATTAATGTTAAAATTATTTAAGAAAGTATACTTTGTAATGAATTTTTAACTGTATATTCCAAACAATTAAAAAAAGCAAAAGAATAAATTACACTGAAATAAACCATAATCTCACAAATATATGGAGAAAAGCTTCCCACTAATAATTGATTAAATAACAAATTTAATTGTAAAAACAATATGAGTTATTTTTGCTTATTTTTTTATCACAATTTGTTAAATAAAAATAGGTGGAATATAAACAAAATGCTTATTTTATACACTGATTTCTCTGTACTAGTTTTTGTAAAGTAATCCATTTAAATACTTTTACAAAAATAATTTGAATGTTAGAAATACATTTATTTTGCTTTATTAATATTACATATAAAAACAGTCCCCAGCTTATATCAAATTCCAGAAGATTATGCATAACTTAAATTTTGTATAAATCAAAAATATAAAACTTTATTCTTGTAAATAGTTAAAGCATATTATCTTTGGATAATGATATTTACAGAGCATTATCTTATTAAGAATGTTTTTATCGAGTTTATTGTATTTGAAACACCACATTTTTAATAGTATTTAAAATAACGGTTATTCTGTTATTAACAATTTTGCATTTAATAAAATTCTGCTGCTTTTGAATGCAAGAAAGATATTTTCCTCTCTTTTTCAAGTTGAATTATTAAACTTTGAATGATATAATAAAAGAATTAAACTTGCTAATAAAGGCTGCTTTTTCTTTTTTCATATCATTCAATTTTGAACAATATGAAATAGAAGTAAAATTTGTTTGCTGCTCATGAATGAATGCTATCCGTTTCACCTCTTTTCATTTTGTTACGTTCAATTATTACTCTGTATATAAAAAAATTTAGTTTGTTATTATTGAGTTATATATCCCTTTATTTTTCATTCATTAAATCAAATTACTATTCAGCTCTGATTTATTTAAAATATTAGACAGTTTTGGTAAACTTTGTGTCTTAATAGATATTTGTACAGATTTATTTATATTCAGTTTACTTATGTCAAGGAACAGCTGAACCTAATAAAATAATGAAAAATTCCTACTGACCCGAATTTAATCTCTCATTAATAAAAAGCCAATAACTCAGAAATCAATTTTTAAAAAAAGTTGCTTTGCAATTCATTGTACTTTCTAAATAGGCTTAAAAATGAGATAGAAGGACAATCTGAATGTTACCAAAAACTACTTGCGATAAGATGACAGATATGTTAATATTATTTTTTTTGTGTGTCTTTTCTGAGATTGAAATTAAAGCCATTCTATCATTTGTTTAAGAACAAATTTTTGAATGTAAAATCATAACAAATGTTCATTAGGTAACATTATGTAACTTAGTGAGCTTGTATCATAATATTCAATTTTTTGTATGTATATTTTAACATTGCTTGATGCTTACTTATCACATTTTTCTCCATTACATTATTTTTTCCTCATATATCTATGAATGTTTTTTCTTATTTGTCTACTGTTCAGTTTATAATATTTAATTATTCAGTTATCCATAATCTTCACTTATTTAGCTGAAGTTTATTGGTTTTCTTCAAAGACTTGCTGACATAAATTTTTATTAAAACCAATGTAAACAACAAATAAATCAAGAATAAATGTATATGCATTGACTTAAATTTAGATAAATACAATAATGTTAATGAAAATTTAAATTAAAAAATTGACAAAATTAGCAATGATAACATTGCATTAATTCAACAGAAACATAATATCATTTAGTTTCAATAAGGTATTCATATTTAAATGGTATCATTTTTAAAATGTATATAATTAAAATTCACCTTTGTCACTGATATTTCAATTTAAACTACCAACAAAATATACTAAATTTCAGAATTTGATTAAAATCTAATTATATATGGAAATCTTGAATGTGTAGAGTTATCCATTTAAATCAATTTAATTAGAAAGCACTTAACCTAGAACAACACTCAAAGTAAACTAACAGACTGATGCATATATATTATTATTGCTTAATAAAAGTGCAAATTTCTTTTGAGTTGTCTAGGAATAAGTTTTTCTAAGATTTTTCCTGAAGACTAATTTTCATTGGCAATTAAGCCCAGAATGTGAATAAAAATTCTAAATCCACTTTAACAAAAATATTATATGTAAAATGTCTCATCACTACTATGATAGAGCCAACCTACATTTTATAAACAAAATATGTAACTTTTTAACAAAAACTGATTTTAGGTAACAAAAAGATTGAGTTGCCAATCCAGACTAATTGAAATTAGATTCAAAATCTTAGTTTACATTATTTTTGATGTTCACACAGAAACTTGTAAAACTAGAATCAAGCAATTTAAATCATTCTAAATTCCCTGTATAAAATGTTAGCACCTGTGATGCTATTCTTCTAAACTATAGCCTAAAATGGCCTCAACCAACTAAATACTTTTTTTTTGAAAATATTCAGATATCTTCCTTTAAAGTTTCTTGAAATAATTTTGCAAAAACAAATCCAATAACAATGGATCTCGATCTACCACATGTTTATATAAAACTTGATATTGATTATATGAACATTAAGCTATCCAAAAACTGCTACTTAACATCAACATGCAGTGACAATAAAAAAATCAAACATTTTAAATTAAAAATATTTATATACCCCCCCCCCTTTTTATCGCAGTGCCTACTAATCACTATTATAAAGACAAACTATTACAATATAAACAAGTCATTTCTATTATTTATTTTTTTCTACTTTTAAATTCAAATCATTTAATGCTTAATAAAGATAAAATTATTATTAAGTAAAATTTGAACCATGTTCACATCCTTTTGTAAAGTACCCAACAAAAGAATTCCACAATACTTTCAATCTTTAGCCCTTTAAATAATATATTTCAAAGCAATGTGAAAAAATAAAAATGCTAATAAAAAAAATCTTTTATTACCATAATCATTTATTATGTACATTATAAAGATGTATAATTTTTTTTACATATTTATTTAATGGGATTAAATCCTGAACAAAATTAATCCCAAATATTTTTCTAACAGAATTTTAAAAATAATGAAATTAACTGTGTAGCAAAAGATATTAAATGATACGATTTATTCTCATACATTAGTTGGCAAGCTGGCTGATTCAGTTTCTGTTCTTGTTCAACTCATGTTATCATATCAAGTATTGCTGTTGGTGTGATTTTCCGGAATATCACTATGGCTAATCACTTCAGTATCTTCATCACTACCTTTTTTTTCGGGTGATTCACTGTCTGGAGGACTCTGAAATTTAATATAAAGCAAATTATTTAAAAGAATTTTAAACATTCTAATTTATTCAAGTTAAACTATGACTTACTGCCTCAAACCCAACTGTTTCTTTCTCTTTTATCTAAAAATATATATATATTAAAAAGATGACTACTAATAGCTAAATAGGAAAACAGAAAGTATTTGGGCATGGTAGCCGTGTTAATAATTTGTAAAAAAATAAAAATATGCCAATAATTGCGAAATCAAAACAAGAAAGAAGCAAAAAAGTGAATCGCTGATAAATTAAAATGAAAAAAAAAAGCAATTACGTCACTGAGTTATAGTTTAAATAAGCAAATAATTAAATTAATATAAATTATGATTTAAAGCTAGAAAACATAAATATTAATTGAGAATGAAAAAAATTTAAATCTGGGTAACAATCCCAAAAATGAATGCACACACATTTTTATGCATAAAAGTAAGTTGTTTTTTTTTTTTTTTGTGAAATAATTAATTTTTAAAAAAAACAAAGGCAAAGTATGTGCAGAAACATTACAATGAACAAATTATTTTATGTTATTATTTTAAAAAAGATTTACTATTTATATTAGCAATAAGTTTATATGAGAACAAGTATGACAAAAATACAGAGTTAGTATGATCTTTTAAAACCAAGGGATATAATTTAGCGCACAGTTGAGGCGTAGATTCAAGAACTAAATATTTCTGAATTGATCTTCAGCTAGTATCCTAATTCATTAAGTAAATAGAATTGCCATTCAGGAGACAGATTTTCAAAGTAACTAATCATATAATTATTTCATATTTACAATTAAATTATCAAGTTAGAAAAAAAAATTAGAGATAATTCCCAAATTATAATGTAAGATATCAACTTTTTAAAATTAAATTACAATATCACAGTATTAATTTGAAACTATTTCTATTAATCAATAAACTCATAATTGCACTAGGGAAAACCAATGTAATAAATGTCAAAATTAAAATTTCTCAGCAATTAATGAAATGTCTTCACTACTCCTTTAATACTCAATTTAACACAATTTCTCTCTTTCTTTTTTTTTACATTTTTTTCAAGCAATTTTATTTTAATCCTTTCGGTTTCAATTGAACCTGCAGTCTTTTATAAAGATCTGTTTAATGTTTTATATATGAAATTTACATAAAAGATTCAATTGAAAAAGGAAATAAAATTTTTTGAAAATCTATGAAAAAGAGATATTGTAATTAATGAAATGCTAATTAAAACATTAATATTATAGGTAATATACATTAGTTAATAGATTATTTTAGTTTATATCCACTGGTCCAAGTAAAATAGCCAAATTACAATAGATATTAAACATTGAGGAGAGGTGATAGACTTTCTTTCCAACTAAATTTCCTCTCTAAGGATCTTGAATAACTTTTGAATTTTTCTTTTAAAGAATAATTACGATAACAAATGAAATGAATATCACCAACATACTGAATGTTTACTTTAACAGAAACCAACAGGATAAATAGGAAAATAAATTCAATATTATTTCAGCTGTTTGATTTGTACCGACAATTTATTAATCTTTTAAAAAATAATTATCTCTGCTGTTAAATTAAATTTATTTTATATATATGTTTGATAAAATAAAGCATAAATAATGAATTCCAAGTTCATAAAATATGAACTAAATATACAAGTAGACATAAAATTATTTGGAAAAAAGTTTTATAGTCAATGTAGAGTTTTGGATTCCAAACATTCCAAAATATCAGATTTATTTTTTTATTTACATATAAATTCCACATTTACCTAAATAGTAACAATCTAAGATTTATCAACATCATAAAATTTAGTAATGTGGTCCATGTGTATTTGTGTATAAAAAAAGATTCTATTATAAAGTAATCTTTATGTCTTTTTTGATCATTGGTTGGTTATACATTTTATGACAATATATAACTGTAACATGCAACTAGGATAACTATCACATGTAGATTTTAAATTATGTATAAACTCTTTTTTTTTTAAAAAAAAAAAAAAAAATACTATTTATTACAAAATTATTAATATATGGACATTTTTATAATTAAAGTTTAGAAGTGAAAAAAAAAAAAATCCTTGCAATAGTAATTACAAATACAACAAATAAATCCGGGCTTCATTTTCATCCTGATAGTATTTGGTAATTAAAATTTTATTGACATTACATCATAAATTAAATCTATGAATTTAAAAAAAACCCAAAATAACGAAAAATAGATGCATCTTTATAAAGATGTCTTTTAATGAATAAATATTACATTACACTTTTATAACAATTTCATATTTAAATTAATTTTAAAAATATAACTTATTTTGATTCACTTGCACATTTTACTTTTCCTATAAATATATATTTTAATATTTGTTTATATACAAAATGAAATCAAAATAGAAATGATTTCGTATATTGAATAGTTAGAAATAGGCTTTAAAAATTTTGGTTTTTCTTAAAATGTTCTGTAAAATTGGAAATACATGATTGTGTGTAAGTTCTCTGCCCAAAGATGAGAATAGAGAATTATCACTTGATCATCATCTATGGTAGTTTGCCAATGATATTCACTTCAACAGTTTATCTTAATGTCTCAACATCGAGAACAATATTAAATAAAACAAATTGAAAAAATATGTGTAGATTTTCAGAATAAATTTTGGAATATATCTTCTTAGTTTATTTTCTGATAATAGAATCAGACTATTATTTATCCACTAGTAAGTCATGAAGTTATTTCAAACTTGAATGAGATTGACTATTATTACATTTAGATTCAACCCCCCCCCCCCGCAATAGATTATTTTCTTGTATTTCAGTATCAGATTCCATTTTAACATTTTTTTTAAAAATAAAAATGAAGTTTTACCAAATTTATCACTTTTATTTTATTATATTACATTATTTAGACATACTTTTGCTTTATTTATTTTATATTAAAGATATTTAGGTTACTTTAAGCATATTCTAGAACAATAATTTTTAATAATATATGCAAAGCTATATAGTGATAGTGAAGCAAGCAGGCAAATATCTACAGAGCTGATTGATTGGGAGGGAGAAATAATGTCACATTATATTAATATAAATTATTTCAACCATTATGAATTTATATGAAATTTATTTATCAGTAAAATTTATCCAATAATTGTGTTTACAAGTAAATAAACTACTAAACATCATGTGATCATCATTTCCTATACTTAAACAAGCTGTTATTAATAGTAACAAACTCTTCATATAGTAATGCAAGCCTTAATAATCAATGGATGCAGGAAGGTTTGTGCATAAAATCCCCATCTAGTGCCTATTCATCCAATATCCTGACTAGTTTCTTAGCTTGTGCCTTTCATTAATAAGGAGTAAAAGATGGCTACTGGAGAGTTGCATTACATTCTTAGATCTAGGTGCAGTGTTTCATAATCAAAACTCCTCACTAATGAAAGTCACAAGCTAGAAACTAGTCTGGGGATATTGGATAAGTAGGCACTAGATGGGATTTTATGAACAAACCCTCCTGCATCCATTGTACTGGATGACACTACTATATGGAGAGTTTGCTATTGTAAATAAACTATTGTCTGTTTGGATAGAGGGCACTAAAGTGCCAAAAAAGCCCACTATTGCTCTGAAAGTACATGTATATTAATAGAAAGCTATTGCATCATCTTTATTAGGTTTTCTTGGGAAAAGTTAACTTTATGTTTACACTGGTTTTGTATTGTATTTTTTTGTTTTGTTATTAATATTTATTTATATAATAGAAAATCTAAACTAGCACCAACAATTATTATGTCATTCATTTATCATAGTACACTATTTACTAGTTATCTCAATTTATTTTGGGGCAGAGAACCAAGTCTACAAACTTTTATAATATATCACAAATAAATCATTTTTTATAGCGCAATGTTTGTAAACTGTAATATTTAACACAGCATTACGCTGTTGCACATGCGCTTTGAAGATTTTAACTATAAATGAATGAATACTAACACTCAACCACATGATTGCACATGCGCTTTGAAGATTTTAACTATAAATGAATGAATACTAACACTCAACCACATTCTATCTTTTCCAAAGACTTTATCATGTGGTTGAGTGTTAGTATTCATTCATTTATAGTTAAAATCTTCAAAGCGCATGTGCAACAGCGTAATGCTGTGTTAAATATTACAATATATCACAACTAAATTACCACAAAACTTTATTAATGATAAAGTTAATAGAAATGGGTTCATACTGTAACGATATATAAATATGTCGTTACATTAATTTAAAATAAAAACTTAAAAGTTCGCAAATAAAAGTAAAAAAACTAAACGCTAAAATTAAAATGTTTGTTAAACGTATATATATTCACACAGATGCCAAACTTTAAAAAAATTTTTTTTTTAAAAAAAACAAATAAGTATTTGAACGTTTTTTTTTTTTTTATAAAAAAGTACAAGATTTAAAAATAAAAACAGGTATTAATTCTTGTAATCTTTAAATGGAAATGATTGTTTATAAATTGTTTGAAAAGCAAGCTAGCTTTGGGCTCTTGTATAATTAAAATGATCTGATGAAAGATAGATAAGAAAATAAAAAGAAATTAGCTTGACCAATGGAAGCAAATAAAGGCCCGGACCATAACGAAAAAACAGAACAGTGACGTTTTTGTTCATGGAATCCATAGGAGGACTATAAAAAGAAAAAATATTGAGTTCCAGTCAGTTTTCCAACTTGATTTTGGTGAGTCGAGCGACAAGACGCACTTGCCGTCCTCACTCATTTATTTTAAAAATGCAAAGACTGTGATACCAGAACAGAACCAGCTAATGCTACCTCCAAAATATCAGACCGGTCTTCCAGGAAAGTCTCCGTGGGAATTGCCAACGGGAACATGGACTCTTCTACCATAAGCTATATGAAATGAACAATTATTGAAATCAATTAAGAACTTTCGTCAAGTTTTACAAATTAATAAACAAGCCAACTTAAATGTTAAAATGGACTCTTATCTGACTTTTGTAAGTTTTTAAATCAAATTAATAATGTTTAATTTTATATGTTTTCCGATTGATAAAAATCATTTCCATTTTTTTTCCTTTCTTATTGTATAAATTGTTTATTGTTTAAATTTTAAATGATGAAATTTAGGTTGGGTATAGACGTTGCATAGATTCGTTAGCGGTTGATAATGTTGTGGTTGTCACATCCGATCAAAATACAAAGTCATCAATAAACGTCACTTGCATAGGGAATATACAAATCCCATTAGCATTCATCGTAAGATGCTTGCAGTGATATCGTTGACCCATATATTCTAATCGAATGTGACAACCACAACATTATCAACCGCTAACGAATCTATGCAACGTCTATACCCAACCTAAATTTCATCATTTAAAATTTAAACAATAAACAATTTATACAATAAGAAAGGAAAAAAAATGGAAATGATTTTTATCAATCGAAAAACATATAAAATTAAACATTATTAATTTGATTTAAAAACTTACAAAAGTCAGATAAGTGTCCGTTTTAACATTTAAGTTGGCTTGTTTATTAATTTGTAAAACTTGACGAAAGTTCTTAATTGATTTCAATAATTGTTCATTTCATATAGCTTATGGTAGAAGAGTCCATGTTCCCGTCGGCAATTCCCACGGAGACTTTCCTGGAAGACCGGTCTGATATTTTGGAGGTAGCATTAGCTGGTTCTGTTCTGGTATCACAGTCTTTGCATTTTTAAAATAAATGAGTGAGGACGGCAAGTGCGTCTTGTCGCTCGACTCACCAAAATCAAGTTGGAAAACTGACTGGAACTCAATATTTTTTCTTTTTATAGTCCTCCTATGGATTCCATGAACAAAAATGTCACTGTTCTGTTTTTTCGTTATGGTCCGGGCCTTTATTTGCTTCCATTGGTCAAGCTAATTTCTTTTTATTTTCTTATCTATCTTTCATCAGATCATTTTAATTATACAAGAGCCCAAAGCTAGCTTGCTTTTCAAACAATTTATAAGCAATCATTTCCATTTAAAGATTACAAGAATTAATACCTGTTTTTATTTTTAAATCTTGTACTTTTTTATAAAAAAAAAATACGTTCAAATACTTATTTGTTTTTTTAAAAAAAAAATATTTTTAAAGTTTGGCATCTGTGCGAATATATATACGTTTAACAAACATTTTAATTTTAGCGTTTAGTTTTTTTACTTTTATTTGCGAACTTTTAAGTTTTTATTTTAAATTAATGTAACGACATATTTATATATCGTTACAATACCTACAAGTTATAGTTTCCAATTGAGATCTGGCAACTTATACACTTTTTTTGACCACTTAATGTTAGCAATTTAAATAGTATTAGTTTAACCATAGCCTAGAAATATTGGGAAATCTCTTTAGTTTCCCTGATTAATGTGTTAAGTGCTTTCTGCCCATCTTCCAGAAATATAATTTACTCTTAAATATTTTTTCAACATAATAAATGAGAGTTTACAATGACTTTTCTCTTGTACAATTAGAAATAATATTTTATTGTTTCACCAATTGTCATTCACATCATCTTTATATTACTACTTCCAATATGGATATTAGTGATTAGATACTAAAAAAAAAGTAAATGAAATAAGTAGGCTAAAAAATATGACAAAAAGAAATGGAAAATCTAGCATAAAAGATATAAATACTCCTTATGAAAATAATTAAAGTAGGAAATGCGAATTTTAATATAGATTTTAAAATATATAAAATCAATAGATAAAAAATCTATATCTAGATCTAACATCTCAGGTTTACTAAATCCATTATTAGTTGTGAATCTACAAGATTTATATATATATAACTTTCTATGATTTGGACAATTATTATTAATCAACCTTGATTGAATGTAATAAAATAACGTAACCAAACGGACAGTATTATTTACATGGTGTCTTTTTACTCGTAGACTGCTATACATAATTTGGTACCACATTATCTGGTTTTGAGTTATGCTAAGTGCAGTTGTTTGTGTGAAATAATTAAAAAAAAAAAATTAGATAGATTCACTTATCTGACATAATATTTTATTTTTCCTCAATTCGAATTAGGATTAATTATGAGTCTGCCATTCATGAAATCAAAAACCTAAGTTTTTATATATTTATAATTATCTCAGAATTTATAAAAAAAAGTAAAGATAATCATGGACTCAACATCCATAGAAGTATGACATCTCTTTCAACAAAGTAAAGATCACAATGAAGATTATCCAACCAATTCAGATTAATTTGAAGTTTTACCATGAAACAATAATAAGTAGATACTGTTTTACTTACTAGTATTGAAAGGCTAGCTAGATTCGCTATTAAGATTCAATCCAGACTTGAATCTCACTTGATAGACATGGCAAGTGGATGTGCTATCACTGTGCGACAAGCTTATATCAAAATTTATTGCACATAAGTATTTTTAAATAATTTTCTAGTTTCATAAATAATTCCTAAATTATGAAATATAATTGATCATCATTATCATTTTAAATTCATCTTCAGCTTTTTTTTTCATTTTATTTCTGCATTATACGATATTTGTCACAAAAATGATTTCAATTACTGCAACATTTTAAGTGATTTTCTTGATTTCTCCTCCAATTCTTGTGCAATACAGCTAAAATTTATGATTAATTTCCTTCCTTTTTTTTCTTTTACTACTTCATTACTTTAATACAATTCATTTTTTATTATTTAATATAGACAATTTAATAGACAATTTAACTATATTTCGTTCTTCTCTGCATTACTTGCAGTCTATGCATTTGTTTTTTGTTATTTTTTATACATATTTGACTTTTGCTTCTATTAATTTTTTTTTTCTTAAAATATAGGAGTCAATCTGAATAAAAACATTCTAATTATTTTTATAAATAATTTTTTAATTAAATTTCTTCATTAATTTAAATTCCATCCTTTTCTGCAATTCTATTAATTTCCCTGTAGACTTTTTTACATTCATAATCTTTTTTATTTTTTGGCAACTATTCTTTCTTGGGTTTTTTGTCTGTTTATCTATCAGTATTGATTCCATTTCCTGCTTTAGTACTTAGCAACAATTTGAGTGATTTCCCTCATCTACCGCTGCTTTCTTTATTGATTAATGTCTTTATGTCTAAAGTGTTTTCATTAAGCAAATGTATAAATGTATTTATTTAAATCAAATTACATTATTTAACATTAGAATTAAATATTATTTTAAATTTCTAATTAATTTAATCTTAGAAAAAGATGAAACATGAGAAATATATAGATATTCTTAAACTTGATATGCATGATAGTAATAATTTTCACACCATTTCCTGAGTAGTATATCTAGATATATATATATATTTAAATGAATACATTATTTGTTTTACTATTTACTATAAATGCACTATCACATAGCATCCACAAAATAACATCAAAGAATGGTGACAGTCATTTTATAAATAAAGACTAATTTAAAATGAAATATACTCTTGAGGTCAGTATAATATTTATAAGGACTGTCTTGATAAAAATTATAAAAATTTTAATGAAAGCAAAACAATGTTTTCCAATATGTTGAAAATATATATATATATAAAAAATGGAATTGGACTAGAACAAA
This sequence comes from Epiperipatus broadwayi, assembly GCA_028023455.1. Lineage (NCBI taxonomy): Eukaryota > Metazoa > Onychophora > Udeonychophora > Euonychophora > Peripatidae > Epiperipatus > Epiperipatus broadwayi. The sequence continues at coordinate 19,962,671 of JAQFVV010006199.1, read as the reverse complement.
TGATATATAAACATCTAAGCAATAAATAAGTAATTTAAAAAAAAAAATTAATTCTAACTATTATGTGATTTAAAAAGTACACATTACTTGGTCAAATTTTGAACAATTTTTGATCACTTGTCTTGATAATTACAATTTTACTAGTAAATTCAATAATTGGAAAATTTAATTATCAATATTGATCTAATTTGTGGTTTGGATTTGTTATCAGTTCTCATCTCCGAAAATCCACAAATATATTCTACATATAAGTAATTAAAAATTGAGACAAATAAAAATTATTAAACACCAAAAATAATTATGTGTTTTTTTTATATATATATCAAATGCTTTTTTAGATTTTTCTGTAAAGACAACAGGATATTGTTCATGGGGACAGATCAATAGGTGGATGATCCTGATTACTATTGTGTTTATATAAGTATCCAAAATTGCTTGTTAATGATGCAAAACCAACTCTCTTATTTTATTCGCGAATTCCAAAGGAAAGGTTTGCACTAATTTTATCCCTCTTTTAGAATCCAGTTCTACTAAAAACCAGCAAGCAATCTCAGATAATATCAGAATTCTTTTCAGGATTATGCTTGAATGATCTTCTATTTGTCCTTATATATAGGAAATTAAAAAAAAAAACTATCTGACATGTTTTACCCATTTAAATATTAACAGCATATATAAAAATATATTTTGAAAATATTTTATATTTTAATAATGCATTCACAAGAATTCCAAAACATTTGCATTCAAATGATCCTAATGTTTGTGCGTGTGTGTATAAGTCTAATGATAACAAACTGAGTGTGTATAAATTTGTAGATATATTTGGAAGTGCATTGCTAAAGTGTTTTCAAAGTAGACAAAGGATAGAGCTTTCCCTAAAATCTCCCTGAAAAACAAAAGTGAAGAGGACAATACTCGCCAAGCTTGTCAAATGTCAGCTGATGAGGGATTATGGTTTTATTTCCTTCCTATATTCTAACTAAGTTTAATAACTGGATATCCAAAATATATATTTATATTTAACTTTTTTAAATGGTTTTATTCTAAGTGTAACACAGTACAAATTAGAAAAACAAACATATAATTACAAAAAGGCTCATGTTTAGTAAATAAAACAAGATGCTTTACTGCAATGCTATCAAAAATATCTAAATATCATTAAACTATAGTCCTAATAGAAAACAGTATAATTATTTAAACTTTAGCTGTTATATACTACATTAATAATTTAAATTAAATTTTACTGTACACAGATTGATTGACCATTACTCTAAAAACTCATGATTCTTGAACTTTTCAAATTCAAAACATTTACAAATTTCAGTACTCAAATACAATTAATTATAATTTTAAAAAAAAGAAAAAATGCTTTAAAAACAACATAGTCTAATTAAAGAAAACAATCTCCAAAATTCATTATAAATAAAAAATCTCATATAAATAATAAGCAGTGTTCTATAGAATAAAATTTTATCGTATCACGTATTTAAATAGTCCATAAACTTTAAATATTTATTTTAAAAAGAGTTTAAATTCAGAACCAGAGACAATTTATAAATAAGTTATATACTAAGCATATTGTTAATCAAAAATATCCATTAAAATTTATGTGTAAACAAATATAGCATAAAAACTATTTATGATAGCACAACACAATTACATTTTCAGAATCATTAATTTTAGACTTTAATCAAATATGATAATCATATTAGTATAGTTGATATTACTAAATCTGATTCATTAAAATAGAGCAAAAAAGAAAGTATTTATGTTTACATCATGTAGGATTTCCAATTTATTTTTTGTTATGCATCTTATGATCAATTTGTTTTATAATTACATATTTAATTTTTTCTGCTACAAAATATAAATTTTCTCAATAAATGTAATTAAGCCAATAAACATCACATGACTACCATCTCTTATGTTTGTGTATAACTGTTGTTAAAACAGGCAAAACTCATTATACGTATGCCACATACAGCAAGCTAGAGTAATCAATGGATGCCAGGGGGCTTGTGCATAAAATTCCCATCTAGTGCCTACTCATCCAATATCCCCAGACTAGTTTCTGGCTTGTGGCCTTCGTCAGTGAGGAGCCTTGGATCTGAGAGCACTGCATCTTACTCTAGCTTGCTGTGTGTGGCATACGTATAGTGATGTTTATTGGCTTAATTACATTTATTGAGAAAATTTATATTTTGTAGCAGAAAAAATTAAATATGTAATTATAAAACAAATTGATCATTAGATCCTAAGATCTAGATGCAGTGCTCTCAGATCCAAGACTCCTCACGATGAAGGCCACAAGCCAGAAACTAGTCTGGGGATATTGGATGAATAAGCACTAGATGGGGATTTTATGCACAAGCCTTCTGGCATCCATTGATTACTCTAGCTTGCTGTGTGTGGCATACGTATAGTGTTTTGCCTGTTTTAATAAATGTAACTGTTTATTTCTTATTGTTTTCACAAATATGTTTAAATGAAAATAAAGTAAGGGGAGAAAAAGATGTTTTAACTAACGTAATAATAAAACTATAATTTTGTCATTTTGTTTTGGCAAAAATTTTTACATTTAATATGAACATATGCTATTTTGTGACTTTATTATTATAAAGATATTAAATAAAAATTAAGTAAATCACATTTTAGCTAATGTAATATATATATTTTTCAATATATTTTTGCACTTCATTGTTATATATAAATCTATATTTTTAAAAAAAAAAATATTCAGTGAATAAAACTTTAATTTTTTTCAGAAAAGTCTCGCCTATTAAAAATGATAACATGTTACTTTGCAATTTTTTATTATTCCTGTACTTGTAGTTTTTAAAACGATTATTAATAAAACAAAAATTTAAATCCCATATTTACATTTCATAATTTTATTTATTTAATTATGAAAAAATTTTGCATTGCATATGTGGCAGAAAATTCTATAATGATACTTGAGCTCTTTTTAAATGTTGTTTCACAAACATAAATCTTTGGGCATAATATAAAAATGACCAGATATTAAAAGCTTTCACCCATATTTTTTTTTAAATTTTCATTTGTTTTGAAAATAAACTTTTAGTATAGAACCACTAATTTTTTGGTATAATAAGTTATGCATAGTTGAGATTCAATAATATTACAAACATTCATTCACTAACATACAGAGAAACATGTTTTGATCCGATTTTTTTAATAATTCAACTTTTATTAACAAGTGTATAATTTAAATTAATCTGTCTATATTTCTGTAATGCCACAATCAGTGACCTAAAATATTTAAAAAAATAGAAGTTTTTTGAATTTGGATATTTCAGAACGATGATATTTTATTCTATATCATTAAAATTTAATAAATATTTTAGTTTTTAAATAATAAAGTTTCATTTACATCTTTCTGTTATTCCTGTACTTTAAAATCAGAAAAGAAGTTTGTTAAACTTAAAATGTTAATAGAAAATTATTATAGACTTCAATTATAATTGAACAAAAACTTTATTCAAGAATATTTACATACTTCAACTTTCATATAAACAAATTTATTTATATCAAAAATAATTGTTTGATATCTCATTAAATGAAGAAAAAAAAATAGAAAATTATTATCACAAAATTACAATATAAAAAAAAAAACAATATGGCAACTTTATGGCCTTTTTTTCAATATTAAAATTATATACAATTATATTTTTTCTTTTCAAAATTATTTCATTGTTTTGAAAAACATGCTAGTTGAATAATATTATTATAACCAATAAACAAAACAATTGCTTATTTTTTTCTCCCACTACTAAGAGCTAAAATTTTATTTAACTCTCGCTTAAGATTTTTTTTAAATTAATTTTTATATTAATTATAAAGTGTTATTATAACAAAATAGTTAACTGAATATTTTTTTTCAAATTCCAAATATCGGTATAAAACTGATTTGACACAACAAAACTCCCATTTTGATTCATGAAAGAAATAAAAACAATTTGAGAGCTAAAATTTTATTTAACTCTCGCTTAAGATTTTTTTTAAATTAATTTTTATATTAATTATAAAGTGTTATTATAACAAAATAGTTAACTGAATATTTTTTTTCAAATTCCAAATATCGGTATAAAACTGATTTGACACAACAAAACTCCCATTTTGATTCATGAAAGAAATAAAAACAATTTGAAACAATCTTACTAACATTAATAAATTTGAGAAAATGTAATAGTTCATTATTCGATATTTAAATTACAGTACAGCTGCTACTAAATTCACTTTTATTTAACTACTAGCCTTACTCTGATAAAATCCCAATTTTCAAAAATAGTAATTATTAGATTTATTACAAATTCTAAAAAAAAATTACCAAAACTGTTACTTTAATAACTTTTTTACTTATTTATGAAAAATTAAATTTTTTCAATAGCTTTGTACGTAATTTCAAATAGATTTATATATTCAAAAATTATTAAGCTTTCAAAGTTTTTTTTTGTTTGTTTGTTTGGGGTTTTTCTGTAGCCTTCTTCAGAATATATTGTTTCCAATCTTTAAATAAATATAATCTGTTTGAAAATACAATATAGTCCAAACATAATAAAAAAATCTTTCATTTTGTATTTTACAAAAGTGATTCCCAAAATGATGATTTTTTAAAACTATTTTTCCAGAATCAAATATTCTTTAACCATAGTTTGAAAAAATATAACCATGTAAATCTTTTAACTAGTATAATTTTAATTATTGTTGAGATATTTAGCTATAATTAAAAAAAAATAGCATGATCTTGATTCCAGATGCACTTATGAAATTATGAAGTATGGTTTATTTAATTTAAAATTGCTTGTCTTGAAATATTAAACTCTGACTTAACAATTTTTTTTGTGAATATGCAATGAATTTAAAAGCTACAAATATTTTTGAGACATATTTACGATTTTCTAAAAGCTTTAAACAGAATTTGAAAAATTTTAATTTTATCTTATTAAATCTGTCTCATTTGGACTGTTAGTATCTTTTAATTTTATGATTCTTGATTTCTGCTTTTCCAAATCATTCTCACTATATTGTACATTCCAGTGAATCTATAAAAATATGGAAAAAAAAATATGTGAAAAAGTTTTCAATTAGTGTTTTCACATAGTGAAAGACATACACACACAAAAGATCATATAAAAGTTTATAATGTTCTTTTAAAGTAGAATGACAATATCTTTAAAACATAGAGACAATTTATATATATGAATGTTGAACTAACAGTGAGAACATTATAATATGAAAAATAATAGATGACATGATTTGGAATAACAAATATTAATGGATCAGGAAATTGACAAATCAACTACAGTATATTTAGAGGATTTTAAATATAATAAATTATTTTATTTAAAAAAATGTTCATTATGATGTAAATAATGATTTCATGATGGATTATTTCCCTGAATGAATAATTATTATTATAGTATTTTTCGAATATATATTTTTTTAACTTTCAATTAACTAAGTTTTTAGGTAATTCAAACTATTTTACTTAATTCAAATTGTTTTCTCATGAGTGTAAATTTAATAAGTTTTACTGTATAACACATTATTGTTATTCATCTGATGACTTGAGTTCTCAGAATCATTAATTATTCACCGAGTATCATTAGTTTTATAAATATCTTGGCTATCTTTCTCCTTTTTTATTTTCTTTTGTTGACATTGTCATTGAACTGATTCTTATGAATCTTTACATTAGAAAGATAATGGTATAACTATTATTTCGAAACTGAAGTCAATAATCTTGAATCTTTTATTATGAAAATGTTTTATTTTATCCCTGTTTTAATTTGATTCCAAAAGTTCTGCAGTTAGGCTGTTTTTGTGATGTGATGCATTGTGGCTTCTCCTTAAACAGAGTCAGGAATCTCTCAGAAACCTGTTAGCCACTTTATCTTCCATTTCCCACTCTAAATTTTCCCATATTCTGCTCCATCCCATTTCCACAACATAATCTTTGTCAACTCTATAGCATTTATATCTAAATCCCCCTTATCTTTTCCAAAACCCAGCATAAAAAACAATAATCCACTTTCTGTGTAATCACTTTTTTCAATTAATAAATGCCTAATATTTTCTATTCCTTCCTTACACAATTTACAGACTAAATCACCCATATTTTTCCCGTTCTAGCCTTAAACAATAAACTACTTTCCTTACTATTATCATATATTAACTCGCACCTAATATTCTGTTTCATCATCATCATCATTATCAACCATTACCAATCCACTGCAGGATGAAGGTCTCTCCAAGTTTAATCCATCTTCTCCGATCTTTAGCTTCTCTTCTCCACATCACCCCTACACATTTTCTTATTTCATCCATCCATCTTACATGTGGTCTCCTTCTGGGTCTTTTACAATCTCTTGGAATCCAGTTTAAAATTTCAATTGTCCATCTATTATCATCTCTTCTAGCAATATGTCCAGCCCAACTCCACTTCAATCTTTTAATTTTTTCAATGAGGTCAGTAACACCTGTTTGTTCTCTTACCCATACATTGCGTTTTCGATCTCTTCTTGTTACTCCCAACATACATCTCTCCATACTTCTTTGAGTGGTCTGAAGTCTCTGTATTGATCTTCTATTAAGTGTCCAAATCTCAGATCCATAAGTAAGAACTGGTAAAACACATTTGTTAAAAACCTTTCTTTTCAAACACATAGGCATATTTCCTTTTAATATCAAGTTATTTCTACCAAAAGCACTCCAACCAAGTTTAATTCTATGATTAATTTCCTCTATTATGTTTCCATCTGTATTAATAATCTGACCAAGGTATTTGTAACTCTTAACTTCTAATTCATCATAATCAATCTTTATTTTCATATTTGGAGCAAATTGATTAAACATTACTTTAGTCTTTTTAACATTTATCTTTAGTCCTACTTTCCTACTTTCATCTGATAACTCCTGCAACATTTCCTGCAGCTCGGAAGCATTATTTGCAAAAACAACTACATCAAATGACTTAAATAATCTCCATTTACTTTCACTCCTTTAGTTTCCCATTTTAATCCACAAAATACTTCTTGCAGCACTGCTGTAAAAAGTTTTGGAGATATGGAGTCACCTTGTCTTACACCTTTCTCAATGTTGACTTTCCCAGTATCATTATGTAATCTAATTGTTGCTGTTGCATTTTTATAAATATTCTTTAAAATATGACAATATCCTGGATCTATGCCTTGATGATCCAATGCTTTAATCACTGAAGAAATGTTTATAGAATCAAATGCCTTTTCATAATCTACAAATCCAAAACATAATGACAACACATATTCATTTGTCCTTTCTATAACTTCTCTCAATACTTGAATATGATCTACTGTACTAAAACCACTTTTAAATCCAGTTTGTTCTCTTGGTTGGTGAAAATCCAAGGTTCTCTGTAGACAAGTTGTAATTATCTTGGTAAAAATTTTATATAAAACTGATAAAAGGCTGATAGGTCTGTAATTTCTAATATCTTCTTTATCACCTTTCTTAAATATTAATATTATTACTGCATTCTTCCAATCATCCGGTACATCTTTATCATTTAGACATTTGGTATATAACTTTGCTAATATTTTTTCTGTTTCTTCATCTGCTTCTTTTAATATATCAATTATAATTCCATCATTACCTGGAGCCTTTCCTTTTTTCATACATTTAATTGCATTTCTCACTTCTTCATTTAAAATTCTGGGCAATTCGGAAGATGTAATAGATATAGGAGGTACTTGTTCTTTATTACTATATAATTCTTGATAAAAATCTTCTACCAATTTCATAATGTCATCCCTCTTTTTAGTAATAATTCCATCTTTTTTCCTTATTGCAGATATAAATTTCCTACCAATACCAAAATGTTGTTTTACATTCTTAAGACTTTTATTTTCTTCTACAGCTTTTCTTGCTAGTTCACAGTTATACTTTCTTATATCATTTTCAACTCTTTTCCGCACCATTTTACAAAATTCGAGATATTCAATTCTTTTTAATGCATCATTCTTGCATATCTTCATATTCCTTCTTTTCTTCATAAGTTCTCTAGTCTCAGTAGAAATTTTATTAGTCAATTGCTGCTTTTTTCTACCAGCTATCTTTGTTGCAGTTTTTAAAAGTGTATCAGTTATTTTCATATTAATTTCATTCAAATCTGAATCATGTTCAAAATCTACTAATACTTGAAACCGATTTGTAAGTTCTAATTTAAATTCATTAGAATGTTTCTGAAGATTAGGAATATCAACTGTAAATATAGTTTTTCTTAATAATTTTTGTCTCTCTAGTTTTACATTAACATGTATCTTACCCCTTACTAATCGATGATCACTTCCTGTGTTAAATTTATTAAGAACATTACAATCTTGAAATATGTATTTCCTGTTAGTCAAAATATAATCCAATTCTGCTGTACCTTCATTTGGATGCTTCCATGTCCATTTCCTTCTAACATTTTTCTCAAAAAAAGAATTCATAATATAAAGTTTTTCCTTCTCTGCAAACTCCACAAGTCTATGTCCTCTCTCATTTCTATTACCATAACCAAAATTACCTACAACACTTTCATCTTTCATTTGTTTACCAATTCTAGCATTAAAATCTCCCATAACAATTTTAAAATGTTGTTTACTCTGATCAAAAGCCTTTTGTACATCCATATAAAAATCTTCTACTACTTCATCACTGTGAGAACTTGTTGGGGCATAAACCTGAATTATCTGCATTTGATATCTGCTATTAAGTTGTATAACTAATCTTGCCACTCTGTCTGATACACCATCAAACTCCACAATATTGTTCTTCCACTTTTTATTTATAACGAATCCTACTCCACTTGTATTTCCAATATTTGTGCCTTTATAATAGAGCATATGTCCACTTTTTAAATCAATTGTCTCTTCACCTTTTCTTCTAACTTCACAAAGTCCAATAATATCCCATTTAATATAAGAGAGTTCTTCTTCTAATTCTTGCAATCTTCCTTCACTTGAAAGTGATCTGCAGTTGTAAGTACCTAAATAAAAAGTCGTCATCAAATGGCAGCCTGGGTCCGCCTCCAGGATATTCTTAGCACCCTCCGCCTTCGGCCACCAACCGCTGCCTTGGTTGGTGACTTTACAGCCTCCTGGGATTAAGGGCCATGCTTTATTTTTGTCTGTCATAATTGTATAATTGGGAAAAATCTTTATCATTTACACAAACATTCATTCTGCCTTATCAGGTACTGAGAAGAAAGACCATGGTGTTTCTTGATCTTAAACTCAGAGGTAAAAAGCCAATAAACTCACCATGCTGGCTAATGCGTGTTGGTGAGCAGCCCATCCATGTTCGTATACTATATGAATAAACATATAGTAATAACAGCTGCAACGACAAGAACGTATGGAGTGGACATTAGGAATTTACCCTGCTCGGTTCCTTCAAGGCCTCCAAGAGGAATCAAAGGGTCTATATATATTTAAACTCTTTTTACTCTCCATATTAGTTCTCCATCTCTCTAACTCCCTATTTTTTATTAATAAATCTATTCTTTTATCTCATTCCTTACCACTATAACACTCAACAATCCTCCTAACACAATCATCACATCTTTTGTACAAATATACTGACATAAATTCTTTATCCAAATCTTTTGCATACCGCATTATCTTTCTCACCCATCTTGTTACCTGCCCTTTACTCGTACCCAATTAAATACTATTTTGGCTATTCTTTTATTATCCATAAACTGCAATCTACCAAACATTTTCATTTTACTTTTTGCATCTCTCATATAAAAACTTGACCATCCCATTTCTCCTTGAATTGCCTCCCTTGCTGTCCATACATTTACATCCAATGCATGTCTTCCTACTTCTCTTTGTACTTTTTCTAAATAATCTAATACCCCTTTACTAACACATAGCACATCATTACCATATGTTAACTCTGCTATTGCAAACTCCCATATAATTCTAGCAACATCATATTTATTATATGAAAACACTGTTAATTTCTTTATCAATCCCTTTCTTTTCTTTGCTTCATTTATCAATTTTTTTTCCCATTCATCCAAACAATTTTTCTGATTACTTAAAATAATTCCCAAATAACTATATCTATTCACCACACTTAACTTTATATCCCCCACTAAAAATTCTACATCTTCTCTTTCCCCAGTATTAACCATCATTATATTTGATTTTTCTTCACTAAATTTAATCCCCATCTCTTTACCTACCCTTGCACATGTCCTCAACATAATTTCCATATCTTCTCTTCTTTCTGCACACAAAAATATCTCTTTTGAAGATTATACCGCCATCTAGAATTCAAAAAAATAAACTAAAACAATCACATTTGAATGACATTTTATTATTTCTGCAAGATCTTTTTTCTCGACTTTCCAATAATGCTATGATAAAAAAGCTAAAAAAAATTTTAAGAACTGTTGCAATGTATCTTCTATAATAAAATTCCAAGGTTTTAATCTTATTTCTCATGTGTTTAATAACATTTTTGGCAGTTGATTAACAATTTTAATGATCATTTTGCTTTAAAAATGATATACAAAAAATTTTCTGCAAAAAAGTTCATTAATTTTTGGACCGATAATATGCCTTTAATAGTCATTCATTTAGCCAACTCATACTCTATAACTAATAACTTTTTCTCATATTTGCAAAGACTATCCAGATTACAAAAAAGAAATTAGTAAGATTTCTTAAAATTATTTAGGTATAATTGTATTAAATATATTATTCACTGAGCATGCTTTTGACTAATCTGTCAGATTCATAGTGCTAGAATATTCTGCAGTTCATAAAACAACTTTAAAACAATAGGTTTTTCTGAAGTTTATAAGTATGTGTGGTCTTAAAGACACATTCTTTGCTCAGAAAAAAGCATAACACCAACACCTATCAATAATCTGAATTAATTTAATTAAATCCATTTCTTGTAAAAAAAAAAAAAGTCTATTGAATTTACACAATACAGAATTCATGTTTAAAAACTGTTTTGCAAACAATTCCTTTAGAGATAAACATCAAAATTTATAATTACAATTAGTATATGTATATAAGTAATAACTAAAACAGAAAACCAATGCAATATAAAATCTTTTTTCTTTTGTTTTAAAAAAAATATATCTCTGATATTTAATCTAACTAAAAAAAACTATTCTGAAAGCATTACTGATGTATTATAGCTATTGAAAAAAAAAATTAAACTGATAAATAGTAAAATTTATTTTTAAAAAGAGATTAAGGTAAAGAAATATATTAAATGTAAATTATCTAAAAAATAAAATAATTTAGGAAAATAATAGTACAAAGAATATATATAATTAGCAAATTATACACAAATATAATATTGTAGCTAATTTTTCCTAATACTGTGAATGAATAAAGTAAAATTATGAATTTTACCAAGAAATGAAAAATTCCCAATCTCTTATTAGTAAATTTGAATATAAATAAATTCAAAAAAGCAATTGGGAGAAAGAGCTAAAGAACACAATGATGCTATTGCTAGGAAAGATGATAGATCTGCGTTATATGTTCATTATTTGCAGTACGGACATAAAATAAATTGTATTGATAATATAAGTGTTCTTGATTATATTAAAAATGTTAATAGACGTAAAATATATGAAACAAACTATATTATGTATAATAAAAACAACTGTATGAATATATACAAAACATCCATTAAGTTAAATAATAAGTGGTTAATGGATAAAGAATGGATAGTTAATTAATTAATATATGTGGATATATATCCATTCAATATATATAACAGAGTAATTTTGTAGTAGAATTGAGGAAAAAAAATCACATAATAGGTCGTGTCAGATATCCATTTGTTTATCTGTCTTCTCTCATGTATTGATATAGATGTCGCTGTATGTGCTTTAAATCGTGGAGACATATTGAAAAGGGCAAAAAACATAATTTGCCAAAAAAGGCTTTTCTATGATAATTTTATAATTTGTAATCTTTGTTGCTTGTATATATGTATTTTTAAACATTTTTGACTATAATATAAATAAAACTTTTTATTTTCTCTTTCTTGCTATTTTTTAAAAAATTACCAAATTGAACACTCAAGGTGCATAGTATTAAGGTTATAGCCTTAAATATATATGTACTTACATGCTGACCAAGTGCTTAATAAAATTCATATTTACAACTTTACATTGTTTCAAAATATTTCTAACTATAAGATCTCAACATTAACTCATATTTCAGAAGATTTTGTGAACATTAGTGTTTAATAGAAATTGTGGTCTTAATTAGTAAAGAAATTAACAGCTGCACACTCTCAAATCAAAATGGTTTAGATTTGCCTACATAATTAGAAAATAGGTTGAAGATGAGAGTGCTGCTGTTATCTTTATAAAGTCGTAATCTTGTGTGAAGATTTGCAGAGGTCCCTCTAGTGGCAAATTGAACACTCGAGGTGCATAGTATTAAGGTTATAGCCTTAAATACATATGCATTTATATTACTGTAATTCAATTTTTTTAGAGAATGTTTATAGAGATTAAAATACTAAGAAATGGGTCTTCAAGATTATGAAAAGCAATTAAATATTCAGTTGTTGAATATCATGTGACAGCTGATCTCCAGAAGAGAGAGATTGAGCTTCAAGCCAGAAATCTTTCTGTTGAGTCTGGCCTTCTATTTGTGTCTAAATTGCATAGAGCACACACAAAAGAAATAATTGAATGCTTTATTGCTCAAGAGATCACATGACATTTAAGTGCTGGAGATTACAGAACTTAATTATGTAAAATATTGAATGTGTAATTAAAATACAATAGTGCAATATATTTGCATTTTATCTACCTACTGAATCCTAAATTTTTCCTACTTGATAATACATATTAGACTTTCATAATGTTTAAAAGTATTACCTATATTCAGATACATTTTATAAGATACAGAAGTGGTATTGATATTTCGTTCACAAGTCACAACCGTACTAAAAAGATTGTTCACTTAAGTAATGACAAGTATACATCTGTAAATTTTACATTAGTGAAATAAAACATAGAGACAAATAATATATATACAAAAATATTTCGTGATAAATCCTGGAAGTTAAGTCCTTATTTTTGGGAGGGGAGGGGTGTCAATAGATCCTTGTCTGCTATTTATTAGTAATTATTTTTAAAAATTGTTTTAGATTTTAGGCAGTTAACAGATTTAAAAGTATTTAATAGTTTTACTTATAAATTTTATGCAATCATTATCATCAAAATATATATTTTAGTTTAGCTAGTCAATAGTAAATGATCAATCAGAAATCAAATACTATTAAGTGTATATTAATAGTAGAATGGATGTTGATTGATGAATTCAAAAAAGATTTATAAAAAATGTATCTCATAAAGGCATCAAAGTGTCACACCAACTTCTAAGTATGTTTTTTCTTCAATTTTTTTTAGAATATTAGTACTAATTTCACATATAAAAACAAAGATATATATATTATTAAGAACTATTTTATGCCCAACTACAGATATAATATTCTGTAAATAATTAAAAAAAAATCATTTTGCAATATTTTAATCTCCCTAATCATCTTCTAAAAGACAGCAATTAACAATAATACATGGTACTTTTTTTAATGACAGAGAAAAAATAAAGAAATAAATAAATATTCATATTCAATAGTTCACTTCAATAAAATTATTATTTATTTAATTAGCATGTAGTTTTTTTTTAGACAGCTGAATTATTAATAAAATATAAAGAAACCTATAATTCTATTAATAGCGTTGATTCACTTCTAATGAAAATATTAAATTTATTACAGTTAAACAATAACTAACTGAACAATACTTACAATTTAAAGGATCATATTCACAGTGCTCAAACTTATTGGCTGAGATTAATTAATAAAATTACATAGTTAAAGAAAAGAAGTAAATTTTCATAGAGATAAAGAAACCTATAGAAATTCCAATCAAGAGGTAGATTCATTACTGCCTTTATTAAATCTCATTTTTATTTTTGAAGCCATATATTCAAACCATTAATTATGTACTTTCATAGTTTGCGTTTGTCCATATTTGCATAGGTCAGTGGTTATTAAATTCATTTATGAATGAATCGGTTGATGATTCCACTAATGTTTGGAAAGATCAAATATAGCTGGCTCTAATATTTATTATTTTACCCAATGAAAGTATTTGATTATATTGATAATAGTTAGATTGTACATTTGTGTATAATATTTGCTATACATATATACAAATATTAATTTTGATGCCTGTATTCCTTCAAAATATATGTAAAATTCAACTTGATATATATATATATATTAAATAATTTAACTTATTCTGTTAGAAGTATTTTCGACTCATTGTCAACTATAAATGAATAATCAAAAGAAGATATTATTTTATAACTCTCATAATTCTATTCAGTTCTCCCATAATTCTATTACTTTAAAATTTGATGATTGACAATTCATTAATATTTTTCGATTTCTCAAAATTAATATAGCTTCTTTTATTTTTCGTTTATTGAGGCAATGTTCAATTTGTATAATTTTTATGTTTTTGTAATCAAATTTAAATCCATATTTACAATAAACGAAAAATAAAAAAATCTATATTACTTTCGAGAAATCAACAAGTATTAATGAACTGTTAATTATCAAACATTAAAATAACGAAATATTGGGAAAACTGAATAGAATTATGGGAGTTATAAAAATAATCTCGATTATTCAATGTTATATAGCCAATAAAAAATAAAAAACAGTCATGTATCACATGACCCCATTTCTTTTTTTTAAGCTTGTAAAATATAAACAAAGATGACAAAGCTTGTTGAGCAATTAGCAAAGCTCTTTGTTTATATTTCACAAGCTTAAAGAAATGAGGTCATGTGGTATATGACTATTTTTTATTGACTATTTATAGTCTTTGCCTTAAGTCTTAAGTAATGTTATATTGCTAAGACTACTAATATATGATTTGGTGAAGATCTCTCAGACCCATATAGCTATTTGAGTTAGATAGCTGGGTTTGAAGACATTTAAGTACCTGAAAATTTCAGATTTTCTACTCAACGGTTAACGCTTAGATAAATACTGGCTTTGGGCTGGTATTTTTAGATCTAGTGTCTGAAACTATCCTAGCGCCTCACTGAGGAGTGACAAAGCACGAAACCATTGGTCTGGGATTCGGGTGTGGTTTATGATAAGATATTTTAAATGCTTTCTCTTGCTAAGCATTCATCACAAAGCTTGGTGAGCAATTAGCAAAGCTTTTTGTTTATATTTTACAAGCTTAAAAAAAAAGAAATGACTCTATTTTTTATTGATTATTTATAGTCTTTGCTTTAAGACTTAAGTGATGTTATATTGCTAAGACCACTAATATATGTTTTTGTTGAGGATCTCTCAATCCCATATAGCTATTTGAGTTAGATAGCTGGGTTTGAAGACATTTAAGCGCCTGAAAATTTCAGATTTTCTACTCAGTGGTTAAATTTTAGATAAATGCTGTTTTTGGGCTAGTATTTTTAGATCTAGTGTCTCATTAAGGAGTGCCAAACACGAAACCATTGGTCTGGGATTTGGGTGTGGTTTCTGATAGATATTTTAAATGCTTTCTCTTGCTAAGCATTTATCACAAAGCTCGTTGAGCAATTTGCAAAGCTCTCGTTTATATTGTTATATGGTTGATAAAGACTATAAGGAATATAGTTGAAAGTACTTCTAACAGCATGAGTTGAATTATATGAATATTACTGTATTTAATATATATCATGTTGAATTTTATATATATATCTGTGGGCATGTTTGGTTAACTGTCATTTACTTATATTATATTCACATCAATTATTATTATTCCTTTGTTTCAAGCTTTGATTTATTTAGTATTGTAAAAGTATATATTAATCTTTAACTAAGGTCTAAAGTTTACATCTGGGTTCGAGATAATCTCTAGTTTAATCAATGATTAGTGGTAATCAATATTGTATTTATCTAGAGTGGATCATGTCACAGATATGGGTGGAATAAGTTTAATGCTACTAAATCAAAATGTAACAATTTATTGCAATAACATATTTCTTACATTTCATATAACTTACTGCTTTGAATCTACTAAGTACAATGAATTTTAAAATACATATTTTCAATCAAAATATAATCTGATTTAACTGGAATTTTATTTGGAGACTTCCATGTCCACCTTTTGGTATTTTTTTTCTTAAAATTTCTTAAATCTAGGTTGCCTCTCATTCCTCTTCCATATCTAAATTTACCCAGTGCACTTCCATCTTTCAATTGTCTTCCAATTCTAGCATTAAACATTCCGTGACAGTTTAAAATATTTAATCTAAATTGAAAAGCCTTCTCTACATCTTTATGAAGAGAACTTACTTGAAACGTAAACCTAAGTTATTTGCATTTGCTACCTTCCATTAAATAATGATATACTATCAATTTTCTGTATATTCTTTTATTTGCAATAAATCACTCTCAATTATTAGTGCCTTTATAGTAAAGTAGATGCCAACTTTTCAAATCATTTTTTTTATTTTTCCTTTTAGCTTGAACAAACTCTGGCAATGTTCTATTTAATATTAGATAGTTCTAATTTTTGCAAGCTTTTTTTCATTTGAAAATGACCTATAGTTACAAATAGCCAAAATGGCAGTCTTAATTCTGAAACCCATCCTCTGTATTTGGTTCCACCAGTGTTGATTAAAAATAGTGATTAACTTTGGAAAATTGAAGGCCACAATTTATTTTTATCGGTCATACCGTAAATAAAAATATAGCAAAAAGATAAGCATTCCACACATGCACTACCACAAAGATATATCTTGCTCTAAAGTAAACTCAGCTAATATCTCAATTAGGATAAAGACTTGTAAAAATAAAGACTAATGTTTTCTTGGATTTTGAACTCAATAGATAAAGATCAGTAAATTCATCATAAACTAGTTCATGCCTGTTGACCAGAAATTCTCAATTTTTTTTTTTTAATGTTCCAGAAATAAATGAATAGCATGTTAAATAATAAAAACGCTCATGGTTTACTTCTAACTTGCCAACATAGGATCATTTACTTAATATTATTTTGGCCAATAGAATATAGCAAACAATATTCATTACAGTTACATACCGAAGATGGACTGGATGAAGATGCTGGAGAGATATCACTGCTTCCTACAATCTCTGTGCTAATCATAGAAGAATTGGTTGAAACAGGTAATTTTGATGCTGTAGACTCAAGCTGCCACGATGGAATACCTGATGAAGGTGTTGGTGGAAAATGGCGTCTAAATATAAAAATAACAAATTAAGAATATAATTATGTTATGTGCAATTAAATACTATCAATGAAATTCTCATTATATTAAAATGAAACAATATATATATAGTAATTTATATTGTAATACCCATATGCTAATGAAAGAGCAAGACAAGCATTATGCCTCGTAGTGACCCTCAAATGCAACATGGTGTTGACTGGATCAAATGATAGTTTGCTGATATATGTAATATTATTATTGTAACTGACTTTCAAGCTACTGATGATGGTTAAACAAATAACTCTATGTTCTTTAGAATAATTCCATCTGTGTTGATTACATTTCAGATGCATCTTCTAGCCCAAAATGCTTTATAAAGGATATATTCTGCTAAAGATAGCTTTTTATTCATAGTTGATGCTGGTAAGGATCATGGCACTACCTTCAGAATGAAGGCTATTCTGCTGATTTAATCCTTTCTGTACTTGTATTAATTTTACTGTTATTGCCTCCAGGTTCTAGTTAGTATAAAGTTAGACTTATGAAAATAATAATCATATTAAACTATCTTAATTAATTAGTCATGGAGGAAAAACAGATATGTAAACAAATTAACAACATATTTATCTGATGAATGTACGCATATATAACTGTCCATGTAGCTACATCTATTTTATTTTTTGCTTTATTTTGTTATTACCCACTAATATAAATGGAATTACTAATTGTTAATTTATAGACTTGGTAATTTATTATTAACACTTTGGATTCATCTACATTACAACTTAAATTTTAACACACACACACAAAAGTAAAAAAATATTAGTGCAAAAAGGAAAAAAAAAGCATTAAATTTCATCTTTACATACAGCATTCTGATTTATACCCACAAAATATTAGCAAACCCTCTCCAAAATCTCAAAAGAAAAAAAAAAAATTATATATTTAAAAGGATAAATCTCTTATAAATTTGGCAAATTATCTATATTTCAATTCTAAGCTTTTTCAAATTGAAATAATTAAATTTCTTATTATAAATATTTACAGAAATGATCTGTACGCATATGATTATTATTATGTACCTTGTATACATGTTAAATATTGGATCTGAAAGTCCATCATTAATTTACAAGCAGTTCCTTTCTTAGCATAATTCTCTCTAAATTCATGTGTAAATAATTCATTCATATCATTGAAAGTAGGTTTCTTCAATCCTGATTATTTGATATAAAAGCAGGGGTTGACATCATCTTCATTTTCAGTCATTACCAATCCACTACAGGATGAAAGTCTCCCCAAGTTTAACCCACCTTCTCTAATCTCTAGCTCTCTTCTCTACAATACAGCAGCAAATATTATTTCATTGATCCACCCATCCATCCATTTCATATGTGGTCTCTCTAGGTCTTTTATATAATCCCTTGGGATCCAGTTCAAAACCAACTATCCATTCATTATCATCTGCTTTGGCAATATGTCCATCTCAGGTCAATTTCAGTTAATTCTTTTAATAATATTAGTGATACCTGTTTACTTTTTCACTCGCATATTTCATTTTCAATCTCTTATTATTATTCCTAACATATCTCTCTCCATACTATGTTAAGTGGGTCTGAATTGCTGTTTTGTTAAATGTCCAAGTTTCTGATCCATATGTAAAAACTGATTAATAGATCTAATAAATTTCCTTGTCAAATAATTAATTTTATCCATTATGTTTCCATCTGTATTAATAATCTGACCAAAGTATTTGTAATTGTTAAATTCTAACATTTTCTTCTGAGAAAATCTATTTAACATTACTTTAGTCTTTTTAGTATTTATCTTTAGTCCTACTTTCTTATTTTCATCTGATAACTCTTGCAATACTTCTTAAAGCTCTGAAACATTATTTATAAAAACAATCAAATCACCCACAAAATCTATTTGAGTTAAATAATCTACATTTTCTTTTATTCTCTTAGCTTCCCATTTAAATCCATAAAATATTTCTCTCAAAATTGCTGCAAAACGTTGTGGAGATATGGAATTATCCTGACATATATACTTCATCTTCTTGGTATCATTATGTGATATAATCATTGCTCTTGCATTTTGGTATATATTTGTGAAAATATGACACTTTCCAAAGTCTATATCTTGATGAGCCAATGCTTTAATCACTATAGAATTGCTTATAGAATCAAAAGCCTTTTCATAATCTAAATATTCTAAGAATAATGGCAATTTATATTCATGGTTCTTTCTATAACATTTCAATACTTGGATATAATCCACTGTATTAAAACTATTTTTAAATCCAGTTTGTTCTTTTGGTCAATAAAAATAACTTTCCTTCTGATACCAAGACATTGTTTTACACTTGATTTTTATTTTCTATAGCTTTTCTTGCCAATTTACAATTATATTTTCTTATATTGTTATTAATTTTTTTTTTGTGATCATTTCATAAAATCCTAGTTTGCAATTCTTCTTAAAGCATTATTTTAAAATATTTTCATATTCCTTTTTTTTTTTTTCATACATTGACTTGTCTCAGTAAACAATCAAACTAGTAAATTGCTATGTCTTTGTGCCAGTTATTTTTCTTATAGTTTTAATAGTGTATTAATAGTCTTTCTTATTGATTTCATGCAAGTTTAAACCATTTTCAAAATCTATTAATATTTTAAAACAATTGGCAAGTTCTAATTTAAATTCATTGGAGTATTTCTGAAGGTTCAGAATATCAAGTGTTAATATTGTCTTAATAATTTTCAACTATAATTTTGTATTAGTATGTATCTTATGTCTCATTAAATGATGATCACTTCCTGTGTTGAATCTTTATTAAGATCATTACAATCTTGAAATACATATTTTTATTAGTCAAAATATAATCAAATTCTGATGTACCTTCATTACAATGTTTCCATGTTCATTTCCTTTTAAAGTTTTTCTCAAAAAGAAAACAATATATAATATTTTTCTGTGAAATCCACAAATTTGTGTCCTCTCATTTCTGTTATTATAAGCAAATTTAACCAGAGAACTTTCAATTGTTTATCAATTCTAGCATTAAAGTGTTTCATGAAATTTTAAAACGTTTAGTCTAATTAAAAACATTTTGTACATTCATTTAAAAATCCTCTACTTTTTCATCACAATGAGAACTTAATGGGGCATAAATTTAAATTATCTGGATTTGTTATTTTCCATTAATTTGAATAACTAATCTAGCCACTCTGATTGATATATCATGTTGTTTTTCCAGGTTTTTTTGTTATAATGAATCCCACTCTACTTCTGCTTCCAATATTTGCCTTTATAATAAAATTTATTTCCACTTTTTAAATCAAATAATTCTTCATTTTTAACTTCACAAAATCCAATAAAGTTCCATTTAATTTTAGATCATTCTTCCAATTTGTGTAATTTTCCTTCATTTGAAAGTGATCTGCAATTATTACTACCTAAATAAAAGGTTATTTCAGTAAACGGCAGCAATCAGGAGATTTCTAACACACTCTGCCTTCGATAATTAACGACTGCTTTGGCAACTTTACAACCTCATGGTGATAAAGATCATAAATAATAATTTAGTTTTGTCTATCATAATTATAATTTTTTTTTTAAAAAAAAAGATAACCACACACACATTCATTCTGCCTTCAAGAAACCTCAACTGAAATTTCAATTAAGAACTATCAGGCAATTGAAAAAAAAGAACATGATGTCTCTTGGTCCAGAAGTAAAGAGCCAATAAATTCACCATGCTGGCTCGTGAGTGATGATATAAGATATCCATCCATGTTTGCTTATTATATGAATAATCATATATTAATAAGTTCCAATGACAAGAATGGAGAAAACATTAGGAATTTATCCTGTTAAATTCCTTTAAGGCCTCAAAAGAATATTTAAAAATCTTTCAGATAACAGCAAACTCCTTTATGTAAACGGGATTGATACCAAAGTAGTTTAATTCTGAGCATTACATGATTGAAAAGCAATATTTAGTGATCTCTTAGCCAATCAACTTAAGAAAACTACAAACGTAAATGTGATTTATCATTACTGAAATGAGAATACACTGAAAAGTACTCTTCTAGATAGGTAGCTTGTTTCTTTGATTATGTAAGCTTAAGGGCAAGGTTTTTTCCTATTAATGCAATCAGTTGATGAGCATCGCTGATATTCTTTTCATGTGATCAATTTCACTGTCTGAAGTAAATATTAGATGACAGATTGGTTTAACTCTGACTAGATTAAATTATCTTTGAAGTCTAAACTCTTGAAATTTGAAATCTGTAATCTAAATCTGTTAAATTTTTTCTTTGACAGTTCAGAAAATAATCTACCCATTTCTGCAGAATATATTTCAAAAAACATCTCTGCCCATTCATTTTGTTTTCCAAATTGTAACTTTTAACATTTATTTTACATAAATTACCAATTTATAATTTGAAGTTTTTTAAATTTTATTTATATTAAAATTTGACAAACTGAATGCCTATAAAAAATTTGAATTATATTTTATTATTTTTACTGTTAGTTAAATATTTTTAAAAATATACCTTTGGCAAAACTTATCAATTATATTTTTACATTAACCAAACTTATCACTATAAGATAAAGCTATGTACCTTAGCAAAGATTAACTCTTCTGGATGTTGTAATAAAAAATGGAAATTAAACTAACTGGTTTTGGCAAGCACAAACTATTATTATTATTAATGTTCTAACTTATAGATGAAATTGAAAAATAGAAATTTAGCTAACTGGTTATGGCAAGCATGGACTATTATTATTATTAGTCTTCTGTCTTGTAAATAGATCCAGACAGCTCCATTCTATTTTGTTTATTACCTCAGTATTTAATTCTATATAAACTTATTCCATCCTTTATATCATTCAATAAGATCAATCTCCCATTGTCCTTTCTCTTATCATCTACCATTCTCTCTACAATATCTTTCACTAAACAATTATTTTTTCTCAATATGTCTAATCTTTCCAATCAATCTTTTCTCTTCATGTATTTTCATCAAAACTTCCTCAATTGTCAATGTATCCATCTAATTAATCATTTCCATTCTTCTCCATAGCTTCATCTCAAGAGTCTGTATATACTTTTTCTCAACTCCCTTTAAAAGTCCACAGAATATATTCTTAATAAATATTGCCACTATTTTTTTCTTCTCTTAATTTCAATTTTTACTTTATTCACCCTCATTCAAGCAATTTCCCAAATATTTAAACCTATTCATCTCTCCTGAATTATTTCCAAGCTTTAACTGTATTCCTCTGCATTTCTCCACATCCACATGGTCTTATTCTTATCCATATTAATTCTCGTTCCATATTCTCAACTATAAAATCCATCCTATCTACAAATATTATATGTTATTTTATCTAACATTATCTCCTCCACAGTACAAAATATTTATTAATGACTCTATCCTCCAGTCTAAAGCTTATTCTTTGTCCAATATATTTATTCCAAATCAATCATTTTTCCTTCCAATACACCCCTTATTCCTCAAGCTATTCATAAGCCTGCTCCAGATTATTCTATAACAATACTTAATCTATATTTTCAAAATACTTAATAATTTATTTTCCTTTTTAAATATATCTCAGCAATCATTCCAACAACTCCAATAATATTCCTTCCACTTCTTTTCTTCTGAAAATCATATTCTTCTTCTCCAATATAATATTTTACCTTCTCATATATTCTTCTAATTAAAATCCTCAATAATATTTTTGAAGCATACTCTTCATATCTTCTTAGAAACTGGAATGACTATAGTTCTCAAAAAGTTCTTAATCCAATTTCTGCTATCAAATTACATAATCCCACCATTTCCTTAGCTGGAGATTCTTCTAAACATACTACAAAACCTATATAGCCTATAGTTTGTACAAATATTAAATATAAAAATTATTCCAAAAACTGCTTATACACTCTTCAATTTTTCTTACAGAATCAAAATGATTTAAATAATTAAATAAATGCTATAAATTTGACCTTAATACACATACACCTGGAAACACATATCTTCCCATATAATAAATGAAAATTTATATTATTTACATTTTGATTCCTTGCATACTTAACACTACTTTAGATTTAAATTAATATATGTTATGCTGTGATTTACTATTATCGCAATATATATATATTAGATATGGTAGAAAACATAGTGCAGTCCAAATCAATTTACATAGCTAACTTATAAATATTCTAAAAAAAGCAAAGAATATATCAAATAATAGTTAAAAAATTCTACAAATAACACAATTAAATTAACTACCCCCCCCCCCCAACTACCCTGTTATTATGCTTTTAGTGTTATCGTATAAATTAACGATGGATTTCTAACAATTAAAACATTTTGTAATGCTAAAAAAAATAAAAATATAAGAACAAAAAATAAATCATTTAATAATTATATTTAAATACAAGTATATTGTCTATACTGAAATTAATGTAATTTAGAAGGGATTAGAACTTAGATTTTCAAGCTCCCTATAGCTATCCACTCCATTTAATACAATCGATATACATGACCAAATACATGTGAAAAAAATAATTATCGATTGTCTAAAATGAATAGCTGCAGGAAGCTTGAAAGTCTGAGTTCAAATCCTTTCTAAATTAAAAAAGTTATGTAATTGAAATGGAAGTAACTCTACTCTCACAGAGTTATGTAATGTTAGCAATTACAAAAAGATAGTTTTATTGCTAAATAAGCTTAGTTTTTTAACAGTTTTAAACTATAAGGTGAATTTTGTCTATTCTTTTAATTTATATGCAAATTAAATAATCTGAAATCACCATTGATATATTCAGAGGATCAAGACTGAGTCTTGGGTTTTAACAACCTCTAAATATCAAATAAAAAATCAGTTTTAATAAATGTAATTATAAATAATCATAACATTTAAATATAAGTAACTGTACATCCCACTGAGTTATATAATATCAACAATTATAAAAGGATACAATGACACCAATCTATTTTTTAGTTCTGTTGTTATGTAAGTTTCCATTTCAATTACTTATATTTAAAAGTTATTATTATTTATTATTACATTTATTAAAACTGATTTTTCACTTGACATTTAGAAGTTGTTAATACTAAGACTCAGTCCTTATCCTTTGATTATGTCAATGGTGATTTAAGATTATTTACTCTGCAAATAAATTAAACTAATAGACAAAATTCACTCTATAGTTTAAATCTATGTCGAAAAACTAAACTAACAGAGCTAAAAGATAGATTATCATAGTATCTTTTCATAGTTGTTGACATTATTAAACTCAGTGGGAGGTACAGTTACTTCCATTTCAATTACTTATATTTAAAAGTTATTATTATTTAATAAAATTACATGATAAAAGAGTAAGAATAAGTTAATGAAAGAATAAAGATAAAAGTTTATAAACTTATAAGTGTTTGCTTTTTCTGTTTTATTTTAAATTCTTCCTTTGCTTTTCTTTTCTTTTAACCAGTAAAAAAATAAATAATGAATTCATATCTATAGGGACTATGACACCATTTCACTAGAAGGGCACACCATATTAATATTGTATTTTTTGTTTTTATATTGTTAAAGCACCAATGTTCATCTAATCAATTCCCATCAACCCTCTAGTTAATAATAACTCTAACTGTATTGGCAATGAACCAATCAAAATAAAAGTTCTAAAGTTGCTGACCTAAAAAACTTTTCCAAGATTTACTTCACATGGACTTGGCAGGCAAATATATTAATCATTAAGTCAATTGTATTTGCTTTTTAAAAAAGGGAGAAAAACTAAAATTATTTTAAAACTTAATTAAATAGCACAAAAATCATCACTTATGCTATTTTAAGTAGAGCACAAAAACCAAACACCTAAAGATAAAAGTTGAGAAATATGCATTTCGTTCAAAAATAATATATATAGGAATGAAAAAATCACCATTAGAAGCAAAAAAATATAAAAACAAAATCAATAAATCATAAATTACAATCCAATTAGACCTAATAGTACACCATTTCACATAATATCCCATCAAAATAATAGTAAGTTTATAAAATGTGAATATTCACTTTTCACATTATAATCTGGAAGATGATAAGCATTAAAGTTGTTGATTTAGTGATAGACATGTATTTATATAAGCAAATTGACTCTTATTTATAATCTAAGAATATATGAAATTGCAAGTCATTAGTTGGAAAAGAAAAATAGTAAGTTGGTAATTAGCTAGAAAATCATCACGATGAAAAAATAGCTTTTTTAAATGAAGTCAGAAGTTTCTGTGCATAAGCTAAGGAAAGCAAATTAATCAAGTTAAAGATTCTTTCCCTCTAAAACCATTTTAAACGACATTAAAATCATCTGCTTCTTATTCCTTAGTATCCAATCATGATTCACTTCTTTTTCTCCTTCTCTTCTATTTTAATAAAAGTTGTATTGATCTTAACTCCATACTTCTTAATTTTGTTATAAAGACAGAGATAATAAATCATAGAATTGCTATATCTTTTTCTTAAATTTTAAATTTGTACAACATTCCATACAATTGAACATGATCCTCTTTCAACATTTCAAAAATAAGTGTTCAATATGCTCTTTTCTACCTTCATAAACACTATATCTGCAAATAATTCATTTCACTGTCAGCCATGAGGTCTTCCACATGGTGGTGAGCTGTTTTGAGTGTTGTGAGGGACAGTAATTAAATATAGCATACAAAATTTTTAAATATTATTATATAAAATAGAACAAATGGTTTATGTAATAATAATAGATATATTCAAATGTTAAAACAAATGTTGTACTGTAAAATAATATTAAATAATGTAACAGATTTATTAAAAAAAGTCTAAATTCAAAAGAAATTGATAAATTATATAAATTCTGTTATCAAAGAATATAAGAAATGTACTGCAAAATAATACAGTTACAAAATAGATTTTAAATAATTAAATTAAAAATGTTTAAAAAAAAGATGAAGGTTATTTTGAGATATGAAATTCGAAAACAAGGGAAAAATTCAAGCAATTTAACAATTACAGTGTTTTGCAAGTCCAATCAATTAAACAATGCAAGTGTTTTTGAAATTCTTCTAATTAAAATAAAATCAGGTTATAATGGTGATAAAAACAAGATCAAGAGTGTGAAAAACAAGATCCAAGGATATTAAAAACAAGACAACAAAACCTATATATAATCAGTTTTTCTTGAAAGCAGTTAATCTGGAAACATGTTTTAATCAAGCTATAATAATAATTGGATTCTTGTTTTAATTAAACCACATTGAATGTCATTATGAAAAAACAATTGCAGACTGTTGAAATCTACCCTGGATTGCTGTTAGATCTGATCAAGCTATATATTCAAAGGATCTCTAATTACAATATAAAAAAAAAAAAACAATGCATAAACCTCAAATTTCAAGCACAGGAGATTGTTAAAGGACATTATGGCAACTTATAAAAGGAATCAATTATTCTTGCCATTGCGGAAGAAATATTAGACCAAAAAGAAAACCCTTCAGTGAACTAGGTTCAGAACTTTTGCACTGTAAGTTAAAAAAAAACAAAACTATTAAGATAGTTGTCCTACCATATTAACTATTTTAAGCTTTATATTTAATATTACCAAACTATATTTTATATTATTCATTGATTAAAGCAGGAAACAAAAGTTAAAAAAAAAAAGTTAGTTGCATTTTAAAGCAAATGGAGTTAAAAGAAAGAAAGATTTGTATATATATAAAAAAATCACTCCAACTTAATGATTTTTTAACATTTATTATTATTATTTTTTTTATTAAAAAAAGTTCTCCATATTGTGAGATTGTTAGATAAATAGTCATAAGTGCAATATTCATTTTAATTACAAATCTACATGCGTATAAAATATGTAAAGTAAGACATCCAAAACTAAATAATGAGAATAATATAATTACTGATATATTAACGATTTATTTTGAATTTAGATAAAGTCCATTGGTATGTAAATTAGCCCTTCTTTTGATTACTGTGACTTAAATTTATGTATGTTAGAACTTATTATGGACATGCAATTGTTAGATTATTGTTAAATGATTATTCTAGACAATATCTACATAGTGGGTTTTTTTCTTTAAATTTGGGGGTCAGATCTAAAGGATTATCTCTGAAAGAGTATTATTAATAAACCAGGGTTAGGTTTAAAGAACCATCTTACATAATTAGTTCATGTTATAGTTAAATAATGATTAGGACCTATATTGACTATTTCCTAGAGTTTTCATTGTAAGAAAGGTTTTAGTTATAACTATCCCATATTAGATATATATGTGTGACTATGCTATGAAGCTTATGATATAAATGTATTATATTTGTGAGGGTTGGCCATATGTAAGATTATATCCATGGTATATTAAAGACCAGGGATTTATTCTACAGCAAATGAGCTCGATTATAAAACTAAATTGTATTATTACATGTAAATCAAAGATTAATGTTTTAAAATTAATCAAAATAAACCTTGGACACTTTACAAATCATTACACTACTGTTTTCCACCATGCATTTGAACAAAAAATAAATAAATAAAAGATTGGAGAAATGATTATTTGGGGAAAATAAAATTATATTTTGTCAGACAATTATAATATTTTGTAATAAAGTATTGTTGTTATTTATTGAAATAAGGTGTAAACTTCTTTATAGGTCAGGAGATTTATCAGATATCCAATTCATCGGGACTAACTTATATTTTACGTGATCTATCCAGGTACTTCAAATAATGGCTGGGTAATAATCATCATCATCATCATATTAAAAAAAATATTTCCAAAATTTATTTAAATATATATGTGCTGGTCTATTTCTAATAGGTAATGTCAGGTGGGGCCTAAGTCAATTAAAATAAATGTCGAACCATTTCAGTTATAAAGACTAAACAAAAAATCGCCATCTTTTTAACTTCCTATATTTTTAAATTTCTACAACATTTTGATTATGATACTCTTTCATTCCAAAAATAAGTGTTCAATATGCTCTTTTCCATCTTCACAAACACTATATCTGCAAATAATTACATTTTTTCCTTTTTTCCTGACACATCCTTTCATATTTTATATCATTTTTATTCTTATATAAATCTGAATTATTTTTTTTAAATCTGTTTGTCCTACCAAATAGTGCTCATAAAAAAAATATTGAATAAAGATAATGCTATCTAATCATTAAATTAAATAAAAGCTATCGAATCATATAATGCTTTTCTTAGTAAATTATGGCATTTCTATGTAATAGTGACATCAATCTACTCCATACATTATGCAAACAGAGGTTGAGACTTATATGGCAATATAATCAATGCCTAGAGATTTGACAAGACTGGTTTCTGATTATTTGCCAGAAAATGGGAAAAGATATTTCTGGAATAAAAGTTCATTTAAATTAAATTTTTTTAAATATTTTAATAAATGATTCATTTAAAAAGTAATGATAATTCAAGGAGAAAAAAAATAGAAAATTCAAAAGTTTAAAGATTCCTCAATCAATTGTCAGCTAAGTAAAGTAATTGGAAAATTACATTTAACCTGACAATCAGATTTTCAAACATCAAAACCTTCTGAGTAAAAAAAATATATGATTACTTAACCTATAAAAAAGCAATTTTTTAAATTCATATTTTGTAAAATAAGTAAGCTTGTACTGTGTTCATCAAAAAAAAAAACACTTTTTGATTTAAAAAAAAAACCAAAATAGTCACAATGAATAAAGTATGATTGCCTTTTTATTTTTTTATTATAATTGAAGAAATACTTATTATATATATAATTAATAGTTAATGTTTCACCAAATAATTAAATTCATTGCTAAGGTATATATGAATTGACAAACACTATGGGCATTAAATAAAGTGTTCAAACAAAAACTTTCTAAGGTTTTCAATATTAATGTAAAGCCTAATCTACCAAATAATTACATCAAATATTTTTTAATAGACAGAGTTTATTATGAAAGCAGAAATTCAGGCTAATCAGATAAATATCAGCCTATTAATTAAAGTTGATAAATAATTAGGACTCTTATTTTAAAAAATGTCGCTGTAAAGATCTAAATGCTCTATTAAAATAATTTATTTAATGTATAAATTTTTCATATCCATATACAAAAAGGTGGGTAAGATTTCAATAAGAAGATAGGAATTCATTCATTGTTTTATTAATGCCTTCATTAAAGGATCCATGTTTAATCATATTTATATAAATAAGAAACTGCATCTGGCTAGTGAATCATATATAATAGATAGTTTCAAACTTATTTCTGGGACTTCAGTAATAATTGATAAGATCAGATTCAGATAGCTTTATTCTGGAAAATAAA
This sequence comes from Epiperipatus broadwayi, assembly GCA_028023455.1. Classification (NCBI taxonomy): domain Eukaryota; kingdom Metazoa; phylum Onychophora; class Udeonychophora; order Euonychophora; family Peripatidae; genus Epiperipatus; species Epiperipatus broadwayi. The sequence goes on along the minus strand of JAQFVV010006199.1, from coordinate 19,933,023 downwards.
AATTATTTAGTATCTCATAGATATTCTTTGTTTGAAAAGTTTCTGTTTGCATTTTTAGAAGGAGTATCTTGATTTGAAATATATACTAAGACAATTTGCTTAATGACTTTTTAAATATTCTTTGATGCAACTACTCTTCAAAGATACTCTAAAATGAATAACCACTGCAAAGAAGATGATTATTAAAGTATGCCATTAATATTTTTTACATAATATATAATTGAATATGAAGAAGTGTTTTGTAAGTATTGTATCCAAACAACAGAGAGAGTATTCAGCAGTGATAAAAATAACTGCTAAGGATGTTGATTTTAGTGTACAGTACTTACACCATATTCAGAAATAGTAGCAGCCAGCTTTCCATAACGATTCTTTTAAAAATAATTTAACATTAAAATGGGAATGAGAGACAAACTGTCCATCACAGAATCTGAATAAAAAACTGTGATACTCAAATCTTAATTATACTTCAGATAAACTTTTAATAAAGATGAGCATAAAATTATGTGACATCAATCACTGAAGTTAACCAATTACGTACTATAGATAAGATTTAGATTTTGTTGATTATTTTAAAAAAGGCTTACATTGAAATTTTCTAATAGTAAATTAATGCAATTTATTCTTGGAAAACACTAGGAAGGCCTAAGAATGTAACTAGCACAACCATATGTAGCTTTTTAATGATCAAAAACTGTCAACATAAAGATTTGGCCAGTGAAATATATAAATAAGAATTTTTATAAAACCTATCTACCATATCTTTGTTTCTGATTGCAGAAAGGAATTGCTATTAACTGAAAGAAAATCCTTAATTCCTCTTCGAGACTTTAAAGAAACCGAACTGGCAAATTTCTAATGTCAATTTCATGTTGCAACATTATTACTATGTGGTTATTCATATAGTAAACAAACATGGCTCTCTGCACACCGTTAACTATCAACTAGCATGTAGAATTTACTGGATTTTTATGACTGAGTTTAAGATCAAGAAAACCATGGTCTTTCTTTTCAGTTGCCTGATAGTCCTTAACTAAAATATCAGTTGAATTTTCTGGAAGGAAGATGAATGCATGCGTGAATGAATTTTTTTTTCTTTAATAAATATTTATAATCATGACAGACAAAACTAAATTATAGCCCCTTATTCCCAAAAGGCATAAAATCATCAATTTCTGATTGTGAACCAACCTGCTATTTGATGATTAACTTTCATTTAGGTATTTTCAAATACAGATAACTTTCAAGTAAAGAAAGCTTATATGAGTTAGAAGAATAACTGTCTAATACTAAATGGGATATTATTGGATTTTGTGAAGTAAAAGAAAAAGTGAAGAGACAATTGATTTAAAAAGTTGACATATACTTTATTACAAAGCATAAATATTAAAAGAATATGAAAGAACTACATTGCAAAGATTGGTGGCATATCAGACATACCAAATGCTAATAATTCAGTTTTATGCCCAAACAAGTTCTCACTATAATGAAAAATTAAAGGACTTTTACAAAGATGTATAAAATGTGCTTTTGAACAGACCAAACAACATTTTAAAATCATCATGGGAGACTCTAATGCTAGAATTGGCAAACAATTGAAGATGAAAGTGCTATGGGTAAATTTGGTTATGGTAATAGAAATGAGAGAGAACACAGAGTTGTCAAGTTCGCAGAAAAGGAAAAATTTGTATATTATGACTTCTTTCCTTGAGAAAAATGATAAATAAAAAGAGACATAGAAGCATTCCAACGAAAGTAGAGAATTATATCATATTTTGACTAGTAGAAAACATACATATTTAAAGATTGTAATGTTCTTAATAGAGTCAATACAGGAAGTGACCACAGATTAATGAAATATAAGATATATGTTATGGCAAAATTATAGAGATGAAAATTATTAAGAAAAACAATATTAATAATTGATACATTCCAATGAATTTAAATTATAATTTGCAAATCATTTCATAACATTAACAGATTTTGAAGATAGTTTAGATTTGAATAAAAATCAATAAAAAAGTAACTCTGATATACTATTAAAAATTATAACAAAGAGAGCTGGTAAAACAAATTGCAATTAACTAATTTAATTTTCCACTGAGATAAAACAGTATATTATAAATAAAAAAAAGGAATATAAAAATATTTAAAAAATAATCTATTGAGAATTGAATGTTTAAAGTTTTGTAAAATGATACAAAAAAAGATGTAATGATGATATATAATTATAAATTGGCAAGGAAACTTATAGAAGAGCATAATAAAAGCCTCAAAAATGTAAAACAACATCTTAGTACTGGAAGGAAAGTTATTTCTGTAATAAGAAGAAAAGATGGAATTATTATTAAAAAGAGAGATGACATCATGAAAGATATGGAAGAGTTCTATAAAGAATTTTTAAATAAAAAACAAGAAAACAAATCCACATTTATTAAGCTGAATTATCCAGAATTTTAAATGAAGAAATTAGATGTTTGATTAAATCTATGAATAATTAAAAAATCTATAAGAAATGATGGAATTATAATCAATATCTTAAAAGAAGTAGGTGAAAAAATAGAATAATTGTTGACAAAGTTATACACCAAATGTCTAAATAATAAATATGTATTAGATTACTGAAAAAATGCAATAATAATATTGATATTTAAGAAAGATAATAAATATTAGAATTTACAGACACATTAGTCTTTTATCAGTTCTAAATAAAATCTTTATCAAGTTAATTATAACTCATCTACAGTAAACTTTGGATTTTAACTAACCAAAAAAAAAAAAAAAAAAGCTGGCTTTAAAAGTAGTTTTAGCACATTGAATCACATCCAAGTATTGAGAAAAATATAGAAAGAACCAATAATATGAGTTGCCATTATGATGTGAGTTTATAGATTATGAAAAGGCTTTTGATTCTATAAGCATTTTTACAGTGATTAAAATATTGAATCCTTATGATATAGACCCAGGATATTTTCATATTCTCAAGACATTCATCAAAATGCAACAATAATGATTAGATTACATTGTGATACTAATAAAATTAACATTGAGAAAGATGATTCTATGTATCTAAAACTTTTTACATCAGTTTTATAAGACGTATTCTATGGATTGAAATAAGAAGCTAAGGGAACAAGAGTAATACAGATTATTCAAGTCAGTTAGTTTTTGTAGAAGATATTGTTTTTGTAAATAATGCTTCAGGAAAAGTATAGAAAGAAAATAAGAAAGTAGGTCTAAAAATAAATGCCAAAAAGAATAATGTTCAATGGATTTTTTCAGAAAAAGAAAATAGATTGAAAATCATGAATTAGAAGAACAACTACAAATAGCTTGGTCAAATTATTAATGCAGATAGAATCATGGTATATAAAATTAACCACAGAATTAAACTTGAATAGAGTGGTTTTAGTAAAAATATCTTAATATTAAAAAGAAATATGTCTATATGTATAAAAATGAAAGTGTTTAATATCTATGTTTTATCAATTTTTTCTTACGGAACTTGGACACTTAATAGATGAACTATTCGGATTTCAGACTACTCAAAAAAGTATAGAGAGATGTATGGTGATAATAATAAGAAAAGATAGAAAATAAAATACATGGATAACAGGCCAAAAAAAACAACAACACTGATATCATTGAAAGTATTAAGAAACTGAAATGGAGCATACTGCTAAAAGAAATGATAATCAGAATCCTAAGAGGTTTAAAAGACATACTGCTAAAAGAAATGATAATCAGAATCCTAAGAGGTTTAAAAGACAGAAAGAGACCACATGTGAAATGGATGGATGAAATAAGGAATTTTGCTGATGTATGACAGAGAAGAAAGACTAAATAGGAGGACCTTTATATAATGATTAAAAATTATGAGGTGATGACTTGTTTCCTCCTAAATATGAAGATAAAAAAAGAAGAAATTCTAGTCTTAATTGTTTGCCACATAATTAGCAATCAAAAATGAATTCAGTGAAAATTCTTGGTCAGATATGAGACATTCAAAGATTTTGCAGGCAATTATTATATTAAAATATCCATTCATGAATGGCAACAATAGCAGAATCATCTTTTAAAAGCAATCATATTAAAAAGTTTTAATTTCAATTTTAAAAATATTATTGGAATGAGATATGTAACTAAATTTATTGATATTCAAACAAGGATCATAATCATTCATGAATTTCACATTAAACTAAAAAATATTTGATAGCTAATATAATAAAGCGTAAACAATGCTTTATTAGTTCATTGTATAGCAAAGACCTTGGCAAAGACTTGCATTTTTCTTCCTTGTTTTATCTTCTAAAATAGTTATTTAATTAATGCACAAGTGAATGATTGGCTAATTTGACTACAAGAAAATAAAATTAAAGCTTGCTTGGAACCTGAAAAAATGAGTTCCACTAAATTTGAAACTCATTTTATAAATATAACAGATGGATGCAGCATCCATGACATTTTATTGATGATTAATATAGAGAATCTTCACTCTAAATTTTCTAATTTATGTGTGCCAATGTTTTTATATGTTGACAAATGTAATTTATTATAAAATCAAATATTTAATATCAAGTTTTTTTTAACATAACTAATGGAAAAATATTCAAACATTACCCATAGCATAAATTATCAAGTTACATATTTCATCTAAAAAAGTTTTTTTTCTTCATATTAGTAATTCATACCTGTTAAGCATTAATCCCTTGATAGTATTTAGTTCTGATTTCAATTCACTCTAAAAATATAAATATATGCATTAGATATTTTTAATTTTATTTAAATATTTACAAGCTTGAAAAAAAAAGTTTATTAGTTTAACAGTTTACTAACAGTAAATAAACAAGAACACAAAATTTTACAACCACAATTAAAATTTTTAAAAAAATAAATACTTTATAATAAGAAATGATTCTGATTAAGTATACATGTGTGTAAAGCAAAAAATGAAATTCTCAGAATTCGATTAAAAGATATTAAATAATTTTGATTTTAAACAGCAACAAAAGTGTTGTTTTGGTTGTCATGTGTATTAATTTTCTAATAATAAAAAAAAAGACAGGATTATTATAAATAAATGCATTGTAAAAACATTTATAAGGCATATCTAAGCTATTAGTTACATAAAATCATTAAGTTTTTAATATACTAGATTATGTTTATGCAACTTTTCATTTATTCTTTAATACACCAATACATTATTTCAAAGCTATAATTTTTTTTTTTTTCAGTTAATAGTCAAGAATTTCATGCATATCTGTATTTGCTTAATCAAGATAATGTTATATATCAACTGGTTTCAATTCAGTACAATTTCTTTATTAATTTAAGTTGCCAATACTATTTTAGGTTTAGATTTATATATAAAAATGAGTTGTGGCTTCTCACAAATCACAAGATTATAGCACCTTCTACTGAGTTAATTATTACATAAGATATTAGATAATATATATATGAGATGATTGATCTAATGTGAAAGATGCACTGAAATAAGGATAAATTTGAATATATATAGAATCATCTCGGTACACCTTAGCCACATATTGTTGCACATATATACTACAAAAATTTTTTTTTATTTAAATTGTAGATCATTATTTTATAGAATTATAAATTATTGAAATTACCAGTCGATATCTTCTCTAATTTCATCTTATTATATATACAATTTTAAATCAATGATTTGTTTCTATGAATGTATTTACTTTTTAATAAGAATCAAAACAATATTTTGTCTGGTTTTAGTTTTTTGTAAGCATTTTAGAATATAACACAATTTATTCTTTTTATCTTTTAAAAATAATACGATATTAACTTCTTTGAAAGTTATTTGTAAATTTAAAAGAAAGGTGCATATGTGTTTCACTTTTAATACAACAGCAATGTAGTGTTTATTTTACAACAGCAATAGGTTTTATAACAAATATTTTAATGTGTGTGAATATATATATATATAGGTATATTTGATAATTTAAAATGTATTGTTTACGATAATCACTCAATGAATTTTACAAAACAAAACAAGTTTGAGCTTGTTAATGGTAACTATAACTTAAATATTGTGTCATTCAAATAGAGTATAAACAAGTTCATGTTGTCAAGTCAAAGCCCTTTTTATTTTTTTGCTTATATATATTTGTCTACTCCCATAGAAGCTATATTTTATAAATGTTTTTTTAAAACTGCAATGTACCTATTTCTAAAGATGGCTGCCGCAAAATTATAACATGGAAAACTAAAAGGAAAGTTGATGTCTGCTCTGAGGACAAACAAACAAAAAATGTGAATTTAACAACTACATACAGCTGCCATAGTGTTCTAAAAGGTTTATTCTTTTTACTAAAAATGTCTAAAATGCTTGTTAGAATTAAGATAAATATACATATGCATGTGTCTGAAATATAATGCAAATGTTCATGCATAAAATTAATAATTTTGTCAATGATTTAAAAATAATACCAACTGAAAGGATTATTTATTAAGAAAATGTTAATTTTGATCTTCTATATTTGTGTTATCACTCCCATGACGCTATCTACTGGGATTGTCTTACAATTATGATATATGGACAATCTTTGTTAAACCCACATTGTGCTTATGTTATGCAATGCCTATGGATTATTTAACATTTTAAATGAATAAAATAAATGCATCTAAATAAAATTATAATGACCAAAATATTGGATAAACTGCCCATGATAATTAACATCTACTGATATTTGATGCTTCACATGTCAATATTAATGGAATTTAAACAATAGGATAATATAGTGGAGTAAAATTTACTCAAAGATGAATTAATGTGCCTTAATACTCTTCTAAAATTTTCTTCTGACAATCCAAGGGAATAAACTTGAAGTATTGTTTTGTGTGACTGCTATTCCATATCTATTGGATATTTAATGGATTACATTTAGATTTCATGAAAGGAATCTAAAATGCTATAAGATTTAAGGATAACAAACTTTTATTATTATACAGGTCATTTAATTTTACCCTAAGTTTATTGTTATACTTGTACTTAAAGAGTTAATTCAATATATGTGCATGTGAGAACAAATATTTCTATATATACCTTAATCCCCAAAAAATTACAGTAATTATAACTTATTAATAATAATCAAATAGGCTCTACCTGATAACTTTTTAGATTTTCTTAGCATCTTATGTTGAACAAATCATAAGTTCGATTTATTGTGTAAATTTATACTTATTTAACAAATGTCAAATTATTAAGCATCACATGATCACATTTCCTATACTAGCACATTAATTGTTGATAAACAGAGCAAAACTCTCCATACAGTATTGCCACCTGTGCTAAACAGAGTAATCAATGGATGCCAGAAGGCTTGTGCATAAAATCCATATCTAATGCCTACTCATCCAATATCCCCAGACTAGTTTCTGGCTTGTGGCCTTCGTCAGTGAGGAGCTTTGGATCTGAGAGCACTGCATCTAGATCTTAGGATCTAATGCAACCCTCTAGCAACCACCTTTTATCTCTACTTAACTACAAAACTATGAGAATGAAATTGAGCTTAGATTGAAAATATTTTTTGTGTTTTCAATTTCATTCTCATAGTTTTGTAGTTAAGTAGAGATAAAAGGTGGTTACTAGAGGGTTGCATTAGATCCTAAGATCTAGATGCAGTGCTCTCAGATCCAAAACTCCTCACTGATGAAGGCCACAAGCCAGAAACTAGTCTGGGGATATTGGATGAGTAGGCCTTAGATAGGGATTTTATGCACAAGCCTTCTGGCATCCATTGATTACTCTGTTTAGCACAGGTGGCAATACTGTATGGAGAGTTTTGCTCTGTTTAAATGTCAAATTCAAATGTATGTCTTCCTGTGATTTTGGAGCATGTATTTTATGTGGCTCCACTTATTAGTGTATACATGCAACATGATTACAACACATTAAATTTTATTTTCATAAGAGATTCTTCGCCTTATTTTTCTATTATTATTATTATCTATTGTAAATAAATCGTTAGTATTATTTCATCAAACTGGAAGTTTTGAATTTAATTTACTCTAATAATTTGAGTTTAATAATCACAGCTTATGTTTAATTAAAATAGGGATAAACAAAATTTAACTAGCAAGTAATTTGAACATTATCACCATATATTCATTTTATTTAATTAATATTATTTGAATCCATATTTTTAATTTATAGTATATCCATAACAACTAGCATTCATTATTATTCTGTTCTTTTTAAATTATGATATGGATTAAGGATCTAAAACTAGTTTTTCATATAATCGTTTCAATACTTTTTTAACAATATATTTTAAATTTTGATTTGATTTTAGTAGAGTCTATTTCTTGGGGATTTTGTACTGTTCCTTTTGTCACTTCAATTTATAAGACCGATCAAAGAGTTTTTCTGCTATTTCATAAATTTATTTATGTGACAAATTGATCCCTTAATTGGGTACATAATGGTGTCATTCCCAATGTTCCCATTTATATCAGTACAATATATATATATAATAGCCAACTTTTGTATTATAAATTACACTGTTTTGGATGACAATATTTGAAATTACAAGATCAAGTATGATTAAATGTAAATTAATAGCAATAAAATATTAAGTTGTTACAAACTTGAAACTTACCATAGGTACATAAAAATAATATATTTTGAATGACCTTAAGAGTACAGGAAATCTAACTTTGATGTAAATAAGCAGTATAACTTGAAGTAATAAAAATACTAATGATAAACAGTCAAATAACTCGTCATTGTCTCTGTGGTATATATTTGTAGATGCTGATCTAGCAATTTGTTCATGCATTGATTATTGATTAAACTATTTACATATAAATACTATATTGAAAACTAATAAGTTATTGATTAAAAATCCAAGAAATAAATATTAATACTATTTCAATGCTTTACAATGTAAAAAGTTAAAGAAAATTCCATGGACTGCAAATCTTGAAACCATAATTGATATTCTGGTCTATTTAAAGACTCTATAATATAAACATATTAATGTTTATAAAAATTAGACAGATAAATGTTGTATTCTTTTTTTTCTTCTTATATGTCAAAGTGCTGATCCGGAAGCGAATCTGGGCCAGCTATGCTAACTGCTAGGCCACCAACGCTTGACTAAATGTTGTATTTTTGAAGATAAATAGACATCTTATATTCAAATAAAATGAAGAAAAGTTAAATTCAAATTCTTTTTGTCAAATATTAAAAAAAGATGATAATGTGGGGCTAGTTTATGATAGGATAAGATTAAATCTTAATCAGAAAAGTAGACATTTAATTAAAAAGATGTTATGTCATTTCTTTTGCTGACCTGTATAATTTGCATACTTTATTAATAATCAATCTCTGACATTATTATATATATTACAGCAGGAATATGTGAAAAAAGTATTATGCCAGTATTTATCAATGGAATTTCAAGTGATATCTCCTACATTGTATGATGTTACTGTACATTTATATATGTGATTTGATAGCTACTGAAATTTTATGTGATCCAATACAAAAAATTTTCTGAAAGATTAAGTGAGAAATATTCACTAATCCTCTATTTAGTGAAAAGGAGAACTTAAAATCTTGAGACCCTTATGTCTACACTATGAATGCAAGAATTTTAATAATAAAAAGTGATTTTATCCTCTTTTTAATAAAAATGAGGGCTTCAAATCTTAATTCCTCATGTCTGCAACCATGAAAACAAGAATTTTAATAACAAGAAATGATTCTTGCAAATCTTTTAAGTATTTTCATAGTGAGAATCTATAAATTCTAAATTCCAATAAATAAAAGCTAATTAGGGTTCTTAGAACTCTTAAGTTTTTTTTTTTTTGTCCATAGATAAGCAATTCAGATTTTACTACCAATTATTGTAAAGCATCCATCTGCCAGACACATGATTTGGGATTTAGTTAATGCTTAGAAAACTTAATATTTTTCTTTCAAGTAGTTGAACCACAGTCAATTTAACTAGCCATTCAGTATTGAAGAGTAAATTAATTTCTAATTATAATTAGGGGCTAAAAATTCCAGATTTTAGATGAGTATTGTAGGACTGACCGCAAAAAAGAAATAACTATAATATGGTAGTGTTTTAATTTTTAACTGGGGAGGGGTTATACACTTCTATGGGTGCTGGTCCTGGTTTACATTTATTACTATTATTGAAGTTTAGTATGAAGTATAATGAAAAGTAAAAAGTTAGAATACCATTAACAATGAGATCAGTAATCTTTATTTTAGTTGTAAGATGTCTCTCACTGGAAATGAAGGCTTTGAGTAATGAGAATATTTTAAATTTGATAATGCTAATTTTCTATAAAAATTGCAAATAAAGATGGCCATGAATTTGTAAGATAAGTTACAAAAGTGTAAGTAAAAAAGTTTTCTGATTAAAATTTACCATGCTGAAGACTGATTAATTGATATGAAAATGTGAAATATTGTAGAAATTGTTATATAATTTTCTAAAACAAGAGTAAATTAGCTACACTTTTAATAAGTGCAAAGACTGAAATGTATGTGTAAAAGATAGAAAAATATAATGAATTAGTCCTGATATCTCTTAAAAAATATTGTCTAATTTCTTTTACCTTATTGTTTAATTATTTCTTATAAAAGGAAATCTCTGTAAACAACAAAAAATGATAAAGAAGGTGGATATTAGTATGCAGTGCAATGTCATTGGTGATTTAGAATAGTGGACATATTATTGAAGAAATTTTTTATGGCTGCAAAAAGATTTATTCGATAACTGAACATAGTGCTGGCTAAGTTTGAGTAGTTGAGAAGCAATATTAATATCTTTTTGACAATATTCACTGACTATCTATTAGAATAATTATTAAGTGAATACAAATTTTATTCTTTGACATTTCATGACTTCCTGAAGTGACAGGATTATGTGCAATGCATGCTGGAAGTGTAAAGTGAGAGAGATGAAAGTTGCATTTTAATATAGGATATTTTAAAAATAAACTTACTAAAAATTTTACTGTGAACATTATAAATTATCATGCGACATAGTCTATAAAGTGATAGAGAATTAATTTTTAACTTTACTGATAGTAAAAATATGTTATTTAATAAATGTGATCCTATGTTAGTATTAGTTTGAAAAACATATATATACATATATTGTAATGGATAAATAGTTCCATACATAACTTTACTAGAAGACGGTACTAGATAATAAATCTAGACTTCTTTCCAATAACAAATTGTAATTTAATATTGAGAATTAACATAAGAAAATACTAAAGAAAGAAGTCAAATTTACTAGCAAAGTTACAACTACACTAAAATGTTAGGAAGCTATAAATTATAAAGTGAAACTCTTCTAATTAATAATAAATCTTGAAATAAAAGACAAGTTTACCCAGAAAGAGTTACATTTGAACATCTATTAAGTTGGCATATCAAAATTCTATATTTTATAATTCAAGTAATAATAAATAATAAAAGAAACAAAATAATTTAAACAATTTTTTTTAAATTACAATAATAATAAAACTATTAACTTAAACATTCTTAATTTAAGCAGTCTTAATAACTATCAATATATATAAATTAATATACCAAACTTCTTTTTAAATTTTTGAAAAGAAAATTGTATAGATGATATTTTAAATTTGTTAGTTACCAATATCTAAATTAATACATCAAAATCAATAAATACATGTATGATCAATCTGAAACATTCACTCAACAAAGTATGGAGAAATGCATGTTAGGAACAACAAGAAGAGATTGAAAATGAAATACATGGTGAGAGAACCAAGAGGTATTATTAATATCATTGAAAGAACTGAGAGACTGAAGTGGAATTGGGCTGGACACATTGCTAGAAGAGATGATAATAGATAAACAGTTGAAATATTAAACCGAATTCCAAGAAACTGTAAAAGATCTAGAAAAGACCCCATATGAGATGGATGGAATAATGAAGTGGGCTGGAGTGATGTGGAGAAGAGAGGCTAGAGATTGGAGAAGACTGATTGAACTTGGAGAGACCATCCTGCAGTGGATTGATAACGGTTGAAAATAATGATAATTAAATATAATATTAGAATCTAATTAAAGTTTTTACATAAAGTAATTGTTATATGAGAGTATAATAGTTTTTTAATTTAATAATTAACTTCGACTAGTATAAAAAGGAACAAGAGATTGCTGACCCATGTAGAAACTTAGTTATGAATTGTTGATAATCATGGTCAACATAATTTCTTATGAGTAGTGAACATTTACCAGAATGAAGATTACAGGTTTGTGTGAAAAAGAAGTTTATCAAAAAGATGATACACTGTTTGCTTAGAGGTGACATTAATATTTGCTGTAAGTATTGATCAAAGAGGAGTCAAATGTATTAAAAATTCCTTTATAAGGACCTGAATATGCAATGGGAGATGAAATTAAATACTCTTTTGTTAATGATATTTATAGAATTGCATTATATTGTGCCAAGCCCAAATTGGATGGAAGTAGATTGATATTCTTATTGGCATGCCAATAAGTAATATTCCAACAGCATTTTTTTTTTTTTTTGCCATAATTTAGTTATCTACTATAAATCTAACTAATCAATGGACATCAGATGATATAATGCCATAATTTCTACATCTGCAGACTTGTTTCTAGTCTTCATCAATGGAAATTTAGAATTCAAAACTGAATGTTATGCACTTACGTAAGTAGCAGCAGTTTTTACTTCTTTACACTATATAAGTTAATAATATGAAATTAACCCAAGCTAACTTGATTACAGATTCATTTTAGCTGCAGCTTTAAATACTAAATTGCTATTTATGAAGGCATCAATCAAATCAGTGTAGGGATTTAGAAATTTCAGCACTTCACCATCTGGTATCTATAGATTATTAAGGTGGGTGTTTTAATATTTTACACTTCACAGGTAAAACTAGACACTGCACTTCTCTAGACTACCTTTATTTTCATCTTAATGCTGATCCAAAACTGATTATAATAATGGGAAACTAATTTTTTGCCATTTCAAAAATATTTGCAGTCATTATTCTATGCGGCCACTTGACAGCTTTTTCCTCAGAATATCTATTGTTTCACTAATAATGTTTTTCACTCTCTTGGATCATATTGCCTTCTCACCTCCATAATGGATGAATCCACTAATAATAAAAAAACACAAATATGTCCAATATCCTAAATATAACATACAGAACATATTAATTGCTTTTAGGAATAAAAAATAAAATTAAAGTTGAATTAGAAATAGAAATGAAATCATTAAAAAGGAATCAGAGACAAAAATCCAAAATACAACAAAAAATATAGCAGTAATTACAAACATTAATAATATTGAAAATAAAAATGAGCCTTTTCAGGAAATTCAAGAGATCAAAATGAAGTTTTAGATATATATAAGTTTGCTGAAAAATGCCAATAAACAGATTATAATCCAAGCAACAGAAATTACATTTCTAACAGATTTATTTATCATTCTTTTACATTTAGGAATTAGATTACTTTAAGGAACACAAGTGATAAATCATTTATACTGTAAAGACAAATTCAAATAAGTGAAGGAGGTAATGTGTAAAACTATATTTATTAATTTATATCAATAATATAATGCAATAAATATATATTGATCTTTGATATAGTTATAATTTCAATATATATGTATATAACCATCAAGCATTTTAATAATTATACTTCTAATCCAATGTTATCAATTAAAATATATATATATATAATTTATACATAAATTTATTGCCACTAAGATGTACTAAAATAAGGATAAGGTTTATGAGACCTATCATCTGCTACTTTAACTTTTAGAGGCAGATTCTCTTGATCTTTAAATTATTTGATGTTTCTTCTGCTGCTTCACATCACATTTAATCCAGTAAAAGTCACAATATCTCTGTAAAATCTTGTGATATCTCTATTTAACTAGATCCCGTTCTTTGTATGTAAGAACTTAAAAAATTTATAACTTTTTTTAAAATGGATGAAAGTAAAATTCTCAAATATTTCTATTTTGAAATCAATTTTCTTTATATCCAAAATATTTTAAGTTAATTGTAAAAAAATTTATTTGATGTGCAAACCATTTTAATTATTTTTGAAGGCTTATTACCTATCCAAATATGGTAATTAATTTTAAAACATTTTTAATTTATAAGAAAAATTATTTAATACTCAAATACTTTTTATTTAGCTTTGAAAATTATGTATTCAAATAATATTTTAATTTTACTTTTGTAAAATATTTTCTGTTTTAACATCTCACATACTCCAAAATTTGGGCTATTTAATTTTTATAAATTAATCCTTAAGTGATGGGACATTGATTCTTTTTTTTTTTTTTGTCTTGTTATTTTGATTTCCTATTGTGATCATTGTTTGTATTTCTTCAGGTTTATCATCTTGATGATACCATATTTCTGAAAGTTCCAATTTTGATTCTCAATGATCATTGGTGACTCAATTTTCTCTGTTTTTTAAAACATTTCTTCTAGCTCTTCATTGTCATAATTTCTTTTCTTATTTGGTATTATGTTCTATGGCAAATTGATTCCTTTCATAGATGGTTAAAGAATCTGCTGTATTCTCCAGCTCCCTCTATATCCTAGCAGCTATTTATTTTGATAATCTTTTGGTGATTATCTCTTTTATTCATTTTTTATTTGATGTAACCAATATGCAAACTCTTTCTCCTACCATATTTTTATTATCAAGGTTTAACTAACATTATTAGTTTAATTCTTAAACTTTTATCAATCTCTGCAATTTTCCCTATAAGGATCAGAGGTACAATATGCTGTATGTAACACTCCTTATAACATATCATTTCCAAATTTTTTTGATTTGGCTTTTTAATTATGCAAAGTATTTTTGACTAACCAATTTGAGGCAGGATGATAAGAAGTATAAATATGTTTGGTTCCTTCTTTCCTTAATTATTTTTCCATTCTCTGTAAATGAATCCTGAACTACTGTTTGATAGTTATTTCCAGTAATCCATGTTATGAAAATATTTCATTCAATTTTCTTATAATTTCTTCAGCATTAGGTGTTTTTAATGAAGTAATACTAGTTCCATTTACATTATGTGTTCACTGCAGCAGGTTATAAAAATAGTCCAGAATGTGGATAAGACAGGAATAAATTACTCAAGCTTAAAATAGATGACAACACTGAAATGAACTACTGTATAAAATGGAGTCATATTGATGGTTTTGGCTTTATATATACTTTTATTATATATATTTTTATGATAATAAGAAATTAATAATGTTCAAACTTACCACAAATACAGTTCCTTGCCCATTTTCCTGCATACTCTTTAGAGTTTGCTGAATTTGTTCTAATGATTGCTTAAGACTCTCTGTCATTTCACGAATACTTTGGTCTAATTTCTCTAGCTTTTGTTTTTCCTTTTTTCTTTTTTCTAGATATGGAGACAAAAATATCTGAAAATAATAAAATAGATTTTAAAACAATAAATAAATTAATATTATTTATTTGCGCAAGTAATATGCAAATTTAAAAATCGGGTTCATAATAAGTTCAAGCTCTAATTTAATCACAATCCATAATTATTGGTTTATTTAAAGAATAAGCTCTAAACATAGATGGACTACCTATGAGTTAAAAACAAATATTGTCAGGAGAGTGTGTGCCAATTTTCTAGCACATGTGTAAAAAATAGTTCCTTCCACGATTTTACATATATATAAATCACTATATTATTAATTATTACATATATACAAACTAATAAGATTCAGTGTCATAGGTAGTTAAAAATGAACTTGTATAAATAATATATAGATTCAAAAATCAGCTCACAATAAGTTCAAACCCTAATTTAGGAACAGTCAATAATTGTTGGTTTATTTAAATAATAAACATCAGTCATAAGTGGACTACCTATGGTTTTAAAAGTTATTGATGGTAGGGTGCATGTGTGAAGAGTAATTCCTTCGATTTAAATATTTTAATTGTGGTATGAAAGTGAGGAGTAAATTGTGATCAAGAGAGATAGATTTTTTTGAATTTGGAAAGATCAAAATTATTATAAAAAGAAAAAAAAAAGTGTTTTGATCACCATTTTAAAAATATAGCAGTTTAAAAAAAAAAAAAATCTTTTTGTTGAATGTGTGTTAATGTAAGGATTTCTATAACTAAGTTGTACATAAGATTAGTTGGTTTAAATTTGCTACTAAAGTTTTTTTTTTTTTAAATTTTAATTTAAAAACAGTTAGTTATTTTGAGGTAGAAGATAATGTTTAGAAGCCTAAGGTACACATGGTTATTGATCGATCGTTTTTGAAAGTAAAATTTTTTATCTTTCTGTGTAAAAGGCTTTGAAGAGTAGGAGAGAAAGTATAAAGTTAAATATAGAATAGGTGGCTTGGAAAATAAGTAATATAGATTGCATTTGTATTTTACAATGCATATATAGTCGTCAGAAAGGAATTAGATGTGCTGTGGTAGAATGTAATATATGTGATGAGGTTTTCCACTTGAAATGCTTAAATAAGACTAG
The DNA here is from genome assembly GCA_028023455.1 of Epiperipatus broadwayi. Taxonomy (NCBI): domain Eukaryota; kingdom Metazoa; phylum Onychophora; class Udeonychophora; order Euonychophora; family Peripatidae; genus Epiperipatus; species Epiperipatus broadwayi. Next base: position 19,916,476 of record JAQFVV010006199.1, on the reverse strand, counting down.
GAAGGATGTAACAGGTTTATGGTTATGTAGACAGTGTGTGAATGTGAAAAAAGAAGTGAAAAAGTGGTTTCAAAGTGTAGATAGCATAAAGAGAAAGTCAGGAGAAAGGGAGCAAAATGTAGTTGAGGAAGGCAGGATAGTGTGTGTTTGTAGTGGAGTGATAAGAGATATGGATGTAAATAGGTAGTGCATTGGAGATGGTTGACCAAAGAATAAGTAAGATAGAGAAAGAAGTAAAGGATGTAGAAGCAAAATTAAAATTGTTAGCAATGAAGTGTGAGCAAATAAAGGAATTATTGAGTAGAAATGATAAGGAAGAAGGAGATAAGGAAGTCCAGAAGGTGGTAGAGATGGTTGTGAATGAAGCAGAGAAAGTAGACTATGAGACAGTATTGATAGGGGATTCATTAATAAGAGAATGTGGAGATATAATTGCAAGGGAAAATAGAAACAGATATGTAAGAGTATGTTTGCCAGGAGCTAAAATTAGGGATGTTACAGATAAAATAAAGAAGCAAGGGAATAGAGATGTATATGTTATGGTAGGGACTAATAATTTATCAGAGGCATCAGAGAGAGTAATAGGTGAGTACACATAATTGATTAGGAATTTGAGTATGGTTAAAGGAAGAGTAGGAATAGTTGGACTATTACCAAGATTTGATAAAAAGTATATGTTAGATAAAGCATGTTCTATAAATGAGAGATTGAAAGATATTGTGTGAAAGAAATGATGTCACGTTTGTGGATGTGTGGGATTTTTTTATTGGGAAGAGGGAGTTATTTGGTAAAGATGGGTTGCACTTAGGGAAACAAGGAAGTGATGTTTTAGGGAGTCTGATTTATAAAGAATGTAGTTCGGGAAACTTGTAAAGGGGGGGGGGGGATTTTAAATTGTAGTGTTATTAAAAAGATGAAGAATGGATGGGATATAAGGAATAAACAAAGGGCAGTTGATTTAGATATAAATGTAGATGTGAAGAGGGAATGAGTCTGTAAAATTAATGGTAAGCAAGTTATTTATAAACATAATGGAGAAGAAAGAATCAAAAAAATTTATAAAAAAGTAGTTAGGAAAGAAAAAATTGTTAAAATTGGGTAATTGAATATGCAAAGTGGTAGGAGATCATAAAAGTGGCAGGAATTAAACAAAGCAATTGAAAATGAAGGGCTTGAGGTATTAGCAGTAGTGGTAACACATCTAAGATAAGATGAAGAACCTGTTTTGGAAGATTTGGTATGGCAGGGTATAAATAGAAAAGAGAAAGAAAAAAAAGGGTGGTGGTATAGGTGTTATATCAAAAAAATATTTAAATACTGTTAAATGCCAAGAACATTTGTGGTTTGAAATAAGGTTGGAAAAACAAGAATGGATGGTGGCTATAGTTTATATAGCTACTGGAGATAGTCAAACTATAATGGAGTGGAACAATAGCATATATGAGTGCCTAGTTAAGGATATACAGAGTTTTAAAGAAAAGGGGAAGAGAATAATGGTTATAGGAGATATGAATGGGCATATTGAAGAAATTTATGATGTAGACAATAAGAATGGACAGCTTTTGAAGAAATTTTGTCAGAGAGTAAATTTGAGCATTGGAAACTTATCAAATATTTATGAGGGACAATATACATGATCTAGGAATAATATATCCCACACAATAGATTATGTATTGGTAGAGAAAGAGGGAATGAATAAAGTACAGAAAATTAAGGTGTTTGATAATGAAGAGAGAGTATATAATAGTGATCATAATTTCTTTGTAATTGAAATGGTTAGTAATGTGATGGAAAATAGAAATAAAAATAGAAACAATAGTGAAAGATGTGGATGGAGAGTGAATGATAAGAATAAGTTAGAAGAGTATGAAATACCAGTTGAAGAAACCATGGAAGAGTTGAGTGGAAACAAGTATGAGGACTGGTGTGATGAAATAGAAAAAGTGGCAAATAGGGTTTTAGGTGAGAATATTCAGAAGAATAAAAGCAATAGAAAAATGAGAGTTAGTAAAAGTGTAAAAGAGAGGAAAAAAGCATGCAGAGAATATAGTGTGCTATTAAGAACAAAGAAAGTGAAAAAGATATTAATGCTAAATGGGAAAAGTACTTAGAAAAGAAGAAGTTAGCTAAAATAGATAATTATAGAGAGAGAATGAAACTAAATAGTAAATTATTGGATGATATTAATAAAAGTGGAAGAGATGGGAGTAAAAAATTTTGGAATTACATTAAAAGGAGAAATTTAGGAGAGAGAGAGATATAGTATTACTGGATGAGGAGGGAATAGAGTGTAGCTCTAGAGAAGAATTAGAGTAATGGATATAGAAAAAATGCTAGATGCTGTAAAGGATAGCTTACAATGCACACATTCCTAAAAAGATCAAGCATATTTATTGAATCCAATCCATTTGGAATTTATAGTAATAGTGGGAAGATTATTATTTGTTATTATTATTACCTATATACATATAATACACAATAAATTATTATATTTATAAAATAAAATACGATCAATATTTTAGAAAGTACTATTGTATATATATAAAACTATTTGATTAAATAAACTGTAATGTATATATATATATTTTAATTTAAAATTGAATATTAATTAATATATATATAATGTGGGATGACTTGAAGTTAATTAGGTGGGTACATATGTGTGAAAATAAAACTGATTTTATTATTTTAATATTTTTTTTTATTTATAATAAATCTAAATGTATTTAAACAATAGGCAGTTAAAGATATCGGCGTTCCTGAAAATCTACGCGTGAAATGTATAAAAACAAAAGACAGTTTACAAATCGTTCTTCTTATTGTTATAATAACTGTAACAAAAGACAGCAATTAAAACTAAAAATTTCGAACGCTAAAATGGAATTTTATTTTTTCTTTTAGTTAAATTATAAACATTTTAAAAATCGAATACTGTAACTAAAAGTTTATCAAATTCAAGGGACAGAAAGTGAAAAGAAGTAAGAATAACTGATTAATTCTTAAATAATTAAATCGTGTTTAAAAAGTTGTTGGAGTAAATTAGAATTTTTTTAAAAAATCTTTTCAAAAACAATAACGAGAATTAAATTTGCTAAAAATTGGAGAAGAAAGAAAAATGAAATAATTTTCTTAATATATATATAAGCGCTTCAATATTATTAATAAAAAAATATATGATTATAAATAATTATTAAAATGTACTTTAATATGAAAATGGGCTAGAGCAAAACATGCTATTGTGTGTCATGGTATTTTCCTGCCAGCTGCATTATATCTATATATATATTTCTACTTTATTGTAAACACACAAGAAGATGCCTTCAGTCCAAAGTAAACAAGGATTGGAATACATTATGGTGAATCAAATGAGGATCAAGATGTTTACCATTAAACACAACTACAGGAGACACCATTGTACCTATCTATCCTTGCTAAGGAGAATGATTTACTAAGTGAAACTGCTTTGAAGAACAACTTGCCTAACTATCAGCTACTACTGCTTTTATTATGATGATTGTTATAAACTTTATTCCAATTACAATTTTTTTTTTATCAAAGAATCAATATTGTAAATTTTTGTTTATTTTTTTTTTATTTATTTATATTATCTGTTGTATTTTCACACTCTGATGCTGAAGCCACATCTTTCAGAATTAGCAAAGAAGAAAAGGGGGGATTATTCATTTTGATATTTTTTATATTTTCATTATAAATAAAATTTAGGTATAGCCACCTGCTTCACATCAGGTCATCCACATAAATATTGAGGTAAGATTCTTTAAATTTATATATAGGTTAAATTACAACACATACAGAATACATATTATATGTTTTATTTTGTGATTAACCGTGTACGTATATTTTCTAGTATGTTTGACTAATCAACTGGGATCTGTCTCTATCATATATATAAATTGGGGAAACTTGTTAAATAGATTAACATTTGTAAATATATAATTTAGCTAGCCAGCATCTCAATTATATTAAATAACTAAAGTTGATTTTTCTATATAATTATGATTTGCAGAGAATGAGTGACATATGTGGATTTCTACCATGGGGTATAAGGGTTGGATCTAGAGGATAATTAATTAGTAAGATGGTAGAGGTTCATTTGTGACACATGTACATATGATGATTATTATATTTTTTATTTTATTTTTATTTTTTTATCATTACTATTGTTGTTATACTTGATATTTATTATTGTTAATAAATGTTTGAGAGTTTATATTATTCCGGTCTCTGGTTTATTGAGTTGTCCTGACATTCCACAGTTTATAAATAATTATACATGCACACACATCTATTTTTCTTATTATATAAAAGCTTGAAAATAAAACAAATATTATAAATGCTAGTTGTAACCTATATATAGGTGCAGGAGTTGCTGTGTATATCTGTTCATACCTGCTAAAGGAGTTAAAAGCAATATTCTCTCTGGGCTTGAATATTAGGGAATAACGGAATTAAAAAGGGGGAAAGTGGATGAACTAACCTAAATTGCATTTAATATTATTAAATAGGGATAGAGTTAGTCAATTAAAGGGTATGCAATCATTGGTTAAGCATTTCATCGGGTTCTCATTAGCACTTTATCAGATGACCCACAGTCTGAACATAGTTGGATGCAACTTTCTTCCCTTCTAAGCCTGGTAGGTCTTTGCAGATTATTTCATTAGGGGTAATAATTTAGAGTATATTAACTTATCCCCTCACCATATTGCTACATCTGCATAGTAGTACAGTCTGCAAGTTAGTTGACCATCCATTACATCTGGTGTTTGCAATGTTTGGGGATTGGTTGTAATCATTCCGTCCGTTATATCTGGCGTCATCAACTTTTGGGGCAAGTGCTAATTGTTCCGTCCATTATATCTGTCGACCAACGTGGATGCACGATGTGTAGTGGGACTACACACTGCTAAAGATCGAATTAGCGACTGGCGTGACTAGTGTGATAGGTATTGGGGGGGGGGGGTATATGAAGAGAATCTTTTATAACCATTATATCCAGTGATGATATCCAACCGGTTCGCACCGGTTCATGCGAACCGGTTCTTAAAATTAAAAAAAATTAGCAAACCGGTAGTTAAATTATCCGAAAATAAATTTTATTATTATCCTAAAAAAGGGTTGAATTAACAAATTACTTAATTATTTCCAACAATAATCTAGAACATTATTTGTATTTTTTTTTTTTTTTGTTATATCTAATATAAATGAACAGATTGGGTTCAAAATTTTTTTCCCAGAATAATTCAACTATACGATATTGCACTTGGAATGTGTGATATGTGCGATGAAATTTGAATGATTAAGAATTATTCTGCAAGAAATAATTCACAACAGTTTTGTTTTAAGTAATTAAATCCATTATTTATCGCATTTCAAATTAGTTTCTTTAAAAGTATACAAATAAAAAGTGTTATTTTATTAGTGATAAAGGAACCCATATTTAATTTTTACACAAAGTAAGCGAGAAATTAATTAATTATTAGTTTACTTACATTTAACAGAGGCGTTATTAAAATTAAAAATTAGAAAAAAATTTGGCACAAATGTATTATGTATTACCATAATTTTTTTAATGAAATTTACTCTTGCTGAAATTATTTTACTTTAAAGATAAAATAACTTCATTCAAAAGGACCTATCATTGCGAAAACAAACAATAACATAAAACCATTGTTCAAATGATTTTGTTATGCCGACGTTGTTTTAAATATTTATTTAACTTTTATTTTTTATTTAAATACTTTATTTCTTCACTTATATATTTATCATGCAAGATTTGTTTTTATTTGATTAGTAAATTTAATGGATGATCAGCTGTAGTAAGTTTATAGTACATTATTTTCATTTAGCTTGCTATATCTGATGTAACAGTGTGACTTTTTTTTAACAATGAGTTCATCATATTTTTTCTAGAATAACTTGGAAAGATGATATATATAACAATAATTTTGGCTCATCAAGTGGCATGACTCGTTTTCAAATATTTTTTTTCTTTTTCTTTTTTTAATTTTAATATTTTATTTCAGTTTTATGATTTGTTACAACTTATCTGTATTAACAATCAATTAATTAGATGTTTTTTTTTTCTAATGTGAATGTAATAGGAGAATATAATAAAAATAAATCCTTCGCAAGAAATGAAACAAAAATGCCAAAGAATATCAGATTCCTTCATAAAAGATCCAAAAACTATATACAATCGAAAACGATAGTAAAGGATGATATTTTGAATCAAGTTTTGTTTTCTGTTTCTTCTGATGCAACAAAAAATAATGTTGACAACACAAATAAGCTGTCTAGTTCCAAAAGTACAAAAGATGCATATAAAATAAATATAGATAGTGACCTTCCTGGCTGCTGGAATATGAAATAAGCCAATGAATTCAAAGAAAAAGATTGTGGTTTACTTATTATTGGAAAAAAAACTTGAGTGTGATAACTATATCAAAATTGAGTCAATAAAAGTGAAGGCAGCTCATATGTCAAAAGAATGGAGAAGTAATATTGTTCCAAGTGGAAAAAATAAAATGATTCAACAAGCCTCTCTTCAAAAAAAAAAAATAAAGAAATACTTGCCATCAAAAGCACACCAGATATGTGTGATGCAATTGAAAAAAAGTGCAAAAATTGCAATTTTCAAATTCATAGACAAAGTTCATGAAAAGTTTGTGAGCTCCATCTGTAAAATTTTCAGTACAGTTTGCACTTTAGAAAAATGAAACTTACTGTTTTCTGATATTGAACATTTGATAGAATTATAAAAAAAGAATGGATTAGATGTGGGAGTATAACTTCATTCTCAATTCCTGGCTGTCAAAATTGTTGAGCACATTGAAAAATACATTAAAAAGAAAGTGTTTAGAAAAATAATAGATCAAAATTTAAAGATATGTTTATAATTAATGAGGCATCAACAATATCATGCAAACCAGTCCTTATCATTTTTATTAAGGTTAAAGATGCAGGTTTCTCACCAACAATTTTTGTAGATTTAGTGGAATTACAAAACAAAGATACTGAAACCATTTACACTGCTCTACTACAAAGTCTGCAATCAGTAGGATTTGATAATCCATATTTGAATAATAATTTGATTGGATTTTGTTCAGATGGAGTAATTGTGATCCTGGGAAGGTGGTCAGAAATGAATGTTAAAATAAAAAACCACTATCCTGAGATTATTATTTGGCATTGTTTTAGCCATCACCTTCAGTTTGTGCTGGAGGATTTTATCAAAGACATAAAGCAAATGAGTCACTTTAAAGCATTTATTAATGAAATATGTAAAATCTTCCACCAGTCTAATAAAAAACAAATGGTATTGGAAAATTATAGAGTTTTTGACCCAAGATGGACAGCATGCTGTTATAGAACAGCAGTTGCAACATGGTGAGCCTATTCAGCACTATATGATTTTTTTTCTACTAATAAAAAATTTTCTGAAATGGCTAAACATCTTGCTAACAAATATTTTATGAGCTCTAGCTTTAAAAATCGATATTCTAGAAGAAATTGCTTTGTTGGCAGATGCTATTCAAGGAAGAAGTGTAAATATATTGCATGGTGAAAATCGATTAAGAAAACAATTAAAGCATTTTAATATCTCAGAGAGAAGAGTGGTAGTTATGAAAAAATAATAAATGAAACTATCTCTTCTAAAGAATTCCTGTATATTAATTTTCTTGAAAACAACAAATGAGTGAGTCTTCCCCATCAAAAATTACTGAATGTAATGATAACAAATATGGAATTAAGATTAATGGATTATAATAGCATAAGAAATAATATTCAAGATAGAAATCATAAAATTCATCAATTTGTTAAAATTGTGAACCCAGCTGCTTGGAATCTGGAAGAAACTGTAGTTCTCTGAAAGAATTTGAAGAGAAATTATCAGATTTTTACAAAGCATTTCACCATTAGATTTCAGTTAATGATTTCCATGATTATGTTGAAAATGTTTTGAGAAGTCACCAGAAACATGTTGTACATTAAACTATCCAAAGAGCTAAAAATATAATTAAAACCAAGGCTGAATGAAGGTTTTCTGTGGTGAACACAATTTATTCAAATAAAAGAAATCACGAAATAAAAAATGTTGCAAATTCTTCTAGTAATAAATTGGATAAGTCTTCCATTAGATCACTGGGATTGCAGTGACTCAGTTCAAGTTTGGCTAAGAAATCACAATACAGCTGATGATGCTATAATCAAAAAGCATCATCAACCTGAAGAGACATATGATGTGACTAGAATGTCAATATGGAAATATCTTGCCAAATAATGAAGTTTATTTTCTAATTATAAAAAGGGTTTAATTCTTTTTTAATTCCATAAGTGAGATTGCAAAGTACATCATAATGCGCATGTGCACTGCAGTGGGGGGGGGGGGGGTCATGCAAAATTTCTGAGAAGTCGCCAAAAATTTTTAGGTATGAAACCAAGAAGTGATTTGCTTACATGCTTAGGGAAAAAAAATAAACAGAATAGGTTATTAAATACAACCTACTTTTAGAGAACCGGTTCTTGGAAATTTGGGATATCATCACTGGTTATATCTCTAATGATGAAAATTGTTCGTTCCGTTATAATGAGAAGGACAGAGGGATAGAAAATATGAAAGCATATAGTAATGGGAATATTAAGTTTACAAAAAATGAACTGAATGAGGCAGGGAAGAAAGTGAAAAGTGGTAAGGCAAGAGGGTTAGATGGATGGGCGGCAGAGATGGTAATGAATTTAGGGCATAGGGCAAAAGTAAAGTTACTATCATGTTTTAATAAGATGGCACAGAAGATAGTTTTTCCGGGTAGCTGGAATAATACAAGAGTAAGATTATTATTTAAAGGAAAAGGTAAGGATCAAAGAAAGTTAAATAATTATAGACCAATAACGGTAACATTAGCTTTATATAAAGTTTTTTCATATATAGTGGCTGGAAGAGTTGCAAAGTTGATGGAAGAAAATAATGTAGTGGGGGAAATGCAAGGAGGCTTTAGGTCAGATAGGCGTATAGGAGATAGTTTATTTGTAGTTATACAACTTATAGATATGAGTAGAAATTCAGATAGACAGTTATATATGAGTTTTATAGATATATAGAAGGCATATGATAGAGTGAATAGAAATAGATTATGGATAAGTTTAGCAAATCCAGGAATGTATGAAGCTTTAGAGGGTGTTATTAAGAAATTATATAAAAATAATTACTATACATATCAATTAGGGGATATAGAATCAGTTATAAGTTAAAAATGGGGTGTGACTGAGGCAAGGATTCTCTATGTCACCTATTTTGTTTGTGTTGTATTTGAGTGAAATGGAGAAAGCAATAGAAAGTCTTGGAAGAAGAATAGAGATACCGTTAATAGGTGGCAAGAGAGTTTAAATATATATAGAAGAAAACAGAATATTGGGTGTGAGTTAATTTATGATAATAGTAAGGAAAGTAGTTTATTGTTTAAGGCTCGAACAGTATCTTTAGCAACAAGGGAATATACACGTAAATGGAAAAATATGGGCGATTTAGTTTGCAAGTTGTGTAAGGAAGGCATAGAAAATATTAGGCATCTGTTACTTCAATGTAAATGCTTGGAAGCAGAAAGGGTACAAATAATGAAGTTATGGAAGATTAAATATGAACAAAGTGATTGTACAGAAAGTGAGTTATTGAGTTTTATGCTAGGTTTGGGAAAAGATAAGGAAGATTTAGATATGAAGGTCATGGAGTTGACAAAGATTATGTTGTGGAAATGGGACGGAGCAGATTGTGGGAAAACTTAAGAGTGGCTAACAGGTTTCTCTGAGTATAGCTGCTGAGAGATTCCTGACTCCGTTTAAGGAGAAGTGACAGTGCATCACATCACATCCACAATCTTATATATATATAAATGACTATATTATTAATCAGTGCATATGTAATTATACATTAAATAAATCAACTCACATGCATATACTGAAAATAAAAAATTCAATGATAATAAGCCACCGTCTTCTAAGATATAGGTTCAATATGCCATGACACAATAAGACTTCTTTTTTTAAAAAATAAAACTTTATTTTTGTATAGAAAGTATAAACTTATTGAACGAGATAGCAAATGTGTTTATTTATTTGATCTTTGATGAGTAATAATATTTTTAAAAACAAGTAGAATGGTAATTATAAATTTCTGCAGTATTTTTTAAACATTTTAAAAAAATATGATCTATAAAAAATTTAAACAATATGAAGCAAACTTATTGTCTGATTATAATTTTAAATCACTTTATGCGTCAAATTTTAATTATTTTTTTATTAAGATAATTTTTTAATAATACAGAAGAACATCAATCAATCAAATAAAGTAGAACGATAGTTTAGAAAATCAAATAATTCAGATAATGAAATAAATGAGTACACACAATTTATATGAAACCAAGTTTAATTGTAATTATTATTAATGTTAATTGAATTTGGTTTCAGAAACTAAATTAATGTCAGATATTAATTAATTTCATTTAAATTGGTTAAATATAAATTTAGTCAAAAAAATATAATAGAAATGTGGACTACAGAACCTGTAGAAGATAACCAATTCTTGCAATCTCCAATTGAAATATAGTTGATTATAAAACAATTGGCAATGGCTTCTAAATACTTTATTAAAAGTTTGAAAGTGGTTAATAATATAATTAAATCATAAGTAATCAGATTGCAATATCTTTCTAATTATTCTTCTCAAGAAAACATTAATCATTTATCTTTAATAAGAGAGAAAAATACTGCAAATTTTAAGAGAAAGTAAAAATATTTCGCTAAAATATATATTCTTTTTTTTTTCTAATTCAAATTATTCTTTCTTAGTTTTAAAATTAAATAATGACTTTTGCAGAATAAATTTTTCAATATTTTTTTAAAAATATAATTCTTTTTTATAAAATATCACTTAATATCTAATCCAATAATTTATATTTTAAATTTTTTTATAATGAATTAATCTTTTAATTTTTCCTTTTTTGGAATTTTAATGATAAGTGCAAAAGACATTTATGAATTTATTATATATATATAAACTAATGGTGTCACTTATTCATCATTATTGTTACAAAACTTTTACAAAAAAAAAAACAACACATTCTTCTCTTAACATACTTTCACAATGTTTTAATTTATGACAACTTCAACTTGTTAGCAATCTTTTTCAGATCTAAAAAATATACAACTTCCTTTAATATACATATATATATACACATTTATCATTAGTTATAGAAACCCAAAACCCATTTTAGATACACTTTAAATAAATTCCATCAATCAATAAGTAAAAATATTTAATATCTATATTGAGATGGTATTTTTCCACCTCATACTAGAATATTAAATATTTAATTTATATCTATTTTTATTAAGTTTGTATATAAAATTTATTTAATTAATAAATAAAATGTAGAAAATAGATGGATGTATACATATCAAGATCTATTTGAAAATTTTAATTATACTTTTAATATGTTAATGGTGGTGAGGGTGAAAAAATAAAATACGCTTCATAGTAAAAAAAAAAAATTCAATAAAGAATATATGAAATTTTATAAAGCTGAATGAGTTAATTTCACATAAAAATTTATCAATAATGTGATAAAAACCAGACAAGTAAATTAGACCTGGAGCCAAAATAACAAAAGAAAATATTTTCTTACTGCATGGCTGTTGTAAATGATTCCTAATATTAGAACTGAAGTATAAAAGTTTTAATAAGAAAATGCCAAGAGAAAGAAGAAGGGATCAATTTGGAAGGACATAAAAAGAAATGGTGTTTTAAAAAAACTTATTCTTTTTACCTTGTTTCAAAAAGCTTTACATTTTCTGGCTAAATCAACCATGATTTCTCCCTGAGAAATTTCTTTCCCATAGCCATTTCTACATCTGCAGGAGTATAACATCTCATCTAGTGCCCAAAGAATGAAGAACCATCAGTGAGCTAGTTAGAGAATTATGTCAATTTTCAGTTCAGACTTTTGCAAATAATAAATCACATGTAATATCAGAATACTATTAAGAGTATAATCCGTTCTAGTCGAATAATTTGAAAGCCGATCAAATGATATACAATGTTCATCGTGTGCTTCAGACTTTGCCAAAGGAAAAAGAACTCAATTTTAGGATTGGGTAAATATGAACTATCTTATAATATGCAATTAAACTCATTATTTCCTTAAAATAAAACTGTCAGTGCAATAGTTTAGAAACAATGAAGCCTATCACAAAAATAAGTTTTAACTTATATGTATTATATAATTTGCTCTCTTGTATATATATATATCATTTGTTTATTTTGTTTATACTTCTGTATTTGGTTATTTTTATTATTTAATCATTACATTTCAGTGGAGTTAGATTTGATCTATCCCTCAAGGCAAATTAAAGGATAGTTATTTTATAGTATTGTATTTCACTAATATTCTAAATAAACTTTGTTGGATAGAGATTTGTTATTATTAGTTAATATTATTTTGCTAGACCATCTTCTTTTGAAATAGGGATAGATCTTGTTAACAAGATTAAGTCATTTAATCTCTACATCTAGATTTATTAGTTTGGCTAGCTTGTGTCCTGGTGTTGTCTTACATTGATCGATATGTGATATTTTCTCTTTTTATATTGCTGATTCAATGTCATTCTGGGCAGTTCGCATATACTTCTCAGGAATGATATGTCACGATAAATATTATGTTTATTTAGAGTTGGATTTAGACATTGTAATAATTGATCATAAGAGGCTTTAAGTAAAGAAAAGTAGTAATTTGTGCAGGGGTTTAAAATATGGATCGAATCACTCCATTAGATTATATTAAAAGTTAGAATTAATAAAAAAAATTTTAAAACTAATACTTACATATTATTTAAAGTTAATTATTATTTCCAATTATTAAGTTCATGAACATAATATTATTCCTCTATGATTAGTAGTTCATTCCATTAAAAAAGAATTAATAATAAATGTTTAACTGTGGTGGGTGTTCGTATATATAAACGATTAGTTTATTGTGACATATATGATTGTTAGTAAAAATAAATTAAGATCAGCTCTTTTAAAATGATTAATGAGACTATTCCTTGAGTCTGGTTGCTATGTGAAGTGATGCACTGTGGCTTCTCCTTTTTTCGGAGTCAGGAATCTCTCAGCCACTATGCCCAGTGAAACCTATTAGCTACCTTATCTTTTCTTTCCATTCCCTATCCTAAGTTTTCCCTATATTTTTCTCTATGCTGCTCCATCCCATTTCCACAACATAATCTTTGTCAACTCCATGGCTTTTATATCTAAATCTCCCTTATCTTTTCCCAAATCCAGCATAAAAAACCAAAAACCCACTTTCTGTATAATCACTTCGCTTATGGTTATTCTTCCACACCTTCATTATTTGTACCCTTTCTGTTTGCAAGCATTTACATTCAATTAATAAATGCTAATATTTTCTATGCCTTCCTTACACAACTTGCAGACTAAATCACCCATATTTTTCCATTTATGTGTATATTCCTTGTTGCTAAAGATCCTGTTCGAACCTTAAACTGTAAATTACTTTCCTTGCTATTATCATAAATTAACTCACACCCAATATTCTGTTTACTTCTATATATATTTAAACTCTTTTTACTCTCCATACTAGTTCTCCATTCCTATTTTTTATTAATGCATCTATTCTTTCTATCCCATTCCTTTGCCACTATAACACTCAACAATTCTTCTAACATAATCATCCCATCTTTTGTATAAGTAAAATGACATAAATTTTTTATCCAAATCTGCATACTGTACTACCTTTCTCACCCATTTTGATGCCTGTCCTTTGCTCATATCCCAATTAAATACTATTTTGGCTATTCTATTATTATCCATACATTCCTATCTACCAAACATTTTCATTTTGTTTTTTGCATCTCTCATATGAAAACTTGACTATCACATTTCTCCTTGAATTGCCTCCTTTGTTGTGATGTGATGTACTGTGGCTTCTCCTTAAACGGAGTCAGGAATCTCCTAGCAATATATACCCAAAGAAACCTGTTCGCCATTTTATTTTCCATTCCCCACTCTAAGTTTTCCCATATTCTGCTCCATCCCATTTCCATAACATAATCTTTGTCAACTCTATGGCTTTTATACTTAAATCCCCTTTATCTTTTTCCAGGCTTTGGTCTGGTGATGCCTTCTAGTGATAATAAAGATTGCATGCACATCAATTTGTATCATCATAATGTATATGTGGACATAAACTTACAATCCAGACACATATTTATCAAACTATAAACACAAATATATTATAAAATTACACTTAGTAAAAAAGTATTCAGTTAAAATAATTTTTATATTTTTTTTTAAATTCTAAGATCATTATTAAATCTTATAGACTCAGATATTTTCATCAACATACTTTTCCATTTACAAACTAATGATTTTTAAAAAAGAAAAAAAAAGTTAAAACTGTCTATATATCATTCTCTATAGTTTTTTGGGGAAACTTAATTATCGGTAAATGAATTCAATTATAAATCCAATATTTTCGTTATAAAATGTAAATCTTTAAATTAATATTAGCATAGTTACAAATTTAACAGATATTTATTATTCTATTATTTTAATTATATACATACATGCGTATATATATATATATTTACATATACACATCCATAAAAAAATTATTAACTACAAGCAATTCAGTCCCAAAATCAATACTTAACTAAGTATCATATAGTTAAAATAATAGATGTTCATTAAATTTATATTTATGGTAACATTAATTGTACATATTTATAATAAAAGTATCAAGAAAGCTTTAAACTTTTTTTTTAAAAAAAAACAACAACAAAATAACAAAACAAATGCTAGTTTGTAAATTGAAACAAAGTTGCCTGAAAGATATATCACAATAAAAGATTTAATAATTATTTTAGATTTAAAAAAGAATATCATCAAAAACATTGCAATTTAAATTAAAATACGATAATATAAAATACTAAATATTTTTAAACGTTAATATATTTTAGCTTGTATAAATATTTAACATATACATAAGTCTCTTGTTAACATCTTTTCACACATATACATAGATATTAAATATTTTTAGTTTTTGATTAATAGGATTTGTTAAGTTTATATTGAATAGTCATTGAATATTTATTTACATAAAAGATAACTGTAATCAATTGCTTTAAAGAAATCTGAAGAAAGATGTTAGCCCTTCGAAACTGTCACAAATTAAATAAAACATTGTGAAAAATTGATTAAGAGAAGTAGTAGCTTTTTAAAAAAGACTTAACAAAAGCAATGCAATAGGAATGAAAAAAGTTTTTTACTGTTGCAAAATATAATAAATATTAAAAACTACCATATATATATATATCAATACATACATGAAAAATATTTATGGAAAATCATTTATATTATATAAATATTAAGTCCAAATAAAATATTAATAAATAGTTTGCCAAATATAAAAAATCACTCATAAGAAATTAAATCAATCATCCATATTAGTATTACAAATATAGTATAATTAAAGCACTACGGACATAAATCATAAATATATAAGAATGTTTATGAAAAATCAGTTTTACATGTAAATAAACATTAATATTCAAGTATAATAAAAAATATAAATACCTTGAAAATTTTATAAAAACCAAATGAGAATACTCCAATAGCAGTAAGGCCAGTTAAAATAGTTCGCCATGAACTATGTTTTTCTATGTAATATATATAGATATATTAATATTCCATCATAAATAATGTAGTAAAATTATAAAAAATATAAAATTCAATTTCAAAATAAAAAATATTATTTTAACCCAATTAAAGGTATATCTAGCACTAATTTAATATTATCTGTCAAAAATATACATAGAGCAATAAAACCCAATATACATCAATAATGTTAGCATGGGCACATAAA
Organism: Epiperipatus broadwayi; assembly: GCA_028023455.1. Taxonomy (NCBI): domain Eukaryota; kingdom Metazoa; phylum Onychophora; class Udeonychophora; order Euonychophora; family Peripatidae; genus Epiperipatus; species Epiperipatus broadwayi. The sequence goes on along the minus strand of JAQFVV010006199.1, from coordinate 19,900,520 downwards.
AATAAAAAAAGATTAAGTAATTAAAATGCAAAGGAAAAAAGCAATGGTAAATATAAACTATAAGTTTCAACTCAGCACCTATAGAAATGCGATATCTCTTCCACTAGTGTTTAAAAGTAGCATCACAATTGACTATACTTTAACTGAAAACAATTAAATATCTATTTACTGATCAATATAGGATGAAAAGCTGGGTTGACTATGGACTGATTATTTTAAAAAATCCTAAGCATGATAAAACCTGAAAAACATTTTCAAGATTCACTGAGCACTCAAATCAGGCCATGGCAAGCAGATAAGCCAATCTCTAAAAGACTTTTTTCAATGGAAAAAGCTGTCTGAAAACAAGGAAAAAAGCACAAAGATATATTCTGCATAAGTAGTTAATATAAAAAAATTTCATCCTTTTATATAAAAAATGGCAAACTTTATTGCTTAATTCAGTTTGAAAAATTATTAATCTTAAAAACTTATATACACATATATAATAATTAAAAAAATTGAAATCTGACAAGAATAAATAATAATAAAATGTCAATCAAATAACATAAAAAATAAATTATAATAACTAGAACTGCCTGTACATATATTTTGAATAATTTCTTAAATTTTGGCCCATTATTGATAAAAAAAAATTTTAATATTTTATAAAATAAGTAATGTTATCATTGGTAAAACTTATTGAAAATATTTTAAATAGAAAATTTGACATAATATAAATAGCAGGCATTATCGGTTATCTGCCCAAGAAGAGATATCACTTTCTCCAAGATTTTTATCTTCTACTTTTATACAATAGTATTGTTCAAGATTGTCTATTGTGTTGTGTTTTTCGTTTTCTTTTCTTTACAAATCCTTCAACTATTTCATTTTCATTCCTCTACTTCTAAGAACATATCTAATCCAATCTCTCTTTTTAATCTGTTGCATGATTTTCTTGCAGAATATACATGGCATATATAGCTACAATGTCTGCTATTATCATGAAATTTGTTTTTAATTTATAGAAGTAATAATTTTAATTAAAAATGATTTTCTGTGAATTATTAGTTCTAACTATATTAACTAGATGTCAGGAGCTATTGAAGATAAATTTTTTTTTTTTAACAAAAACCATTTTTCAACCAATGGAAATTAAAAAAGGCAAGGATTTGTTAAATTGGCAAAGTTGAAAGAAGGGTATCACATTTGTGCCACATATCTTTGTTTTATAATATGAAAATGAAATAATAAGTTCATATAAAATATAGTTATCTTTTTATTATTTATTTTTTATAATATTATTAAATTTTCATTTATAAATATTGTACCGGTCGGTTTTGTCTGTTCATATAACAAGATGTAGCATCTAGGCAAAAGTACCTCGAGTCCAATCATGCGCAAGATACATAAGTCAGGAACACACATGAACTCTGCCCTATTTGCCTATCTACCAGATCTACCAACTTATGAGCAACAATTCCGATGATACTGATCTAATTTATTTCTCATCGCCGGCATCACAAAGCCATGACACAAAAAGACTCTAATTTGAATTTATTCATGTATAGAATATTATTGTTAGTGAGATTCGATCATCTAGTAAATTAAACCTTTTATATAACATCAATATTATTACTATTCAATAAATGAAACAATGACTTTGATATTTAGAAATATATATAAGATTTATTAAGTTAACTTGAGAGATATATATGATTGATTACATTATTGTGTCAAAATACAAATAAAATAGGTATTTATCTCCCTTAGACGACATTAACCTCTCTTACAATACTATAAAACGAGCATATTTATTCAAGTTATGCTGCAGTAACAAATAATTTATCGCTTTGTTCTAATGCGGCTATTTATATGTCAATAAATAAGAGATTACATGGCATACCTAAGATTTTTTTTTAATAGCGCTGAATTACAGATATTTAAAGTTCTTTAAATCCACCATTAATATCACACCAGCACTCGAACTAATACATAAGATTATTGAGTTTGATGGCAGCGGTAATTATATTTAATTAATAAAATAGTATTTGCATTTGCGAAATAAGAACGTATGTGGGAAACTAATGTAGGAAACAATAATTGTGGCTAAAATAGCGCATATGAAAGTATGAATGAAAATATAAAGATGACAATCCATTTAGTATAATCTATAATAGAACGCTTTAGGAGCATTGATAGGCTTTAGCGATAATGAAATATGGGCGACGGTACGTGTATGATGGAAGTGAAGATATCCATTCTAAGATCCAAGAGGGCACTTCAATTTATGGCTAAAGAAGGTGACTCTCTGCAAACGTTGGCAGGGCCGGGTCACAAAAACGAAGAATGCACTTTATTGAATTGCCATAGGCTGGACTTTTGCCAGAGCGGACCCTATGCAATAATATCTAGCACCGAAGAAGTCCCAAGGGGTTTACAAACCTTGTCCTTGGAATTGGAAGTAAAAATAGACGTGATTCAGGTTTTCCGATATGTCCGGGAAATGAAGCACAAATATATATAAAACTAAAGGCCAATATACACGTAATGCTTGAATTAATATAAATATATAAACTTAAAACTAAGACATAAAGAATTATCACCTATCTTTATTGATAAAGACCCAGCATACCGGTATGATTTGATTTACTACGTGGATATGGGATAAGTAAAATTAAAGCTAATATAATAGCTCATAGAACTAGAGGATTACCCCCCCCTCCTTTTATTACTTTAAATTACACATAAAGCTTCCCACAACATATAACTAATACAAATCTTTGGTTTTAAGTGCTTTCATAAATATCTTACATATTAGATATATATAAAGTAGGTGGTGATTAATGATTTCAAAAAAATAATATTGGTTTAAAGCATATAAGTATATTTAAAGTTTTTAGAAGTTGGCACTATTATTTAATTAATAAAAAAAAACATTTCTAAGAAAACAGATTTTTGCGTAGTTTTTTGACAATAACATTGTACAATAATTATCTAATTTTTATTTTACTTTCCCAGACTCGCAGGTGTCCACTATAATAAGAATAACAAATTTGTTTTTTTTTTCTTTTATTAAAACTAGATTAATCACTCTCTAAAAAGTAAGAAAGGGGTTTTAAAAGAGATAGCATAGACATTTGCAAATCTGGGGAAAATTATAGACATATAATTTAGTATGAAAATATAAAATATAATAATGAAAATAAAAATATTGCCGGTGAAATAAAGAAATAATAATTGTTCAGGAGAGGTTTAATGTAGGAAAGATTACTGCTAAGTTATATAGAGAGAACAAAGTACATTTGACTAACAAGGTAAGAATTTACAAGTTGATTAATTCATAATTAATATTAATTTTACAAGGAAGGCTTTATAAAGTGTTTAACTTTTTCAGCGTTGTTGGTGTTAAGTACGCACTTCGTGTGCTCATTTGATAACATGTTATTTTCTTTCTTTAACTGACGTAAAAAGTATACGCATGACGTCAATCAAAATATGCTCATTTTAAAGCTCAATGTCTAAGCTTTCAAACGATCTTTACCTCAAAAAAATTGGCTGAAATTTGGATTTTTGGCAACAGTTTTAATCGACCACAGTATTTAATTTTTTGTTTTTTTTTTGATAATTTTTGTACTTATCACGAAGCGATAAAAAACAAAAATGATTTACAGGCTGCAAATGAAAATTTCTCTGTTGTTATTCACAAACAAGGCCTACAATAGAAATTCAATGTAATTTTCTCATAAGTAAAATTTTTAAATTTTTTTTTAATTTTTTGAAAAAATTTTTTTTATTATTAATTTTAGTTTGTAATTAGTGTGTGTTAATTTGGGAAAATGATTTACGGGCTGCAAGTGAAAATTTCTCCAGTGTTATTCACAAACAAGGCCGACAATAGAGCATCAACGTAATTTTCTCGTAAGTAAAATTTTTTAATTTTTTGAAAAAAAATTTTTTTTTAATAATTTTAGTTTGTAATTAGTGTGTATTAATTTGTAGTTATATATGCTCATATAGAATTCACATCTATCGAAAACTTAGTCTGTGTTTCTAGTTATATATTTATTTATTTATTTATGCTCATATAGAATTCATATCTATCATAATTTTCTAATGTTCTACCTACACTTTTTGAAAATCATTAATTATGTTTATATAATATGGTTTACAAGTACTGAGTTATAAAACTAATAATCAAATGTATACAAACATTGCATACACAAACATATAATCAAATTCTGATTCTTGTTTATGTTTTTGTTTATTCTTGTTCATGCCTTGGGAAAATGATTTACGGGCTGCAAGTGAAAATTTCTCCAGTGTTATTCACAAACAAGGCCGACAATAGAGCATCAACGTAATTTTCTCATAAAAAAATTTTTTTATTTTTTTAAAAAAAATTTTTTTATTATTATTATTTTTGATTATGGGTGGATTGATTTTTATTTTTATATTTTATAAAAAAATATACATCAAAACTAAATATTTGTTTGTATTTTTTTATATATTTTTTTTTTTTTAATTATATAAAATATAAAATTATTTTAAATTTTTCTTTATTTTCCCTCACTTTCTTATTTTTAATAATTATTTTTATATTTTTAATGGTTTACAAGTACTGAGTTATAAAACTAATAATCAAATGTATACAAACATTGCATACACAAACATATAATCAAATTCTGATTCTTGTTTATGTTTTTGTTTATTCTTGTTCATGCTTTGGTTTTGCTATATGTTTCATAACATTATTTTCAAGTCTATAGCTAACAAATGAACTGTATGCAAATAAATTATATCTATGTAGTACAATAAATTTAGCAAGATAGCATCATTCTGTACCTAAAGAATATAAACATCACCTGTGTGCATAAAGAATATAAACAGTTATAAAACTAATTATCAAATGTATACAAACATTGCATACACAAACATATAATCAAATTCTGACTCTTGTTTATGTTTTTGTTTATTCTTGTTCATGCTTTGGTTTTACTATATGTTTCATAACATTATTTTCAAGTCTATAGCTAATAAATAAACAATATGCAAATAAATTATATCTATGTGGTACAATAAATATAACAAGATAGCATCACTTCTGTGCATAAAGAATATAAACATCACTGATGTCCATAAAGAATATAAACATCACTGATATACACAAAAAAATATAAAATGAAGAGATGAAACTCATTTTATCAATGATATAGACAGTAGCCTACAATTTCTAGTTTTAGATAGACAAGAAGCCAATTGCTATGATGATTTCTTTTGTATCTTTTATTAGGATGAATGTTTTTCTTTATAGATGCCTTTGACATTTAGAACATTTGGGGTACAAGATAAAAATGAAGAAGTCATATCCGACTTGTTTTGGAGATTGTGAAGCTGTGGATTATTTCAGGTAAGACATGTTATACATGTTTAGAAAGATAATTTTTTGGGGAATATACAGTAATTATCACTGAAGATGTATTTTGAATTTTAGTTAATGTTAATTTCCAAATTATGAACAAACAATAAAATAATAATTATTTCGGATGTGAAAATTTCTTTTTTCCTTATTTTTTATATAGTTATCACTATTTACTTTATGATTATTGTTTTCCTTAATTTTTCTAATTTCTAGCAATGTAATTGTTTTTGCTCTAACATAATTAAAACTGAAATTATTGTGAAAATTGTGTCTCAGGCCAGTATTCGAAAAAATTCAATATGGCGGCTTGAAGCTGAGTTGTTAAAGAAACAGATAGGTGAGATTTGAAATTATTCAAGGTAAATTTAAGAGACTAGCAGCACTTGAAATTATTACCTCTGTACAAACTTGGCTGTTCTTTTGGTGATATTCAGATTTCCCTCGGAGAACTTATTCAGGCAGGTTGTAAGTTCATTATTCAACAAACAGGCATATAGCTACAGTTTATGAGTATCGGGATCCTGGGCACAGATTTCAGGGAGGGCCATCTCGAATGGCGAAAAAGATGAAGTGGGTTTACTCATGACACATTGAAATTAAACGAACATGGATTTATTTGGCAACTGCTTTCATTGACTGTTTTTAGTTCTTCCAGTGGTCAAAATTAGCCCATTTTATACTATGCGCCAGTATTTGTGAAATGCTTTCTTGATTGGTCACTGCTAATCATTTTCTCTAATCTAATTTTCAAAAGAATTTCTACATAAGCTTTACCCATTGTGCTGGAAAATGCCATTGTTAGATAAGTCTTCAAACCGAAATTAATTTGATAACAAAAATTAATGACAAAAGTAAATCAACTAGTTTAGTTTCTAATTTTGATTTTAGAGAAAATTTTAATTAAAGTTATTTTAGAAGATTAAACAAGATTAAGTTTCTCACTTTTAATTATTTTTGACTAATTACAATCGCATCTTCCATCTTGGATTTAAAAAGAAAAGTAGAGTTTAATAGCAAAAATAATTTAAAAGACAAAATTTTATAGATTGACATATAACGAACTTCTAGTAAATATTTGCTCAGTAGGTTTGTCTCTACAATATCTATATATATTTGAGCCGCAATTACTAAATATTTACTATAACTTTAATAAATGAAAAAAATACAGAAAATGTAATATATTTTGATATTATAAGTTTGTTACAATTAATCCTCCGTTACCTATTGCATATATGTATTCCCCTTTTAAATACTATATTTATTATTTTTCTTTTTTGTGTGTGTGTGTTTAAATTCAGATATCTACGCATATATCTTCGTTAAGATATTTTAGTTAATGATAATCAAGAAAGGGAACAAACAGACAAAAGAATGTGTTAGTGAGTGGAATATATACGCAAAAATAGGGTTTAAATTTGGCTTGGTAGCGGAAGATTTGAGGTGTGCTGTGAAGCGCAATCTGAATCTCAGATTCCGCTTCAATATAGACAACACTTTTGTTTCAATTTTAATGAATTTTTGCCACTTTTTAGAGTATATTAGTAAAACTTTATTGACATTAAAGAATAAAAACACTTCCAGTCAAAAACTGTCTGTTGATTTTTTTTTTTTTATAATAATTCTAAGTTCTATTTTAATTTTTTCAAGAATCTGATTAATTGAAGTTAAGTTGTAGATAAATACATATAAAAAATATTAAATTTTGGAATAATTATTATTTGTTTTAAAACTTTTTTAAAACCCACAGCTACTTTCTTTTTTTTTGACAATTTACTTATGTTTATTAGTCATTTTTGTTTATTTATAAAAACACTATTTTATTTTTTAGAATAATTTTGTTTATTGAAATCAGATCTAGAAGAAAAATATAAAAATTGGAAACTGAAAATAGAAATATGACTTTTCATTTCAACAATATATCAAAGCAAAAATCCATACAATAAAACAACAATAAATGATAGAATGTATTGTTTTCATGCAATGTTTAAAAGGTTAATCTTTTCAATAATTGTTTATCTCATTCATTCCAAATTCATATCATTAAAGCTTGTTTTTACTCGTATCTCTTATTATTAGTTCAAATTTCAGCTCCATATAAAATTATAGTCCAGGTAAGACAATTTATAAACACCCATCAATTCCAAATTCAACAGTTAAAAAAATAATCAGATTTCTTCATTAAATAAAACCTTATTTCTATTTTAATATTCCAAGTCTTATCGTCATTGATAAGTTTTGTAAAAAAAAAAAAAAAATGTTAACAATTAGTTAACTTTCAAATATATTAATCTAGATCATTATTTTGTAATATTTTTGCTTCTAATGTAACAATTAATATGTTATGATAAAAATAAATTATTTATGACAATTGAAATGTACATTTGTATTCTTACCTGTGACTGGTAAGGGTTTAATAGGCTCAATTATTTTTGGAAGCAATAATGAATCATCATTAATTAGTCCTGATTGCTCAATAGCTAAATCAATTTCTTGTACAGTTAATCCTGAAAAAAAAAATCGTGTATAGATATATCAACACAAATAATTATTTTTAAAAAAAAACAACTGAAAATCAGTTTTAATGAGATTGCTTATATATATATTTATAATTAAAATATAAATCACATTAATTTGAACAATTATTTACAGATCACAATCTGTGAAATGATAATACAAATCATTTCAATTCCAATGAGCTTGTTATGATATATAAAGACATATGTGGGTGCTCTACTCAAAAATTTTTATATTTCATTTTTTATTGCATTTTTGCAAGTTTTGCTTCCTTCCACACCTTTCCAACTCTTCTAATTCTTAACAATAGATTGGGAATACACACATATATATTTTCTTTTTAAATTTGCAGAACTTATTTAAATCCAATAAACTAATAAAATAAAAAAAATATTTTTTCCCTCCACAAAACTATACATATTTTTTTTAAAAAAAAATTGTTCCATTTATTTATAACAATTAAAAATAATAATTTTTACACAGAAAAAATTAATTTATCTTACGCTGTTTGTAAAAGTTTTTATCTAAATAAATGCTGATCTTTCAAGTTTTTATCTAAATAAATGCTGACCTTTCAAGTTGAATTTCACTACAATTCAAATATTTGTAGCACAGAAAAAATGAAACTGAAGAATAGCAGACTTAATTTTTTATATTAAAAATATATATGAATTAGCTGATATCCGGATGATATGAGATAAAGATAAACATATTTTGCAAATATTATTACCCGATTTAGATTTTTCTGTAAAGTCTTGTCTGCATTTTAATAATAGTAAAATACACAAATGCTAAAAGCAAAGATTTTAACGATATATAAACTTAGGCCGATTATATACTACTGCAATGTAAATTTCAAAGCTGCATATCAAATGCAAAGAGAGGTGGCAGTTGATGAATCTATTACTAAATTTATGGTCATAGTAGCATAAAGCAATATGAGCCCTCAAAACCTATATAGGATAAATAATACTACATTGTATTGACTCTAAACTACTAACTTATGTATCTCAAGTTTAATTCTATAATGAATTTAGTATTTCATTCGCTTTTTATTTTAATATTTTATTTTGTATATATTGACTATTTTAGTAGTAATTTTTAATAAATTACAAACATTATTGAAGGTCTTTATCATAATATTCAAATTATACTAATTATTGATCAATATTAACTACATGTTATAAGGAATGTTATTAGGGATGACATTTTGAAGGGCTATTAGGAAAAATGAAAGGTAGTACTGATGTCTTTATTCTACGAAGTGTTCAAGCGATGGATTACCTTTGGTGTTATTATACACCAATTTTTTAGAAATTTTATGATGAATCCAACTAACCTACTAACAAAATTATACTTTTAACATTTATGCATGATAATTTTGAATATATGAAATAATATGAAAATAATTATTAGAAATATTAACTTTTATTCTTTTTTTATTACTATGAATATCAATGACTATATTTTTTCATCTTAATTACATTCTTTGGTGTTTTATATTTCAAACAATATATATTATGTCATTTTTAAATAATACAAACTTAACTTATTATAAAATCTGTGGCTTAACATAATTTTTTAAATATTCAATATGGCTGCTTTGCAAGTGAAAAGGTTAAAAGTAATATATACACACAGAAGCAAAATTCCCTATACAGTAATTTGTATAAGCATAAAGAATGGTGATCGTTTTATGTTTAGTGGTTTTAATATCATTCATATTACTATAATATCATTATAAAGATTATTCATAATTATTTTGTTTCAAATTAATAAAATATCATCCACATATCTAGAACAATGGATTGTTTCTTTATGCATACTTTTCTTGACCAAGAAATGGATATAAATATTTAATATTACTATAATCATTGTTAAATTTTTCAAGATATTCATTTTACAAAATTAATTCAATAAGAACAATATTAATATCAACAATATCAAATGACTTTCTACAGAGTAGTGTGAGAAGAACTAATTTTAAAAAAAGAACAACAAAATGAGAATTTTGATAATGTCCTAATTTCAAAAAACTTTTTCAAAAAATGAGTATGATCTGCGTATCATTTTTGAATGGTAAATGTGATAATTTTGTTTAACATTTTTCTATTTTTGACAGAAAAAAGTAAAAGCAAACATAAATATAATACAAAAATACATTATCCTTTACGCAACATTTACCTTTTTTTTCCAGAAATGATCTCTGCTGAGCTAAAGGACTTTGCCTTACTCTTGGATTTTGAAGAAATTTGGCGGCTGTATTCACCTAAAATATTTTACAAAAAAAAAATTTTTTTTGCAAATAAATTCCAATTAAATATTTAATAGATATCAAAATATTTAGATTATAAAAAGGAAATAAGTTTTTATATCATGAAATATGTTAAAAGATTATTTATGAAAACTGATGGTTGATTTAATATCTAATGCACTATGCAGCCTGTAAAACATTAACAATTACATATAATAGATGCATAACAGATACACTATCCTATATCTATAATCAATTAAAAAAAAATATTCAAACTGAAATCCTAAAGCAATATAGCAATGCTTGTATTAACTCTAGTAAGATTTTCACTTTTTTTTTATTGAGACAGCTCTATCTTAAAATATTGGAGTTAAGAATTTCTTTGTTGCAGCTTCTATACAGCAAATCTTAGATCCTGGAAAGATAAATCATTGACTACTTCTAAGTAGATGATAATCTTTATCTTTTTAAAGTTTAGAAGTAATTCTGCTATTACACTTCCTCTTTATATTTTCAGAATAAGATTATTTACTAATGCATTGCATCCACATATCATGAATTGTTGACGTTTTGACTTTTTCTAATACCAGCTGCTACTGCTTCTGGGTGAGCTAAATGAAGGATGTGTTTTCCATACACGCACAAAAAAAATCTGATGAAAATCTTTTTTTTTTGACATAAAATCATTTAGTGCTACCAAATTTAGTTTTAATTAATAATCATTCAGATAAGTGATTATACATTTTATTATTAAAAAATGTCCATATAAAACCTGAATTTATAAAATAATTATGTGAGAATACAATTTTCTTCTAAACAATTTCTTATTCAAATAACACATGACTTTTAAACATTCCTAATTAAAGTAATATTTTCTTTGACATTTACAAATTTTAATGTCATATCTTTTACATATTTTTTTCTTATATCGTTAGTTCTTGAGAAAGTATGTGATGTCCAAGTGCCCAAGTGGTATATTTAGCAGTTTTATTCAAGTAATCAAACTGAGAAATTTGGTTAGCTCAGCCGACAATTGATTCAGAAACCTTTAGCTCTTTAATTTAACATCATATCACTCTGCATTTAAAAGACTTCTTTTAAGTCAATTACCAAACTGACTTGAAAGAATGTATTAAAAGAACTTAAAGATATACATTTCTTGTGACAATTTTTTCAATATGTTCAAATGTTTTTATATTGGATAAACTTCATGGTTGCACACTACATTACTAATCAAATGCTTCCCATTTATTTGAAAGAATCAAACAATCTCCCAATAATTAAATTGAAAAATCTGACCAGATGTTTGGCAATTAACTTTAAAACAATAGTATCTTTGAAATATATTTGAGCATAATATCTTTTTTTTTGTCTTGTGCTAAATGAAAAGTTATATATCAATCTAAAACAAAAAAATATAAAAAATGATATTGATATAAATAAAAAATATACTCATAAGATATTAATACAAATACATATTACTAAATATCACATGATCACCATATTTTTTATGCTTACAAAACTTATGAGGCAAAATTCTCCACATAGTAGTGCCACCTAGTGCAAGTCACAGTAATCAGTGGATGCAAGATTTTGCGCATAAAATCTGTATCAAGTGCCCACTCATCCAACATCACCAGACTAGTTTCTAGCTTGTGATCTTCATCAGCGAGGAGCCTTCAATCTGAGATCAATGTATCTAGATCTTTGCATCCATTGATTACTCTGGCTTGCACTAGATGGCACTACAGTATTGAGAATTTTGCTTCTGTGATAAAACAATATTCATACTTACTAATTTTTCTCTAGGCACAGGTTGTGGACTGGATGAATTGGATTTGTTGTCTTCATTCATCTACAATATATATATATATGCATAAATGCATGTGCTTAAAAAAATGTGTGCAAGCAATGAGTATGTGTAGGTTTATACATAGTTTGGCACAGAAATTACTTTAATAAAAAATGATAAAGAGAAACTCACTAAATACATACAACAATAAATGAATAAGATTATACAGAATTATGTTATAGCACTTGTATGATTATCATGATGTGTAGTGTGACTGAACATGTGACAATATGGAGTGGTAGAATACATCAATGGTGTTTGGTAGAAGATCTAGCACGGATTGGCTAATAAATGAGAAAACTAGAGATGTAAGTAGTCAAGAAAAAAAAAGATTTAGATGTTTTTGAATTATGATAAATAAATAATTCAAGCAGTAAAGACTTGTCAATCCATACCAAAAATAATGTGATGACTGAAAATATTAATAATAATAATCAGATGACACCAAGTAAAAAACTTTTTAATTATTAGGGTTCTTCAAGTTATTTCACAGCTATACTATTCTATAAGTACAATATGCCCCTTAAATAACAGGAATTGTCACAAAGGCCACAGGAAATCAGGTTTACTTGTGCCAATCTTCAGTTGATTCCCAACTGAAGATGATAATGTTCACTGTCATAGCTGTTTCTAGTTAAAATATTATTTCCAGCAACTTATGATTTTTTTTTTTTTTCTCCCCCCCCGGGGGGCCCCCATCTAAAGTCTCCTCCTAAGTGAATCTCCTGCAATCCTTTCTCACGATCAATCCATCTGATCTAGGTCTACCCCTGGGTCTTTCCCCGGTGGTTCCATCTCCAAAATCTTCCTTCCAATGTAATTTTCTCTCTCTCTTAATATGACCAAACACCTCAATTGATTCTTTCATTTTTCACTGATCATTCTCATCTCATATTTTCTCGAATTACTTCATTTTTCACTTTGTCCTTTCTAGTGAGGCCCGAGGCAAACCTAAGCATTCTCATTTCTGTTAACATTGCTTGTCTTCTATTTTCTTAGTGATCGCATGTTTCTGACCATACATCAGTGCCGACGCACCACAGTTTTATATACTTTTCCTTTCAACCTTGCACCTATTCTCCTATCGAGAGTATCCCAGAGACCCTTCTCCAATTATTCCAACCAGCTTGAGTTCTCCCAACAACTTCTCCATCCAGTGATCCATCTTTATTCATCCAGGCCCCAGATATTTAAATTTTTCAGCCTCAGCAACTTCTTTCCCCTAACAAAATGCTTCCTCCACCATTACACAGAAGAGCACTTCAGTTTTATTTCTGCTAATTCTCATTCCTCCTTCCTCCAGTGCTTTCCTCCACTCTTCTATCCTATCCTGAGCTTCCTTGATGTTTTGAGTTGCAATCACTATATCATCGGATAATCATGTTCCAGGGTGCTTCCCACAAATCCTCTGTTAGGACATCAATAACAATATTAAATAGTAGGGGACTCAGGGCTGATCCCTGATGACACCCACTTTCACCTGAAATGAGTCTGTTTCTCCTGAACTACATCTCACACTGGTTTGACAGCTTGATACATATCTTGAATCAGACGAATGTATTTTTCCGAACCAGCTTTTTCCTTAGGATCTCAAAGTTCATCTCTAGGTACTCTATCAAATGTTTTTCCAAATCAATGAATATTAGAACAATTTCTTGGTTGACTTCTCTATGTTTTTCTATAAGTGCCGATGAAAAATTGCATCTGTGGTTCCTCTACCTGATAAAACAAACTGTTCTTCACTGATGTCTATTTCCTGGTAGCTATTTGCTATTATTCTCTCCCATATTTTCATTGTGTGGCTCATCAGCTTTATTCCTGATAATTACTAATTCTAGAATATCTCCCTTATTCTTATAGATTGGAACCAAAATGCTTCTCCTCCATTCATCTGGCATTTTCTCCGTGATCATGATGTTATTAAAAAGTTTGGTCAGAAAGGTGATTCCCTCTTCTCCCATTACCTTCCATACCTCTACAGGGATGTTATCTGGACCCACCGATTTCCCACATTTCATTCTTCTGACTGCTTGTCTAACTTCTTCCTACTGATCTTTAAAGTGGGCCAAATTTGGAGTCCCAAATCCCTTGTCAATCCGAAAGTTTTCTTCATTTAGTAGGTGCTATAATATTGCTGCCATCTAGCTATGATTTCATTCTTGCCACACAACACCTTATTGTTGAGTCTTTATTCTATTTGCTTGGAAGATCTTTACCACTCTTATCTCGTTGTTTTGCAAAGAAAATCTTCTTAACTCCTTCTTCTTTCTCTAAACTTTCATATAAATCTGAGTATTCAAACTTGCTTTGCAACAGCTTCTTTGCTTCTTTCTTTGCTATATTATATTTGACCTACTACTTTCCCTCCATCTTTGTCCCACTCTTTTTGGCTATTTTCTTATTCCCAATTTTTTCTGCACTTCTGATTCCACCACCAAGTCTCTTTATTCTCTTTTATCACCGATTGGCAAGAACTTGATCCCAATTACACAGATGTTGTTTGCAGTACTTGTCCAAAGATCTTCCCCTTCTTCTTTGTCTTCAACCTTCATCAATTCATCAACAAATTGCTTTCTGTAGGCATCAACTAAGTTTCCACCATTTGGTCTTGATGATACTCTTCTAGGATTTATTTTAATTCCTGTAAGATTAGATGAATAGTAAAGTCTGTGTGTTGACATAGCTTCTACTGAATAACTTGAATCTGTATATCTTTTAGGCAATTCGTCATAATAATATAGTCAATTTGGGATTTTCTTCCCCACTCATGTAAGTTATCTTTGATTTGGGGGTTTCTTGAAGAAGGTGTTCAATAATGCCATATCCATTGAAACAGAAAATCAATTATTCTATCTCCCTCTTTATTTCTTTCCCCAATTCCCTGATTTCCCAGGATTCTTTCCAACCCACCATTTCTCTGCCACATGTCCATTCAAATCTCCCAAAGGAAGACTTATCTGTTTGTTGAATTGAGCAAATATCATCCATCTCACCCAAAACTTATCTTTCTCATCCTCATCAATCCTGACTGTGGAGATATAACTAATCACATAATCACACAACTCTCCAAGTCAATTCTCATTGAGATAATCCTGTCATTATACCGAGTACTTCAATACCCTATGTTTCAAATTTGAGCTCAGTATAATTCAACCCATTCTTTTAGAATCACTACCACAATAAACAACTTGAAGCCATTTCCCAGTTCCCTTGCCTTTTGGCCTTCCACCTTGTTTCCTGAACTGCAATTCCCTTTTCTTCTTATCATCATGTCCACAAGCGACATCAACGAAACAACCCCTCATCCTTCCTTCACTACTCAACCTCCTTTTCCTTTGAGCAATCTTCTTTAACATATCCGCTCAGATATGGTAGCCCTTGTCCTCTGGTGGAGTCAGGGAGGCCCAACGGGTAGGGTGCTAGAAGATCTCTATCTGAATTTTCCATCATGTAGTTGAGTGGCAAGGTCTGGTTTATACGCATGCCCTTGCTGCCACCAACCCATCATGGGAACAGATGAAACAGCATCTTTCTAGGTATTTGCAGTGTATGGCATAAAGATGCTACATCATGCCATAGATCTCTGGAACCAAGCCATTATATCTTATCTTCTGCTTGGGAGTAATATAATGCTGCTTTCTCCATTACCATGGCCATGGCCTCTGGGATGGGCCAGAAACTGTTGGACAATGTTATCATTGGGTTATGTGGTATTTAGCTGGAAACATAAGGACCACCTATGATCCCCACACCTATTAACATTGGCTGTTGGTTCAAGATGTTATTTGCTAAATGCTTATCACAGCAGACCAATGGGCCATTCCCCCTATCACCACCTGGGGACCTGCCTGGTAGCAGTTACAGCTCTGCCTCAGTCTAATGTTAATAATAAATCAGTCTCTCTATGACAACTATTGCTATCTTCATGCAACCATTGTTACCAAGTGTCTAAATATTTTTGCAATCAGCTATTTTTCAATGCTTGCATTAATTATATAGAGCTACATATATAAAACTATAAACAGGGTTGAAGATTATTCAACTGGTTCTTTAATGCTATCTAAAGCTCCATTTCTTCACTTAACATAAACTATAGACTATTAAGATAACTTCCTGAAACTCTGATTAATTATATATCCCTTGAAGCTTGCATATAATTAGCTGTGACTTTGAAGATTTGCATATTTTATTTATTTAATCACAAGTGATTTTCCTTCTGTCATGGAAGTAGAGTAGATGGACACCAATTCATTAGTATTATATATATATTGATCTTTTTTATAAAAAATTAAAAAATATATATTTTATTTAAATTTTAACAAAAAATAATATGTCAAATGAAATATCAGTTTTCGTTATGCCTTTTTTGTTTTGATTGCATATTTTGTTTTAGAAATGATATAAAAATTTGTATGAGTGTGCATGCAACGAATGCAAATATTTGATGCGATAATATGAACTATTCCCATCATCAATCAGTAAATGTTGGATGTCTAGAAAATTTTAAAATTTATTTAAATTTTTCAAATACAAGCAATTTGTTAGTAATAACACATAAATTGACAACACAGGTTAGTATTTGAGTGTTATTACTAAGTTGTTTGTATTTGAAAAGTTTTTAAAAAGTTTAAAATTTTCTATACATTCAACATTTACTGATAATGAGTTCAACATATTATCACATCCAATATACCATCATCACAAACCTTCAGGCAAATGCAAATACTTATTCTAAATAAGAAATTATAATTTTGAGAACATTGAGAGTCAAAATAAAATTAGAATGAGTCATTTATTAGTGGAGCATTTTGTCTCTGACATAAATATAATTTTCATCAAAATAAATCATGAAAAATATACAAATAAAAATGTAAGAAATTTAAGTTCTATAAATACCAACTTGCATCTGCTTTAAGTTTTTAACAATTTACATCTAAATTTAAATTTTTTTGTATGCATCATCATTATCATTAGTAGCCATTTATTTAAAAAAAATGCATTACAAGCTTTGGTGCAGTCACAGAGTGTCAGAATCTGAAGTGTAAAGTCCTTCGATTGATTTCAGCTCTACCACTCGCATAAAAGTTTTTATGAACGAGTAATAAAGATATTCATTTCTGACTAAAACATTAAAGATGAGTTTCAGCAAGTCGCAAACAATCCAAAATATCACATATTGTTTTTTTAATCTATTCATTTGACACATTGCAATGCTCTCTTTTAACGTCTGCCATAAACTTCCTACTGTAAGAATTCTGTATCTTTACAGATTATGTATCTCTTTCATTTAATCATCAACAATGAAAGCAATCAATAATATACATACAACTATGAGAAACTCTTTACAATCTAATCAGTCTGGCTTTTCCGCAAAACCAGGGCTCACGTTTAACCACAAAATACTTTTTTAGAAAATGTATTACTATTCATTCACTTCCAATGAAGATATGTCTTTATGATAGTAAAGTCAATAACATCATATCCATCAAACTAAAGAACACAGAGATTATTTTATTAACTTGCCATTATATTTTTTGAATTTTATGGAGCATCCTCAAATGACAGAAAAACTACTTCTCTCCTCCGTACAATAAACTGAGCAAAATAATAGACACATATGACTAATTATAGTTATATATGACTACAATCAAATCTTATTAGTAAAATAACTCATCTTTTGATTTGTTAAATATAAAAGCAGCATACTTGAGTCTGTACTACATTTCAGCATCCAAATCTACTTAAAGTCACCCAAGACATTTAAACTGACTCACACTTTCTAGCTGACAGCCATATAAGTTTGCTAAAGGTTTTTCTTCATTCAATGAATGATACACAATTAAAAATTTAAACATTAATTAATAAAACAAATTCTTTTCAGACTATACTAAAAATATTAAAAGCATTTTGTAAATCAACTTTTAAATGGGCAAATACAGCATAATCAAAATCAAGATGCTAAGAAAATTGTTTTTAATAAAGTCAAATTAAAAACTCCACCTTAAAAACCTATATTTTGGTGCCTATTTCTTGAAACTGTCTATAAAGTGTTTCAAACACTATTCTTTTTCTGTATCAGTTTTTATTTCAAATGCTTAGAATTTCCACTAGCAATAGGTCCATTCTATTGTAATAGAAGCCGTACAACATAATAAATTTTGGTGGACAATTGAAGCTAATTTCAAACACTTCCACAAAACCTTTTTGATTTGAACTTTTGCTCATAAGGACTTTTATAACATAAAATTAAATTGAAAATTATATTCTGTTCTGGTAATCATGATTCATCAAAGGAGGGAAACAATATTCATTCCATATGTTTAAAATAGCATGATCATAGAAAATGGGTGCTAACCATAGATTTAATATATCATTTTCCATATATATATATATATTTCTTAAATGCATTAAAAAAATATTTTAAAAAATAAACAAGACTAATTTTTTTCTGCAGTACTAATTCATTAATCATTTTTAAGCTTTATTGTTGGTCATTGAACTTCTGCACTTGCATTCCTGTGTTGCTTCTAAAGCTTCATATTCATTATATTATTATGCTACCATTTGTCAGAGATACATTGAGGATTCTTCTTTTTAGTGAACTCAAAAACAAAACTTATTTATATAACAATATATTTCTTAAGAAAATTCCATACTCAATAATCCAAATATGCAATTTTAGGATTTAATGGATATCAAAAATTATCATGAATAGTATTTTTTTTCTACGTGATAAGCATCAAATTTCAAATTAATATGGTTGGAATAGGATCTACTTTTTATACAACTGTCATTTTATTCTCAGAGAATTCTGATTCCTAACTATAAATTAATTCATAATATATCAATGTTTTGAGCACGGATATATTTAAGTTACATGGTAGTAAATTTTCTGCTTAAAATGTTTCTGTCCATGTGTTATGCAAAAAGTCAATAAAAGCAGATCATTTGAGTTTTTAGAGCCAGTATCATTATTTCCAATAATACTAGGTCAAAGTTTATACTAGGTCAAAGTTTATTGTTTTTAGCAATATATACATTAAATTCTCCAAAAAAAAAATAAATAAATATAATAGCACAATTCAGGAAGGAATAAAAAAATCTTCTCCCCTAAACTTTATGAATCTTATGTTGGATCATAAAAACTGATAAAATAGACATACACCCTTTTGCTCACAGCAATTTATTCATACATCTAGTAATTGCAAAAATAAAAGATACCAAATTATATATTACAATAAATCCAATGTCAAGTATTTTTTCATTTAATGATCTGCCCTTTCAAAAATAAATAAATTGTAAATACCTATTTTTAAATGAAAAGTATAACTGAACTTAATGTAATTAGTAGGTATTTAAACTCAGATTTTGAAGCTCCCTACAACTATCCACTCTATCTTATATAATTGATACACACAACCACATTTAACAAAAACAGAGAAGAAACCGAAAATAACAGCAAAGTCAAAGAAATAGAAATAACTAAATGTAACGAAAACAATGAAACAAGTATGGATGAAGAAACTGATGTAATAAAAAAAAGCACATTTCCAATAAAGTTAAATATAAATAAACTATAAAGATATAAAGAACTAATAAACAAAATGAAGGCAAAAATAAATGCTGAAAAAATAAATGAAGATATAATAGATTGCCAATGCAAAAAAATCTTAATTGAAAATGAATATATGTCATAACTTAATAAAACTAAATGTAAGAGGTATAAATTGCCCAAATACAGTAAATAAAATATAAAAAACCAAGAATATGATATAGCTATACTAACCGAGACAAAAATAAATCTTAACACGTCCCAGTCTATAATGGATGTTATCCCATCAAAATATTCTAATACATAAAGCTAACATAAGACCAGTGCAGGAAGTTGCAGTGCTAGTTAACATAAATTCCGAAATAGAATCACTTCAAATACTCTCATTACAAACAAATTCCATAGTAATCTCCTATCTTTATCAAAGAACTCTACACTAGTTAATAGCAGTCTACTCAATAACAAAGGTTAAGGACATTAAAAAAGTCATAGAAAATGTACAAAATAAACTTATACAAAATCCAGGAATAATAATACTAGGAAGAGAGCTAAACTGCACATACAATAACTACCAAACCAATTGAAAAATAAAATGCAAGAAATATCATTATATCCTCTACAAGGCAAATATGAAGATAGTGCATATACATTCTTCAATAGAAGTATACAATGTTAATCAATCTATTCTTTGTCTCTGGACACAAAGTGAATGAATCAGAAATTATAACATCCATGGTTGGTTTCTCCGATCACCTGAAAGTACAGCTGAAAATCAATGATTATAAAATAAACAGAAAACGATATATATTTTTGATAAACAAAATAATAAGAGATGATATAAAATTAAAAATTAATCAGATATCAAATATATTGGTCACTCTACACTACTATACATATGAGACCAAATTGCTACCAGGTATTGCCTGAATATAAAATAAAAAAAGACATATCTGAAGAAGGCAAAAAAGCATCACAAAGAAATGTAACTAATAACCAATTGAAAAAATTTATAATAGAAATACAAAACCTATTCCAAGATCTTAAAAAACTAAAACCCAATCATCATTTAATTATTAACTTAAAAGAAGAGCATGATAAAATATATCAATTACTGAAGCAAGAAACCCAAACAATAAGGTTCCGAAAATTAATCCCAAATCTTGATAAAATCTCCAAGCCAATAACAAATTATGCCAGAATATATCACACACAAAAGAAATTAATACAATGAAAATTGAAGGTAAATCAGTATCGGGTATAATGGTAGATGAGAAAATGCTGGAAATGATAAAACTAAAATTTGGTGCAAGAAAAACCAGTATAAATATAAAAGCATAGCCCTAGAGAAACCCAAATAATATATAACAAAGCAAGAAATCCAGACAGAGATAGATAAACTAAAAATGAACATAACATTGGCGAATGATAAAATACCAGCCACAATTTATAAAATGTTAAGTTACACATTAATACATGCAATGTGGAAATATTTCAACCAAATGTGTAGTGAAAGAATAAACTGGCCATACATGAATAATAGAGTGGTATTTAGCCTAAAAAAAGATAAACTGATACAAATACCTAAAATAGAAATGAGATATATATCAATAGAAGATATAGACTCTAAAATTCTTGTGAGGAAACTACTAAAGAGATTGCACAAGTTGGTGAGCTCCACGATCTCAGCAGCCCACCATGCAATAAAAGAAAAAAGAGCAGTTAATGCAGTTATTGGGAACCAAGAAGCAATAAAATATGCGAAGGAACAAAAACTAACACAATATTATGCTATCAAAGTTGATTATAAGTCAGCTTTTGATCTAGTAAATTGGTCATACTTAATAAACACAATAAATGAACTACTATCTGAACACATACATGGTAAATGCAATAAAAAATTACTTAAGTAATGGCAGTATATCCTTAAAAAATTATATGAGAAAATATAACTGCTTTATTCCCCAAAAGGGAATCCCACAATGATCACCACTAGTGGCTCTCTTGTTTGCAATCTATTTGTACCCAATAATTAAAGAATTACAAAACAAAGTTCCAGGCATATATCTACCACACTTGAGTGCAAAAATTAAAACAATTGCATTCATTGCTGACAAGGTAAGAATATTCCAAGATATTTACAACATGCAAATTATTATCAACATACTTGAAAAGTTTCAAAAACAACCATCCAAACCAGTCACATGGCAATTAGCAACTGGAAAAAAATTCCCAGTGATTTCTAAGCAAATCCATCAATGTTCCTAGGAATACCTTTATATTAATCGAAAACGAAGATGAACAGATATCTAAACAAGCTAATCAATAGCCAAAAAAGTAAATAACATTTCTCCCATAAAACTATATAAAGTAACTAGAGCCAAAATATTTAATGGAATAGCCACAGGAAATTTTAATTTACTCCATCCCTTGGATAAACCTATACAACAATACAGTAAACGAAATAAACAGAATAGCAAAAAAGTACATTTGGGGAAGGACAACCAAAATAATATCAATGGTAATGTTACAATTACCAATTAATAAAGGAGGGTTCAACGTAATAGATCTAAGAAAATATGTGTCATTTATTAAAGCAAAAACTCTAATAAATGTAATAAAGAGTAGAACTTTCAATCCACCAGAATGCAACATACAACTGTATAAAAAGATGGAAAAAAAAACAAGATTCTTTGCGATCGACTTACTTATAGTATATATGAGCTAAATATGCCTAATTTAGAAGGGCTAAAATACAGTATCCTTAAAAAAAGTAACAAGTATCAGGAAAAATCATGGCTAAACATATCTGTAAGTAGAGTTCTAAGAAACTTTCAATCAATCTATACACCCCAAAAATAAACGAAAACCATTTATAAATTGATATACCCCATGACAACGCTTTTAAATAAAAAACTATGTATGAAACTAGAACCAGGGTGTACAACCTGCAAGAACAGCGAAGAAACATTTCCACACCTGGTTGAAAAATAAATAAGGATAAAAGTATTCAAAACCCCAATCATTAATCTAAAAGATATGATTAATAAACATATCAAGAGATTTGATCTACACAACGCTATGGTACTTATCCACACAATTAGAACAATATGGGAAATAAAATGTTCATTAATATTTGATAATAAAAAATATAATTGGATTTAAAAACTTGATAAAGGATGGGAAAAATACTTTGAGCAATGCTTAAAATACTTACCAAGAAAACAAATGATTAAAATCTGGGGAGAAGCAGCACCTACAGCATGCGAAATATGGTACAAAATAAGTTATGAAAAAGAAAATATACAATGGTCAAAGGCATAATAGCAACCAGCCAAAAAATAAAATTAAGACAGATTAATAAGCAACAAAGTGTGACACCCAATTACTAACCCCCATTTATTAAGCTTAATATAAGGATATATAATTTATTAAAGTAATGTATAGAAAATTGTAAGTAACCAAAAACAAAAAAAGATTGGAAAACAACAAAACCTTGTAAATATGTATATATAACATCCTTTAAGGTAAATACTTAAAATAAAAAAAAATATATGTGAAAAAAATAAATGATCTACTATATATTTTGTATTAAATCAGTACTCATTAGTTGGTCCAAATGATCATTTCCCACACATATCTACAATCAGTGCTCAGTTTATATTAAGATAACAAATCTTCAAACTTTAATGGACATGCTTCAAACTTCTCCACCCTCCAACTCTTCAGTCATCTATATCATTGAAAATCTGATGATGGAACGCTCAAAACCTTTGTTGATGCCAATATTATTGTCATACCCATGTTGACTTTGTAAGTTACTCTGACCCCTCATGTAAAGGACCTTAATATGTCCATTTAAGTAAACAGAAGAGGGATGGGCATAATACAATCTGAATATGTACTATTTAAATACAAGTAGAGTTGGAGGGTGGAGAAGTTTGAATTCTGTCCATTAAGGTTTGAAGATTTGCTATCTTAATATAAATTGAGCACTGATTATATGTGTGTGGCAGATGATGATCTGGATCAATTGATGAGTGCTGGTTTAGCACAAAATACATATATTGGAGATCATTTATCTTTTTCACATGTATGTGGTCGTGTGTAACAGTTGTATAAGATGGAGTGGATAACTGTAGGGAGCTTGAAAGTTTGAATTCAAATCCCTTTTAATTACATTAAGTTCAGTATAGACAATATATTTGTATTTAAATATTACATATTCAGACTGTATTCTGCCCATTCGTCTTCTATGTATTTAAAAGGACATATTAAGGTCCATATGTGTTGTATCAGTGACTTAAAAATCAACATGAGTATGACAATAATGGCATTAACAAAGACTTTAAGCATTTCTTCATTAGATTTTCAATGATATGGATAGCTGAAGAGTTGGAGAAGACTGAAGCCTGTCCATTAAAATTTGAAGATTTGCTATCTTAATATAAATTGAGTACTGGGTATATATTTAGGTGATGATCTGGACCAACAGATGAGACCAGGTTGAACATGAAATGTGTATATTGGAGATTTTTTTTTCATGTGGTCATGTTATCAGTTATTAAGATGAAGCGATAGCTATAGGGAGCTTGAAATTCTGAGATCAAATCTCTCCTAAATACTTATTTTGCTAAGTGAACTTAGTCTAAAAAATGATTTCACTAAAAATAGCTATAGCAATCTTATATCTTAATAGTTTCTAAATGCACTTTTAAAGAAATGTTTCAAATCATGAAAAGCTCACTTCAAAGTTTGCCTATTCCATATATATATAAATTAAAAAAAAATTAAATACTTATTTAACACTACCATTATCTACTACTTTATCAACATTGCCATTACTCGACTTTACACCTACTGTTGCAGATTTGAGCAATTACTAGATAAGGTGACCCAACCTACATTTGTGAAGCAAATTTTTTTCGACTACTTTCTCTAAATCATTCCACATTCTGGTAAATAGGTGAATCCTTAGATAAGATTGTCTAAATACATAATCCATTTCCAGATGAATCTTTTATATCAAATCCAGTTTCAGAGTAAGTCATTTCTGAGTGTTTAACTAATGATTTTTTTTTGCATCTATCACTGATAAATCATGATCCAAGCACATTATTCTGCAGGGTGTTTTTTTTTTTTTATCTTTACTAGTAAAAACAAACATAATTCAGTTATTTCTTTTTATAATTCACAAATATTTATTTAACTTTTTTTAAAATTAGAAATAATTAATGATAAATACTAGCCTTTACTCATTGTTATTTGGGGTTTTCTTTTGTAGTCAGCAATTTTCTTTTTAAAAATCTTTACATTTTCAGAGCTCACTTAAAAGTATAAAATGTGTGAATACAAATATATGTCAATTTACTTTTTATAATAAATAAATCATTAGTTAAAATTATTTGTCGACTTTTAAAACATGTAATTTTTGTGATATTAAAGTTATGTATACTAAACACTCGATCACGTTTGGAAATAAATATCGCATATTTTGAATTATTGTCTAAGATATTTTAAGTATAATAAGCAAACAAGCAGTTATAGTTGTTGGTAGTTTACAATCTTTCATACAGATTACCAGCTGTTATATAATGAAATTTAGTGAACTCATATGTTAAAACTGAACAGTATTATAAAATAGAAAGTAACTTATTATTAAATCAATAAATGTTGAAACTGCATACCAATTCCGTTTTATTTTTGGAGTAAGAGATTTCAATTAAATATTATATAGTTTTGATACACGTATCTGGTTCAATTATATATTACGAAAATAATTGTTTTTATTTTTAAAAACTCATTATTTCCAGCTGAATCAAAATGTTGGCTGTTATATATCATGCTTTAATATCAAGTACCAGCAAAATACTGATATATAATTTTAATAAAGTCAAAATGAAAACACAGAGCATGAAAAATATTATGAAAAGCATTATTCAGCACATAAAAGCATACCTCTTTTTCATTACTCTGGCACAGGACGAAGACTGGAGTGTGATTATTGTCATTTACAATAAATTTATCCTTAAAAAGACTTTCTGAAGTATTAGCAAAATGCGAACGTTTGTCTAACATTATTATAAAGTCTTTCGTTTCTTAATAAATTAAAATAATTAAATGGTAAATTTAAAAAGTGTGTATTTCTTTTTAGTTTTAACATAACCAACTATTTACGTAAGCCCTACAGAAAACAATCACGTGAGACTAAATCACATGACAAAAACTAAAAAAATATTTTTTTACCCCAATTGTTATGGCTCTTTATTTCATCTTGAAGGAATGCAGAAATATATATAAATTTATAGCCATGGCAAAAGTATCTTAAATAAGTAAAATTTTGCAGCAAAAAATATAAATAATATTGAATAATATGCTAAAATATGTAATTATTTAAAATTGTCTGGCGTTCGTGATTGAGATGTTAACTTACAACATTTTCTGAATTAGCGTTAGTGATTGAGATGTTAACTTATAACGTTTTATGAATTAGAGTTCAGGAAAATTTTAATTAAACTCAAAAAAAGTGTGTTCAGGTAACTTTCTAACTAGCCATTCAATTTTGATTTACAGATGTCTATCTTTTTAATAAGTGTATAACGTAAGAAAGATAAACTAAAGTAACAATTGCTATGATAAAAAGTCCTTATTCCTTCAGTATTTCCTTTGTAGAATTCTGTTTATGCCTTAAGAACTTTACGTTTTCTTAGTAAATTTAATGACTAAAAACAATGCAGCAATTATTTTGACCACTTCATAAAATCACTCGAAATTCTTTTACAAATTCTCGTCATTGAACTAAAAGTTATATTAAGATAGAAAAATAATAATAAACTGATTTTTTTATTATAATTTTAGAATGATTTGATACGGCTGCATTCTCTCATATATATAACTGAAGAAACACAGCACTTTGTTGTCTTCGGTGTCCAACTCCCTGGGGTTCACTTAGCTTTTTCAGTAAAACTTATGGAAAAATATTAACCCATTCCATACAATATATATATAGGTGTTTTTGAAATTAAGTTGGATAAAAGTAAAACCAAACATATGTAGGATTTAAAATTTTCTCCACTTAATGTGTAATGTAAAATCGACACTTAACATTTTTTGCAAAACTTTTTAGAGTAGATCATTTCTAAGTTTCTTTTCTGAAAGCAGATTATTTATTGCTAAAGAAAAGAAATAATGCAGTAACAAAGACTAATTTTTTTTCCAAAAGAAAACAAACAAAAGACTAAAATATTTTAAGCTTTTCCCAGCTTTCAACTACAATCTAATATGCTACATAAAATTGTCATTTCTGCTATCTACATAAAGACTA
Source organism: Epiperipatus broadwayi (assembly GCA_028023455.1). Classification (NCBI taxonomy): domain Eukaryota; kingdom Metazoa; phylum Onychophora; class Udeonychophora; order Euonychophora; family Peripatidae; genus Epiperipatus; species Epiperipatus broadwayi. The sequence goes on along the minus strand of JAQFVV010006199.1, from coordinate 19,873,626 downwards.
GAACACTTAAAGAAATTTAAAAAAAAAAACTAAGTTATATTTATATATTTTAACAAAAACTATAAAATTACTTACAAAATTAGGTTCTATTTTTCTAAAACATTAAACATCACATAATCCCCATTTTTTTTTTTTTTTCTCATGTTAAATGAGTTCACATTAACTATTTTGTAAACTTTTACTTAACTTTTCTTTAATATTTAATCTGATCAGAGCAAGTTTATTGCTAAATAAATAATTATTAATTTTTTTCAGAATACTATATTTTTTTTTTACTATAGATGCTCTGATTCTGTGAAAATTTTAACAAGTGTTTTTCTTTATATAAGTGGCCAGATAAAAATTTTAGTCCCTTATTAACATATTTACATCCAGGATTTTTAGCAAATTATGTCATTTGCTTTTATTTTCATTTTATTTATGCCTTTACATACATAAGGTAAATAAAATTAATTGTTAGAAAGCAATTATAGTTACAGATTTGGTCGAAAATGTAGAAACAATTTTTGTTACACTGATGTTAGCACATTTGAAATGAAAATAAAGATTTAAAACTTCTGTATTGTATTTGATAGTAATGTTAAAATGTTTAAAGATATAAATTTTTCAATAATTAAATAATGAAACTTATAGAGGTAATGTTAGATGATATTGAGCTGTTGGGAAATATAAATACAATTATTTATAATTACTTGTTGGCATGGTAATTGCTGTCATGTCAATAATTTATATTGGCTTTATTAATATATTTACTGTGGAGTAGACTATTATAATATAACTTTAATAATTATCTTGATACAACATGTTTATATTTTTAATATTACCATTATTTAATCAAGTTTTAATACCTTTAATAAAATTCCAACAACATATGTTGGTAATGATTATACCAATGATAATGATTCTGACCTTGTGTTAATATTTAAAGCAGTCAAATAGATCACCTATGCAAAATAAGATAATGATTTTTGGTAGAGAATGTAATTAATAAGCTGTAATTTTAGTTGAGATTGTAAAGGTAATATTAATTCTAAATTTTTATTCAAGCTCTGTGATTGTTTAGTTTTAGTTTATACGTAATTATATTACACCTCATAAATAAAATCATATAAGAGTGAAAGAAACAGATAAATATAAGGAAGATAAAATTATGATAATGAAAATGATAGCTAATTTTTATACAATCCCTTGGTGAAATTTAAATTGGCCAAAAAGCTAGACACTTTTAACTTTTGGGATCATTTTATTTATGAAGTATATAACAAGATGTGCCCTCATTTTTTGATGCTTAGAGGCTAGTAAAAGGCATAGGAAAGATATTCAGAAGTATGAAACTAGTTCTAAGAAAAAAATAATTTGGATTATGATATTTTACTGTATCTCTATGGTGTAAAAATTGAACAGTGAAAAAAAAAAAACTACATTACAAGAGCATTTGAAATAAAACAAATTACATAGTATTTATCTTCTGATAATGCAGATAAAAATGAACAATAAGCAAAATAAATGAATAAACTCGAAAATAAATAAGTTCTAATATGCAGGTAAAATAAACAATAAGTAATGCAGGTAAATAAATTCTATGTGATCATTGAAGTATACTTTTATAAAATAATTAATTATGAAAACTTTATTAAAGTAGTTTTTCTGAGTGACAAATGTGATAATGCAATAATGTCATAATGGTAATGAAACAAACATTTAATTAATAGCAAAAAAATATTTATTTACAGCATATAATAAAGTCTATATAATAGAAATTTATTTACAATAAGCATTTTAAATAAATTTTACATATAACTGTATCTTCCCATAAAACATTTCTAAAAAATTTATAATACAAGTAATTATCATTAACCAAAAGTTCTCCCATCTATCTAATGTGGTCTTTATTTAAACATTATACCCAATGAATAAAACAATACATCTATATGCCTATATTCAGACCACAAGTAAGATATTATATCCTTTACATAATTAAAACCGGTTTGAAAATCAATATGGAGACACTTTTGTAGGTTTTAAAAAGATATTGATAAATATTATGCAGGATAAATAATACACTGATATAAGACTAATAATACCTATGATGAGGCAAAAAAATAAATATGCTCAACACTTACAATATATAAAGATCAACATGTCTTTAGATATTATAAAACACTAAAATACACTTTAATATTAAAACTCTAGGTACAATAAATAATGAAAATATGAATTAGCAAAATACAAATAGGCACCCTGTAACTGTGTAGGCAGTTCCAATAAATAAGCAAACCATGCTCTCACTCACGGAGGTTAATATATATAAAAAGCAATATAATAGCCACCTAAAATTGCCTAAAGGAATACTAATAACAGTATAAAGCATAGACTTGATGATAATAATTAATAAATAAATAAACATCTTGCATGCATATACCAAGGCATACAACATATCCATTTGGTCTAATATTATGTGTACGTTGACAAAACTGTCCTTACATACTAATAATATTAAAATTTTATAAGCTATCTAAAATTCTCACAAATACTGATGTCCATAACACTTTCATTTAAATACTTGTATCCAATATATATAAAAAGGCTGTTATACCCTGGATTCATTCATTTATTAAGTTTGACACAACAAATATGAGAACTCCAAATAATAACAAAACAGCTTTCTTACCCAACTCTGTTTCTTATGTATATATCATTGTAAATATACTTATAAAACCATAAATAATATTAATATATCACTTAAATTATAATTACAAATAACTTTAAATATACCCCCCAAAAATTATATATGCTATTTGTTTTACTTTTTTCAAATTAGAGAATAAAGTTCTTTTCCATTTATAATGAAAACCACCTTTAAATCCTTTTTGAATTCTCTTTTAAAATTCAACAATATAATCATTTATTGGGGCAGATAGTAAATACGTATACAAAGATTTATACCAGAAATTCTTTGAGAAAAATGTTTGCAATACAAAATTTAACAAATTTAAAGATGACAAGACTGATAGCAGATACTTTAAATAATATACAGTTCCTTTATAACAACATTCCTAATTGTAATATAAACTGGAGGAGAAATGAGCAGAAAGAGGATATTAATTATTAAAAGTTTTTTATAAAGTTCCATATTATAAATTTAAATATTTGAAATACAGGCACTCTTTACATACCTAGAGCCTAATTGTAAATATAGGGGATTTGAACTCAGATTTTCAAGTTCCTGTCAACTATCCACACTATCTCATACCACTGATACACATGACCACACACATGTAGAAAAGCAAAATAATTACCAATATATGTATTTCAAGCTAAACCAGTACTCATCATTTGATCCAGATTATCTCCCACACACATATATAATCAGTGTTCGGTTTATATTATAATCTTCATACTTTCATGGAAAGGCTTCAATCTACTCCAGCCTCCAACTCTTCAGCCTAGTGTGGATAGTTGACAGGTACTTGAAAGTCTAAGTTCAAAGCCCCTATATTTATAAGTTTACATTTATAATATTAAGTATGACATCAGTCTAAATTTAATTTCTTTTTTTTTAATGTAAAGTAATGTATTTCAGAAAAACGATGCAATTTAGAAAATATTCTAACTGAACAGACAGATGAACCTGGAATGAATAATTAGCAATCCAATGTTAGCTTATCTGTCATAGAAAAATAATCTTATTAAAAAGGATGATTCTTATGATTTTTTCATTCATTATACTTTGACAATATGATTCCAAAACATTACAATTCCTTCTATTCTCAATACATTTAGTGCTTTTATGATAATTTATCCTCATCATAATTTTAACTTGATGCAAATGATAATAACTTATATAAGTATCTCTAAAATAAATTAAGATTGATTGTCTTTGATAGATATTCATTAATTACTCATCTTTTAGATTGAAGTGTTATTAAATGTATAATAAATATTTCATCAGTAGTTATGTTATTAATGAATTAAAGGATTATTTAAATTGTTGAAGGTAATTTTTACAGCTAAAATTAAAATTTGATTAATGTTTTAGGATAATAATGAAAAACTTATGCTTTCTGTGTGCTTCTTAATATGCAGTCAATTTTCTGTTTACTTTCTTAAAAAATTGTTAAGATTACTGCTTGATAAATCGATTGAACATATATCATAGGGTAGTACTACAGTGGATAATTTCTTTCTATTCAGCCATGGAAATGATAAAGAACCAAAATTAAAAAACTTTTTAAACTGATTTTTTAAAAAAAATAAATAAACACCAACCAATTAATTACAAATTATTAATCATTATTCATTAATAAATTATTTTCTGGTTTTTCCTTTATGTATCAAAACACCTATGCATGTGTGTATCTCTGCAGTTCCTGTAATGTGATATCTCAACTACCCCCCTCCCCCAGTATTTTATCATATGTAAATTACTAGCATATTTTAAACTTTCATAATTGACCTGACCTTCAACTTTATACTTAAGACTATTTTAGTCATGTGATGTCAATTGAAAATTTCCACATAATAATTCTATTTAATTATTAAATAAATTATTTATTTGACTCTGATAAAAATTATTTACTTTTAATAATCTTTTAAACTTTCCGATTGTTCACATGCATGCCCAAATATTCATACACACACATGTACACTAAATATACCCAAGATTTTAAAACAATGAAATGAGTTGAAACTTATTTAAATTGAAATTTATCAAAATTATTTAGATTTAAACTTAATAGGTCAAAATTCTAACATTAAAAATCTTACATAAACTAATATTTTATACATTATTTTAAAATCATTTATTTTAAAAACTAACAAACAAAAATCCTAACCAAATTTAATAACCATATTTTATTTTCTACAGCATGAAATAACTTTGTTCATTGTATTTACATGAAATATAGCAAGTTTTTTCTTTAGATTCAAACCATTAGTTTTTAATCTTTTAAGCAAATGTTAAATAATCTAAGTATTTCTTTAGTAATTACGAGTTAAATAGGCCAAGTAAATTATTTTAATCAATAGTATTAAAACAGTTAATAGTTTAATAATAGATACATTTATTTATTATCCTCTAAAAAAATTTTTTTTTAACATATTATAGAACATATTTAGCCTACAGGGCCAAATATATAGTTACAATATATATTTTAATGATACAGAAAATTAGGGATAAACCTGGGGTGATGGAAAATCATCATCATCAAACCCAAATCAAAAAATTTAAATATATAATAAATAACAGCCTGAGAGAACAGCACAACTAACCATAAGTTCACCCAGCAATATGCAAAAGTAATAAATCAAGTCAATCTGGTGACTGGATTTGAAATAAGTCTACTGTAGACCAGGCTAATTATTTAGCCCTTGCCAAACTTAGGGCAGCAATACATTAATTTGGATGCACAAACTTAAGTGCTACTCCATAAGAATATAACAATTAAAAAATAATACTGGGATACTAAAACATGCTGATCATATCTGGCCACTTGGTACCATTTATGTACTAGCCAACTATAAACTTAATTTCTAAATAATTAAAATGAAATGTAGTGTGTGGACTTTAAAGAATATCCCCTTTGCATCAACCAACATCATTATCATCTGGATGTCCATAACACTAAACAAACCCTTTTTATATAACACCATTATGCACAAATCCAGCTCAATGAGCAAAAGTTCTATAACTTACTATGAGCAAGAGATAATACAAACATATATTTTAAAACTATTTAGAATTAAGTAAATTCACTGAAACAACTTTAACAATGAAATATAAATTTATTAATAACAATTAAAATGAAATCAGATCTGCTGAGTATGCTATAAATATAAATTTAGCATTGTGATTTTGATTAATGCCAAAAAAAATAAGCTATCACATTATGATTTACCAACATGTCAATACATTTACATAAAACATATATATGTGTTAAAACTATTAACTAAATGTTTTAACAGTATTTATACATGCCTATATAAAAAATTACATCAGAATTATTAAAATTCAATAATTTTAATAATTCATAAAGTAACATGTCTACATGACACTACATAAGCACAGACATGCTTTATAAACTAAAATTACATATCAGAATTGTGATAAACTAATAATATTCAATTCATTTTTTTAATAAAACATAAGGCACACATGTGTGTATATACAAAATATAGATAATCTGAATTAAAGCTATTAATTAGCCTCTTATTTTTTATGGTAAGTAAAAGTTTTCTTTAATATATATATTACTTTTTTGACAGTCCATAAGTTTTTTTTTTATTAAATAAAACTGGAAAGTTATTATTTTTTTCATTCTAGCTCTAGTTGAATAATTTAGTCAAAAATTATTTAGGTTTAAACCAGCTGATATTTGTAAGTACTTTATATACATGATCTAGTACCTTTGTCTGTGCTTCTTTGCATATTGATAAAACTGCATATATAGCATGGTAATCTCTTGGTATTCTGGTACCTTCTAAAACCATAGACTGGCTTATTGTCATCTTTGGGAAAGAATTTAGTAACTGCTGGCTGCAGTGAACTCCCGTCAATCTCTATGCCATCTAATACATATTTATACAGACTATGAACCACATAAAATCTGAGACTTGCTTTCATGTGAATTCAAACTACCATCATTGTACTAGTAGCAGCAGCTGGATCCAGTGTCTCTTGTCTTCTGTTATAACTTCATAGTCATCATGCTGTCATAATTTGTACAACTTTAATCTTTTTATAGTCAGGATGGAATTAAAAAAACAAATGTAGTAATTAAATGTAAATTTTCTTTATCTTGATTGAAAAAAGTAAATGACTTTTCAATTCAACGTTAATCCTTTCAAAAACAACTTTGTAGGATTTTTATCAAAATGTTATACATGCTTTAATTAAAAAAAATTGTTAATCAAAATAGATAGTGGAATTTTATAATTACCAGTATATCTATTGTAACATAAAAACATGCTTGTTTTAATTTCAAAATCAGAATAAAATATTAATTAGAGATCTTTTTAAATGTTTAATTTATAATAATTTTTTTAAATTTAAAATTATTTAATTCTTAACTGTTATCTCATGAAAATGTTTATTTCTATTTTTTTTTCAACTTTATAATATACGCTCTTACTTCAGCCCTTTAGTCCAACAAGATTATCAAAACCTGCCCGTGAAATAATGTCTGCATAACAGCTCAGAAATCCTCCGCCAATGTTCAACTGCCTCCAGAAATAAAACCAATGGATTAGCATCAAATCTCTTCAAGAAACGTCAAATCTAAGCGGTTAGATATACTCCGTCAGAAGCAGCCAACAATAAGCAATATGCACGTTCCAAAAATCCTAGATAAAACATTTTATTGTTCTCATTTATATATAGTAGCCACCGCTGTGATTCGTAAATCCTACAGAAACAAGTAATTTGAACTCTACAAGCATGCATAAAATGAACTATTGATATGTGTGTTTGTGAATGTGAGATAATTTATCGATGTCAAATATTATTTATGCTTTTCATAAGATATATATTATAATGTGTTAATTTAAAATGTGCGTATGTTATATTAGTTAAAAAATTATAAAGATGTTTAAATTTAGTAAATTAATGTTAGTTAATAAATTGTCTTTAAAATTAAACTCTATTTGTCGGTCAATTCTTTTACAAATCTTTTTATCAATTCTTTCACCACTAATTATGTATAATCTGTTAGTGATTACCAACAGCTGAGCTAGTCGTGGATGCTTGAGCGTTGAGTTAGTGGCCATTGTTCAAAGTGCGTTATTTATTCATTCTTGGATAGCTGGCGCCCGTGTTTATACACCAACAAAAAAAGTGCTTTGAACGTGGTGTTGAACTCAACAGTCGAGAAGAAGTTATGTCCTGGAAATGTAACGCTAGTTATATATTTTATAGCTATCGTTTGGGCATATATACTCTCCGAGTATGTTCTTCTCTGCCTAAGAGGCCGGTGTTTCGAGGTCACATATTCGAACCCGGTACAATATATATTTAGTTAATGGCATTCATTAATTTAGTAATTCAATGCTTAGTAGTTAGATATCTGCTATTTTTACTAATTTTTATTTTGAAATTTTTTTTTACATCAGTATTATCAGATATCAAATGTTTTTATTTTTATGATACATGCATAAAATTATTACAATATACTTTTAAATAAAAAATATGTGTACAACATTTCCCCCACTAGAGATAGAAAAAGATAAAATTAAATTGATAATTTAGTTTTAACATTTAGATACATCATTTTGAAATCTTTTTTTAATACCAACACTATCAGATTTCAAATTTTATTTTTATAACTCATATGTAAGGTTATTAAATTATATGCACTTAGGACAATACTTTTAACAAAATATCTATTATATTTTTACTACTAAGAATAGAATATGTTTCACAACTAAATTGATAACAAAGTTTTACATGGAAAAGATGTCTGCCATTCCAGTGTTTATTGTATGTTTTGCAGTTGTTCTATAAATCTTAATTTAGTGAGAAAATGCATTCTTTCTACTAATTATTCACTCTAGTAATCTTCAGTGAACAGACTAAATACATTTTGTCTTTGTCACTTTAAAAAAAAATTATTTAGCTTTTTGGTTCATAAATAATCTACGTTTAATAGAAGCAGGTTTCTGAATGATATTATTTAGGAAATGAGGATCACCCATTTATAAATAATTAGATGAAAAATTATTAAAAATATTAACTATTTCTTGTTTAGTTTATCAATACAAAAAGTTATTTAATATAACAAACTCTTTTCTTTAAGCAAAAACATGTACCAAAACACAAATATAGTTTGAATAGAATAATGTGATTTGATGCAAATCATATTTTTTGATCAGATTGTCCCAATTAGAAATGCATTTTATGCTTGTTCATATTTATAAAAGAGAACATTTGAAAAGCATGAAAGACATTTCTGACTAAAATAATCTGGAAATATCTTACAGGCCAATTATATTATTCTATTCAAAGATATAAGTTTTCAAAGCAAACAAGTTTATTATGCACACTTCCAGAAGATTTATATAAATATATCATCATCACAATTATATCAAAAAAGGAGCTTAATATTATCTAAACTTGGATCTATCCATTTGCTATTATTTATTGAAATTAAATAAATCTTTTATTCATAAAGGAAGCTCTTAAGTCTTTTTAATAAATTTTCATCTAACCATATATAACTAGCTCATTTGTTAGACAATCCTCATTTAGAAATCAGCTTCTATTAAATATACATTCTTTAACAAGCAAAGAAATTTGTTGTTAAGATATCTGAAGATGATCAACTATACATTAGCCCTTTTTTTTTTGACAATCATTTTATCTGCATTTTGTAATTAGTACTTAATCTATTTTACATTCAGTAGTTGAGTTGTATAAGCTTTTCTTTTGCTTCTGAAAATACAAACCATTGCTGTTAGTAAAATGCTAGAAATACATAATAATAATAATAAAAGAGACTATGATATTTAATCCTGAAATCAATAAAACTGATCTTCATTCTGACTATGAAAGCCTTCATTTATCTGTTGTATATATTCATTTAAATGAAACATCAAGTTTATTTAAAATTACAAATACATACAGAATAAGCCTCACATAAATCCAAATGTATGTAATAAATTTTTAACATATAATAAATACAAAACATTCAAATTATTTCATGCTGTAGTATTATTTTTGTTAAAAAATATTTTTATATTTTGCATTTCTAAGAGAAAATCTGATATTTGTAAAAATAAATTTATGCAACAAAAAGTCATGGAACAATTAACTTTATAAATCAAAAACAATTTACACTAAAACAATGATATTTAAAAGTGATTTCTACAAATACTTTATGTTAGAATTATTCTTTTTACGCATTTTCCAAATTATTTTGTATTTTTAATGTTACAATGAAATACAATTTTTTTTATAGCTAAAATAAGCTATTAAAAATTTTTATTTTTTAAAAAAATATATGAAAATAAAGAATAAGTTATTTAATATAATCAACACATTTTCACAATAAAAAGAAAGTGATTTTAATGAAATAAAAAAAAAAAAGCATTTAAAAACTGAACGCATTATTCGATAAAAATTCTATTGCAAATTTCAGTTAATGTTAACAAATGAAAACAAATATTACAATCTATTATGAATAATGTTTACATATTATAAGAACTGACTTGTAATCACTTTTCAAATGTTTGTATTAAATATATAAATAAATATAAAACGCAAACATTTAAAAAATGTGATATATCTCACGATTTTCTTTATTCAATAGACATAGAAATAATTTACTCCATGACTTAAACAAATCTAATTTTAATTAAATTAAATTTCCCTTTCAATGGCATGTTTACCGTTAAAAAAAACCAATCAATGGTTTATTACTTGAGAATCTATATAAAGTTTAAGTACTGGAAGTGACAGATTCTGTCACTCTAACATGCATTCAAGCATTTGGACCACATTATCAGAAGCCCTGTGGCAGAATATGAAAATATTTTTTAATAAATAAACATTACAATAAATCAGAAAAGCACAGGAAATGAGAATTATATTAACTTGTATATCACATTTTAAAAATATTTTAAACTTTATATTAGAACTTGTTTATGTAGATTAAAATCTTTCTATATTAACATTAATTTGTTCTAGTTACTTTACTCTGGAATTGTCTATTGCCAACTTAAAAATTAAGGAACATTAAATGTAGCATTATATCCAAATCTCAGACTAATGTTTGATTACTGGCCATCTTTAGTGAGAAAGCAAGATTGCAATTATAATACACTAATAGTCAGAGATTCAAAAACTCTAGCATTTTGAAACTACGCCAACTTGCTTGAACAGTCATATATAGATTTAAATATAACATTATCATCAAGTATATTTTATTTAAGTTACAACAATTAGCTCTGAACATTAATCCTATTGCAATTATTATTTTTATAAATATTATTTAATTAAATGCTTAGAATTACCAAAAATATTCATACATGTAAGTTCATATAATTGAAGCATAAGAATACCAAAGTATCAGAAAATTTTATAAATATGTCTGTACTTAAATATTGAAGTGAGACCACTGAAAAAAATGTGTTGTGCTACAAAAATTATTAAAAGTCTACACTGTAGGAAAATAATTTTTGTTATACATTCCTCATCACAAGATTTATCAATCAAATATATATATGAATTTCATATTAACCTTTAAAGGAGATGTTTTAAGCTCTCGAAAAAATTGAACAGGGTAAATTCCAAACATCCATTCATGTTTTTGTCATTGCAGCAATATGTAAGCTTCTCACCAACACACATTGGCCACAGAGATCACTACTGATTTTTACTTCTGGTTTTAAATGAAAAAATACTGCAGTCATTTTTCTCAGATGTCTGATAGTTCTTAACCAAGACATTACTTGGATTTTGTTGAAGGCAGAATGAATGTGTAGAAATGCTCATTTTCTTTTTATAACTGCAACAAATAATAAATAATAGTTCTCATAATTGGTGGCTATAAAGTTATCTTTCATAGCAAAAGATGACATTAAGATAAAGAGTGCTAAGAATCACTACGCTATAAATCTAGGCTGCTATTTGATAATCATCTTTTATTTAATTATCTATAACTGAGATCACTTTCAAACAAATTTCATAATCTAGAAACAATTGACTTAAAAATAAACTTATACTTTAGAATAAAAACACAATTACCAGAAATAAAAGTGAAATGGGATTCATTATAAATAAAATATTAAAAAATAAGTGTAAAAATTGATTAGATATAATGGCAAGATTTATTTACTTTAATAGAAAATATGAAATGTGGATAATTCAAGTTTATACTCTGATAATTTTTTATTCTGAATAAGCAAAAATTTTAATATAGATATACAGAATTTTTTTGATTAGATGAAACATTTGAAAAGTATCATAATTTTAAATGCTATAAGTGGAAAACAATTTAGAAATGGCAATACTGTAAATAAATTTGGGTATGCATCAGGGATGAAAAAAGACAGACTTGACCAATTTATAAAAAAAATACATTACAATTCTTTTTTTCTTCCAGAAAAGTTCAAAAATAAAAATACATAGAAGCATCCTAATGAAAGTTTAGCAGAATTGAATTATATTTTAACTATCAAAAAAAGATTATAACATCATTAAAAATGGAAATAAAGAAAATCCATTACACTTTTTCATACAAAATAATTTACTTCCTCTTCAATTTTAAACATTATCTGTATTAATTGCTAGTATATTATTTCATATATAGCAACATCTATTGTTTATAACAAAAAAGTAAAATAAAAAGTGAAAAATAGTATAAAATTACAGAATTGATATAGCAAACCCACTTGTTAGAAATGTAATAACAATTAAAAATGAATGGAAAATTATATAAGGTAATATATATGAAGTATGTTTTTATCCATATTGTATAATTGTTATATTACATAATTCATTTATTTCAATCTTTATTGAATTTCTAATATTTGGATTTCTGTAATTTTGTTTTTGTATTTTTATTCATTTATTTGATCTATTTATTATTTTCTATTCTGAACAATAGATGTCACTATGTACACAATAATATATTAGTAATCTGGACCTGTTGATGATTGCTGGTTTAGCATGAAATATGTATATTGGTGATTATTCATCTTTTCAACATGTGTGTGATCAGATGGGTCAGCAATATGAGATGGCATGGAGAGTTGAGACTCGTGTAAAAATCTGAGTTTGAATCCTTTATATATTAATGGAAGATAATAAATGCAGATAACTCACGCTTATGTCCCAATAACTTTTCATTGTGATGGAGAATTGAAGGATTTTTACATGGATGAAAAAATGTTTTTGAGTGGAACAGTAGTATATATGAATGCCTAGTTAAGGGTATACAAATTTTTAAAGAAAAGGGGAAGAGAATAATGGTTATAGGGGATATGAATGGACATATTGAAGAAATTGATGATGTAGATAATAAGAATGGTCAGTTTTTGAAGGAATTTTGTCAAAGAGTAAATTTGAGCATTGGGAATTTATCAAATATGTATGAGGGACAATACACATGGTCTAGGAATAATGTATTTCACACAATAAATTATGTATTGGTAGAGAAAGAGGGAATGAATAAAATACAGAAAATTAAGGTGTTTGATAATGAAGAGAGGGTATATAATAGTGATCATAATTTTATTGTAATAGAAATGGTTAGTAATGTGATGGAGGATAGAAATAAAGGTAGAAATAATACTGAAAGATGTGGATGGAGAGTGAATGATAAGAATAAGTTGGAAGAATATAAAATAAAAGTTGAAGAAACCATGGAGCAGTTGGATGGGGATGAGTATAAGGACTGGTGTGGTGAAATAGAAAAAGTGGCAAATAGGGTTTTGGTTGAGAATATACAGATGAATAAAAGTAATAGAAAAATGAGAGTTAGTAAAAAGTGTAAAAGAGAGGGAAGAAGCATGTAGAGAATATAAGTGTGCTATTAAGAACAAAGAAAGTGAAAATGATATTAATGCTAAATGGGGAAAGTACTTAGAAAAGAAGAAGTTGGCTAAAATGGATAATTATAGAGAGAGGATGAAGTTAAATAGTAAATTGTTAGAGGATATTAATAAAAGTGGAAGAGATGGGAGTAAAAAATTTTGGAATTACATTAAAAGGAGAAATGTAGGGGAAAGAGAGATAGTATTAATAGATGATGAGGGAATAGAATGCAGCTCTAGAGAAGAGGTAGAGAGAATCTTAAATAGATATGTAATGGATATAGAAAAGATGTTAGATGTGAAGGAAGTAGTGATAGAAAAAATGGAAGCAGTTAGTAATGGGAATATTAGGTTCACAAAAAATGAATTGAATGAGGCAGGAAAGAGATTGAGAAGTGGAAAGGCAAGAGGTTTAGATGGATGGGCAGCAGAGATGGTAATGAATTTAGGGCATAGAGCAAAAGCAAAGTTATTATCATGTTTTAATAAAATGGCACAGAAGACAGTTTTTCCGGTTAGTTGGAGTAATACAAGATTAAGATTATTATTTAAAGGAAAGGGTAAGGATCATAGAAAGTTAAATAATTATAGACCGATAGCGGTAACATCAGTTTTATATAAAGTTTTCTCGTATATGGTAGCTGGAAGAGTTGTAAAATGGATGGAAGAGAATAATGTAGTGGGGGAAATGCAAGGAGGTTTTAGGTCAGATAGGCGTATAGGAGATAGTTTGTTTGTAGTTACACAGCTTATGGAGATGAGTAGGAATTCAGGTAGATCATTATATATGAGTTTTATAGATATAGAGAAAGCATATGATAAGAGTAAATAGAAATAGATTATGGGTAAGGTTAGCCAATTCGGGAATGGATGAAGCTTTAGTAAATATTATTAAGAAATTATATGAAAATAATTATTATACTTACCAGTTAGGGGATATAGAATCAGTTAAAGTTAAAAATGGGGTTGGATTAAGGCAAGGATGCCCTATGTCACCTATTTTGTTTTTGTTGTTTTTGAGTGAAATGGAGAAAGCAATAGAAAGATTAGGAAGAGGGGTAGAGATACCATTAATAGGTGGCAAGGTAGTATATATTTTGTCGGGTCTTTTTTGTGTGCAGAAAGAAGAGGAGATATGGAAATTATGTTGAGGACATGTGCAAGGGTGGGTAAAGAGATGGGGATTAAATATAATGATGGTTAATAATGGGGAAAGAGAAGATGTAGAATTTTTATTGGGTGATATAAAGTTAAGTGTGGTGGATAGATATAGGTATTTGGGAATCATCTTATGTAATCAGGAAAATTGCTTGGATGAATGGGAGAAAAAATTGGTAAATGAAGCAAAGAAAAGAAAGGGTTTGGTAAAGAAACTAACACTATTTTCATATAATAAATATGATGTAGCTAGAATAGTATGGAAGGGAGTTGCAGTAGCAGGGTTAACATATGGTAATGATGCATTATGGGTTAGTAAAAGTTTTAGATTATTTAGAGAAAATACAAAGGGAAGTAGGAAGACATGCATTAAAAATGCAGAGATGTGGACAGCAAAGGAGGCAATTCAAGGAGAAATGGGATGGTCAAGTTTTTATATGAGAGATGCAAAAAGTAAAATGAAAATGTTTGGTAGGTTGCAGTTTATGGATAATAAAAGAATAGCAAAAATAGTGTTCAATTGGGTTATGAGTAAAGGGCAGGTAACAAGATGGGTGAGAAAGGTAATGCGGTATGCGAAAGATTTGGATAAAGAATTTATATCAATATACTTGTATAAAAGATGGGATGATTGTGTTAGGAGGATTGTTGAGTGTTATAGTGATAAGGAATGGGATAAAAGAATAGAAGCATTAATAAAAAATAGGGAGTTGGAGAGATGGAGAACTAGTATGGAGGGTAAGAAGAGTTTAAATATATATAGAAGTAAACGGAATATTGCATGCAAGTTAATTTATGATAATAGTAAGGAAAGTAGTTTATTATTTAAGGCTCGAACGGGATCTTTAGCAACAAGAGAATATAATTGTAAATTGAAAACCATGGATAATTTAGTGTGCAAATTGTGTAAGGAAGGTATAGAAATTATAAGGCACCTGTTGATTGAATGTAAATGCTTGAAAGCAGAAAGGGTACAGATAATGAAGTTATGGGAGAATAGACATGAACAAAGTGACTATACAGAAAGTGAGTTATTAGTTTTTTATGTTGGGTTTGCGAAGAGATAAGGGGGGTTTAGATATAAAGGCCATAGAATTGACAACGATTATGTTGTGGAAATGGGATGGAGCAGAATATAGGAAGGCTTAAGAGTGGGGAATGGAGAATAAAATGGCTAACAGGTTTATCTAGGCATAATTGCTGAGATATTCTTGACTTCGTTTAAGGAGAAGCCAAAATACATCACATCACAAAAAATACATCACATAGCAATTAAAATAGAAATTTAACATTAATGAGGGCATAAAATTGTACTGAAAAAGGCTTTTCTATACAATTACATATATATACATTTTGTAATTGCTATTATATATTGCTATTACTTTATTATAAGACTAATGTGTTTAATAGATTCAAAATCAATTAATGAAATATGACATATATATATTAATGTAAAGTTACAGACCAAGACTATTAACAAAAATATTTTACTGAGGAAAACCACACAGATATTCAGTATAAAAAAGCAGCAACTGAGACAAAACAATGTATGATGAAAGAATGAGAAAATATTTAGAATTCTGTAAAATAAATATAAAAAATAATGAATTAATTATGATATAAAGAAATATAAATGTGAATTGATAAGAAAAACTATAAAAGAGAACAAAAATCTCCAAAGTATAACAACATTGTAATAATAACATATGTAAACTACCCTTAAACTAACAGTAATATATCTATGTGTACTGATATGCAGTTAAACATGAAGCTAAAATGAGAATTATAATACTAAGATGGTTTAGAGTTTTCAAGGAATTTCTATATCCTCATAATTATAGCCAAAGAGATATTTGGAAAAAAAGTGGAATATATAAGCAACAGATATTCAAAAACAAACAAATTGAGAATTAAAGGGTCCATTTCTTGGAGATGGGGAAGTATGATTCCTTTTGGTTTATAGCATGGATATTAGCTATATGCCAGGCCTCCTTGATATTGCATTTAAAGTATGTCATTCTATATATGCAATAGTAGCCGAGGAAGATTCAAAAGTATGACTAGTGGACTTCTGAGACCTCAAGAAAAATAGAACTATGTTCAGGCTTATCAAAAGCTCTTCTACACAGATAATGATGTTAAGAGATTCACATGAGGAGGGATGCACAAGATTCATTGCAGTATAAGGCTTGGCAGACAGTTTGAGAGCATAGGATTTTGAGTACTGTGTTAGGAGTGTGATCAAAATCTAAATAGTTTTCTCAACAATACAAAAAAATACCATAACTAAAATAAAAATCATCATGAAATATGTAGAAAAGTTCTATAAAGATATATAGAAATGGAAAACATAAAAAAAAAAAGGATTCCCTATAATTTTTATAACAGCTTGTGAAATGCCAAACAAAGAGAAGCATTTAAATCTATGAGAAACTCCAAAAAATAATAGAATAATTATTGGCATATTTATCTTTAAAAAAGCAGATAAAGAAATAAAAAAAAATAATCATTTCCAAAGCTATATACTAAACATCTAAAGAGTAAAGATGTATCAGATATTATAAATTAGATTTATCAGTCTTCTATCAGTTCTATACAAAATTTTTACTAACATCATTACAACTGGCCTACAGAGTTTAATTCAAACCAATTAAAACATGCTGGATATTTAAGTCATAATAGCATCGTACAACACATTAAGTATTAAAAGAAGTTATAAAAAGTCCAATGAATATAAGTTGTCATTATGCTTTGGTTTGCAGATTATGAAAAGGCATTTGACTCTATAAGCATTTCCATGCAAATTAAAATTTTGAAACATCAAAGTTATAAGAATCAGAATATATGGAACAATAATGATTAGATTACATGTTGACATTAAGAAGATTAACATTGTAAGGGTATTTAATAGGATGTTTCCATATCTTGTAAATTTTTTGTAGCAGTTTTTAATAAATATTTTACAGATTGAAATGAATTAAACTAAGGGAATAAAAATAAATGGAGATTGTGAAAGTCATCAAGTGAAGTAAATGTTTTTGTAAATAATATTTTGCAGTCTTCATGTTCAAAAATTACTAGATAAAAGCAAGAAAGTAGTACTAAAAAAAAATCTAAAAAAATCATGTTTAATGATTTTTCAAAGAAGGGAAAAAATAAATAGCAATCTATTAAAAGAAATTAACATACAAATATTTTGGCCACATTATTAAGAGATGAATACATAATGAATGAAATTAATAAGAGAATTAAATTGGACTACTTTTAGTAAGAATAATGTTATATTTTACCAGTGCTTATATATGAACACAGGAACAACACAAAGACTTCACACTAAATAGTAAAGTATACAAAAATGTATCTTGAGTATAACAAAGAAGGAGGGAAACAATATATGTGGGGAAGAGAGCAAACAGGTATTACAACAATTAGGGGGTTAAAATAAAACTGGGCTGAACATGATGCAGACAAATAACAATAATAATTGAAGCCTTAAATTAGATTTCAAGCAATTTCAATACTTAAAAAAAATACCATATATGAGATGAATGGATGAAATAAGGATTGCTTCTAAAATAATGTGAAAAAGGAGAAGTTATAGATTAGAGAAACTGGATTAAACTTGATTAGACTCTGTATGCAGTGGATTGATAATGACTGATAATAATAATGATGCAATATGTGTACACATAAATATATTAAATATTTAAATGACTATACCAAAACAATTTTAAATAAATAAATATATTTAAAAAAAAAAAAAGTCTACCAATACTATACACACTATTCTATATGGTGAATTTAAAATTCAAATTTACTAAAGATTTATGAAATTTATAAATCTAGATTTTTTTTCTTCATGAAATTATATGCTTATTTTTTTTTTTTTTTTATGTACAGTGTACTTAGATTCATTTTAAGTAAAAAATCCTCCCACCCTTTCAAATTCTAAGTTTATTTGTGCATTATATTCACATTACATTAATTTTACATAATAAAATATGAAGCAAATATTTTTTATATTTCAAAAATAAATTTTTATTATATAAAAATACAAAATGATTAATTTAAATTTTTTTTATACAAAATATAATCTTTTATATAATAATAATAATTTATAAAAATATTTTTTTAAATATTATCCTTATTTCCAATATAATTGAGCAATGTATCTGAAGAAATGAAAGTGAAGTATAAAGTTAATTAGTTAAAAATAAGTTTAAGATGAATAATAATGTGGTTTATGAGTATTTAGTTTTTATCACTTAAAAATATCAACGAAACCAATTATTATTCAAAATGGGATTATTCATTAGAACTTTCAAGTCGTTCACCTTTTCGAATTTTGCAGAAGACTTCTCCAAGCATTTTGTTGCATAGTGCTGCATAAGGATTCATTTTTACTAACTCACATTTTGCAAATGAACTACCAAGATTCGCAGCTTTTTGAAAATCATTTATAGCAGCTTCATTATTTTCATCCAATCGATAAATTAATCCTCTTTGATTATAAGCCTGACGTACTGCCATCCCATCACTGTTTAAAGATATAGCTTGATTTAGATCTTCAAGTGCACCTAAATCCATAAAAAAATATAAAGACATTAAAATTATGTTTTTCATTAAAAGGAGTGATATTATGGTTTGCATTTATTTTTACAATACATAATAATTCATAGTGCTTAAATTTATTAAATGTAGGAATGTAATGGATACCCATCTAAGAATAGTTCTCTTTACAATTCTCTAGAGCCATCTACTGTAAGTCTAAGCCTAAAAAATCAGTAGACACTAGATGGTATACAGTTGTAATACCTACACCCTGATTGATTTCTGGTTTATGGCATTGGTCAGTGAGAGTTTAGGATTCAAAGCTTACATTAATACACTTAAACTTCAGTTAAAAGTAGGCTATGATTATGGAGACTCAAGGTCTCCGAAAGCGCTAAGCCATATAACTTTGTAAGAGTTAGACAAGCATCACTTTTTTGCGTAAAGCGCA
Source organism: Epiperipatus broadwayi (assembly GCA_028023455.1). Lineage (NCBI taxonomy): Eukaryota > Metazoa > Onychophora > Udeonychophora > Euonychophora > Peripatidae > Epiperipatus > Epiperipatus broadwayi. The sequence goes on along the minus strand of JAQFVV010006199.1, from coordinate 19,853,939 downwards.
ATCTCAATTAATTAATACACTTATATAAATAGCAGCCACATTTTATTCTTTTATCCTATTCAATTTAATAACCTGAAATTTAAAAAACCTGAAGCTTTTGAGCCTACACTTTAGTTACACAGATTAGACACAAGTCATTATATATATTTTTTAAAATAGTTTTATTATGACAGATGTAAGTCATTTTTACTATTTCATTAGAAAGGCCAATATCATCAACTTAAATGACTTTATCAGCTTACTCATATGATTCTAAGAGAAATTCTAGGTCTGAATAATCATCAGACACTAAGTGTTTTAGGGGTATAATATTCACACCATCAGATCAGCTTCTGGCTTTTGTTTTTGTCAATAAGTATTTAGGATTCCAGCTGGATCTAATATATTCATGCAATTTAACTGTCAACATCTACTTTTATATTATTTAAAGAGATTTCTAAATGCATTAGTTTCAGCTTTGAATTCATTGACAAATGCAAAAGCCAGAAATTGATCTGGAAAATTAATTTCATAGCAGTTAATCATCTGATATCTATTGATTATTTAGATTTGTAATAGACAAGTAGTATGAAGAAAATTGCTCTTGGAAGCAAAAGAGTAAACTGAGAAAATCATATTATTGTTGATATTGACTCTACCCACCAAAGAGTAAAAAAGAAACCGATCTAATGACAGATTTAGATAATTATATGAATTAGCTTGAGCTCAACAGCCCAGGATTTTTTGATTTTCAGACTATTAGTTTGAATAATATAAAAAAAAATAAAAGATGGTTGTTAGATCATAAGTATATTACAGTTTTGAATAAGATAAAATCTGAAACAGATTTCTACATTACATACATCAAAGTTTACCAGAAACTGTTTTATCTAAATATATGATAACAATCCTACCAAAGTATAATAACCTTAGGGAGTTTACACTTTTTTAAATATGTTGTTTTAAATTTTTATTTCTTTTTTTTTTTAAAAGGCATACAAATTATTTCTTTCTAATAAATTTTCAGAAAGCATTTCATTTATTCAACTCACACCTTTTGTTAATGTTATTTGCCTTGTAAAAACTTCTTTCTATAGCTTCTCTCAGTAATTTCAGAATGAAATAGTAAATTTTTCACCAGAAGAGATGTTTCATTAAAACTAACATATTTTCTAATTTAATGTGTAAGTGAATAGCTGACACATTATATATATATATATACATCAATATACATTTTATAAAAAAGGTTAACTTTTGCAATGAAGATCCTGAAATCTTGAAGTTCTTAAAAATATATTTCATTCATTTATTAGAAATTAATTTTATAGCTTATTATGATAGAATTAATTATGTTATGGAATATAAGCATATATGAAAAAGTCAATAAATATGTAATAATAATACATATATAGTCAGTTGCTTGAAAAGTCAAGTCATGTTCAAGAATCAAAATGATTGGCTGAACATAGCAATTTGCTTCAAGTAACCAAATTGTTCTGCCTTCTTCAGCTGAGAAACAATTCAGAAATATTTAGTTTTCGAGTTCACCACTCTATTACAACGCTAAATTATACCAGACACTGAATAGTTTTAAAAAAGTTATAAAAAATAAGATAGGAACCTAAAAGACATTTAATTTTAGGCATAATCTCTGCTGAAGTGCTTTTACCTTTATCATTGTTTGAAATTAGTAGACATGTTGTGTATCTCTTTTTCACTCTCCTTATAAGCAGATTATTACAGATATCTTGATGAGATAAATATGTCACTGATGCCAAAAACATTTCTTTATAATTTTTGCAGAAAATTCTGGTTCATAAAACAAAGGTAGCATAATAGAATACTGTTATTTCATAGTACACTACTTGATACTCTTTTCATTTATCACAGCAATCAAAGAGCATGCCCATTTATCCCAAAATATATCTTTTATATTTTGGAAAACATTCGTATGAACATATATATATATATAATTATTCAATCTTGTTACTGTAATGGAATTTAACGGTTTATTATTTTTACTTACTTTATTATATTTATATTTTAAGACCCCATTACTCAAGAGGAGGGGTAAATATGATCAATATTTACATATTAACGATACCCACTGTCAGACCGAGATTGAATATGAATATACAAACCGCGATCATCTTTTCAGACCATGGCACAACCTCCATGACTGCAATAAGCGAGATATATCTAGAGGATATTTATAATGGGATTTAATCCTACGGGAGCCATCAAACCTTAGACTGGACCCCAGAAGATGACTTTATCATACTTCAGGCGCTTGAACCCTCGACTAGTTATTGAAACCATGAGATTGCAATAATGAGGCTATCACAATAAGATTATTTATTTAAATCCAAAGGTAAATGAGGAGAGAAACTCAAATCACACCAATAATTTACAATATATTTATTAGAAGATAAAAAAAAACATATGAGGAATACTTAAAAATATAAAAAAAATTATAAACACTTAATTAGAACTACAATATTTTAACAATCGTATCACTTATTTATATAAAGTTAAAAGTTCACACAAGAAATGAAATCCAAAAGTTCACACTAGAAATGAAATTAAAAAGTTCATCTTAGACATGAAATTAAAAATTCTGTTCATTATGTCTAGACATATTTACCTAGATTTTTAATACAGTATCTGGGTGATCACCCCTATCTTTTAATACTTTCAGGTTTATAGTGGGCTTCTGTTAGTAGTAGTTGGACGATTCTTCCTGGCTCAGCATACTACTGCGAGGTCTGGTTCAGTAGATTTGGTTTATGGCAGATAAAACAATGGCACAGGCAAATCAAAGATAATATCCTGCATCTGGCTATTGGTGTTCAGGAGACAGGCAGTGAAAAATGAACAAACACTCACCTCTAGTCTAACAACGCATTTTTCTATTACAGTGACCGTATAAAGATTGATTCACCTTGCTAGACTCAGTCGTTTACATACAAGCTTGTAGACTCTTCAATGGACTGTTTGTCAATTCTCTGGAAACTGCCTCAGTTGCCTATTGAACTCTCTGGTTAACTCCCTGGTCAGTTCTCTCAATGGACACTCTCTAGACTTCTCTCTGACCAAAAAAAAAAAACTTTTTTCTGATCCTGTCCGATCTTTTTTTAAGCTCTTGATTCCAGCCACTGCTCGACTTTTTAACCATACTATCAATTTGTTTTTATCTTATATTTTTAATTACATAAGAATCTAGTAACTATTGTTATTTAAACAATCCGGAATTCACAACCAGAAACTGATTACATCTTGTACAAAATTTGTTCTTAATTATATATTATATTTCAAATAATATAAGTTAAATTTCAAACAATATAAGTTAATTACATTTACCTTTTAACAAAATTTATTATGATCATTGAAATATCTTTTTGGAATTCTCTTTTTAGTTTTAATAAACAAAAGAAAAGAAAGATAAGTTATATCGTTAGTATTCCAACTTATTCCCACTTTTTTATTTTTAACTTTTTTTTTCTTTTGAATAATAAAATATTTAAATATAATTTTCTTCTTTTTCTTCTTTTATTATGATTTATATACACATACTTATGTACAGTATATATATACATATATTCCTTGTTACATTACAGAAGTTTTCTTTCATTTGTAACATATTACTGATATCCTTAAACATATATTTTATTTAAATGTCATAATTCCATTTGAAAAATAATTAAGATAAAACATAATATCATAAAAAAAAAATTATTTTACAAAGAGAAAAAAAAAAAAAATTAAATTGTATAAAATATTTATTTACAATACCATATTAATATAACTAACTAATAGATTTACTGTAGTAGTTTCAAACTGTAATTTTAAACAGAAAAGTAATCAACCCTGCACTGTACTGTTACATTAAATTGTTGTTTTTGTTGAATGTGAGGAAATGCTTGATCCAAGACAGAAGATAGAGACTGAAAAGATGAGTGGCTGTCTTATCTTTGCATCTAAATTCAATTATATAGGTCAATCTTAAGTATCTTGGAACGAGAGCATAAAGATTTTATATTCTTTACTTTACTTCCATACATTCAACAAATACTATATTAACTAAATTTAAAAGAACATTTAAAATAAATAAAAAATAATAATAACTTTTTAACATTCTTTTATCGATTTATTTTCAATTCAATGAAACCATTAGAATCAGCTATTTATGTAATGATAGTGATTAAAATAGTAAAAGGAATAAGGTGACTAGAAGCAGAAATGCATATTTTTTAAAATATCTTTTACAATATATTGAAGCTACACATATATACATATTAAATATATATATGCTTGCTTCACCATTCACTGTAGTTTAACTAAAGACCCTGAGTCCAACCACAGTAAATGTAGGCTAAATTTAAATAGAAACTTTAAAGCATATTCAAGAAATTTTATGAAATAAAGTTAAAAGATTTTATTTTAGATAACAAAATAAAATTCTTAAAATCACAGAACTTATTAGAGAAAAAGATTAGTTAGATAGAAATAATTAATTAAAAACATTTTTAATTAAAAATAAGATAGCAGAACAATGGCATTGGAATATAAGATGGCCAAAAAAGTTAGGTATAAATTGAGAGCTTGCCTATTGTTCTTTCTCTTTTACCTGGCTCAGCTCTTCCGCTTAGACCAAAAAACAGCCACAAAGATTTTTTTTTTTTATTGGAGAAGAAATAAAGAAATATAGTTAACTTTTTGGAAAGAGCTCTCCGCAACCAGGAAAATATCTTAGCTCCCCGCTGAATAAATTTGTAAGCCACCAGCCTTCTATAGACAAGAAGAAAAAGAACTTAAAATGAGTGCTGTAGGAAAAATGGCCGAGTAGACTTTTCTCTCTATCTCTCAATCATTTTCCTGTCTGCTGGAATCTGAAAGATGTAACCCAAGAAATGTAGAGTGCTAGAACAATTTTGCCTGACCCTTGCCTACTGCTATAAATGAATAACCGAGGACAGAAATCACCTTAAGCCATCAGTATGGACTGCGGACTAGAATGTCTTCATGGCTATCTAATAAAGATGTACGCAATCTTAAATGGTTACAGGTAACTTTAATTTCCACATATTTTATTTTGGCTTAAATCATAAACTTAAGTCATTTATGTATTATAATTATAATGTGTTCATATATATATATCCTGATAATTTTTTAACATTTTCATTATGTTATTTCTTTTTTTGTTGACAAGTATAATGGTGATTCTTAATCTCATTAATGTATAAGTAAATCTTTCGGTTTTTTTTTTTATTAACAGATCGCTAATCTACATTACTAGAATTGTGTTACTACTTATATTTTTTAAAGAAAGAAACACGATTTCTTTCTTATGGCTTGGAATAAATATATGTATGTAGGAGGAACTGGAAGGGAGAAATAATCTAATTTCATTTATTTCTACTTGTTTGACTCGCTACTAAATACGGAAATATTTCAGATTTATTAGAAAATTCTTTGAATAAAACTTCCAATTCCCTCCTGCCGCATTGGTTTTACTGATTTATATATATATATATTAGAAAGAGAGAAAAAAAAAAAAACATGCAATTATTGTTTTTTTTTAGAAAAAAAAAATGTTTCTTTTAATTTATGCTTAAAAATATAAAAAAAAATGACATTCGAGTATATATATCAAAGTGTTCAATTTTATGCATTTTATAAGAAAGATCCAATCCTGCCTTATATTTTTTATACTCTCTTTAAGTCAGCTTGGGTTCTTACTAATATATATCTATTTGTCTAAAATGTATATAACTTAAGTATTTTATAATTTTATTAAATGTAAGAGAGGGTACAGTACAGTTATATACATATATAAATTAAAATCTTATGTCTTCATTAACTCTAAGGGTGAACTAGTTAAATAGTGATTAATTAATACACATATCTTTCTTATATTTTAATGTTAGTTAAAAGGTGTAAAGTAATAATTATTTTTAAGAGTGGATATTTTCTCAGTCTCAGAAAATTTTGAAGTCATATTATTTCATATACGTGTATTTTACTTAAGGTTTTTTTAAGTTTAATGGTCGTTTGCCTGCATTTTCTCTTATATTGTGCTACTCAGTGATTTGTGGGTGTCTCGGCACATATCCATAGCTCCCATCGTCTTTGATTCATAGGCTAACACCACTCTAAGATTGCCATTGATAATAAAGTGGATCCTGACCCTTTTTCAAATATTACTACTGGACACAAACACTTATACTTCTGAGCTTGGATCATGCTACAGCAAACAAGCTCCCAACAAGCTCCCATCCGGAGTGCTATCCAAACCTCAAGTTAGCCATGTATAAAAAACTTTGTGCCCCAAGACTCGCTTCTAAACTAACATAATTGAATCACCAAGGACTACAATAGTTTTTAATTTCATTATAGATAAAACCTTATCTTATCATATGCCCAAAACATTACTGAGTAAATCTGGAAAATGTCCACTGGGGAATTTATCTTTATTTTGTCGTTTAAATGCAGGCTATATTTGAACATGGCCTTAATCTATTTAACTAGTTTAACAAGTTATCCATTTTTGTAATTTCATCCTAGAGTTATGGTTTTCTGTCTCTCTCCTTTAAAGTAAAGCACCCAGTTGTTGGCTAAGTACGGTATTGTCATGTAATTACAATACAATTGTTTAAAATACATTAAATGGAACTTACTAATGTATATCTATACCTATCTATGTTTGTAGATGCAAGAAAATAACTTGCAACATTTTTTTTATTATTTAGTCTTCAAATTGTCGTTTCTATTGTTAATTCAACTAATAAAAATGTCATTCACTAATCTAATTATATATTAATTGTCTGTTTTCATTATATAGTTTAAACCTGATTTTTCTTTGTTAAAATTCTTTTTGGGACCTCATCTCTCCCTGACCACCAGGCTTACATTAAGAATAAATTCTAGTGAGGTTTGAGGAGTAAGTCGCTTAGTAGCAATCTGGAGGAGTAGGTGAGGTTTGAACCCCCTCTACCTCATCTCTTGGTTAGGTTAAAGCAGCTCTACTTTTCATACCGTTACAATATATATAATCTAGCAAAATCAAAAAATAGCTTGTTATTTCTTCAAAACTATCTTTACTTCAACAGTTAAAAAATTTAGAAAGCACTTATAAAACATCAATTTACAACATTCTGAAGGCAAGTTGAAGCTTATTTAATCCATTACATATCAAATCATTCAGCAATCATTTAACATTTCCATGAACTGTAACTTATCCAGTTTATTACCTGCATGTAGAACAAAAAACAGTACCAAGATTATCTAAAATTTAGCATGTACTGCATTTCAGCCAGCATAAATATTTTTATTTAATTATAATTATTTTACTATTATTGCATCTCAGCTGTAAATAATTATGTTTTAATATGCTGCATAAAGGTTTATGAGATTTTAAAAAGGCTTTATTTAATAATCACATTTTTAGTGTTCCTATACTGAAAACATTTTTGTAAAATATATATGAAACAACATATTTCTAATAGTATTTACAATAATAGATGCCATGCAATGAAAAATGTTATTAATTACAAAACTTTTATGAATTCCTTCCCTTTTCAGTTTTTATCAGTATAATTAAAATAAAATTAGTTAAACCACTAAACATCACATGACCACTATCTCTTATGCTAGCACATGACTGTTATTAAACAGGCAAAACTCTCCATACAGTAATGCCACCCTGTGCCAACCAGAGTAATCAATGGATGCCAGAAGGCTTGTGCATAAAATCCCCATTTAGTGCCTACCTATCCAATATCCCCAGACTGGAGGGTTGCATTAGATCCTAAGATCTAGATGCAGTGCTCTCAAATCCAAGGCTCCTCACTGACAAAGGCCACAAGCCAGAAACTAGTCTGGGGATATTGGATGAGTAGGCACTAGATGTGGATTTTATGCACAAGCCTTCTGGCATCCATTGATTACTCTAGTTGGCACAGGGGGCATTACTGTATGGAGAGTTTTGCCTGTTTAATAAAATTAGTTTGTTACTAATGAATGAAAAAAAATATTTTTCCGTTTTTTTTTTTTAAATTTAAATTGGTATAATTAGAAAGTTAATTTACTTTGGTGTTAATTAATTAAAGAAAGATATTTCTTTTATTTTTCATACTATTAAGTTGAATTGTTGTGCAAGTTCTAAGGATATGATGAATTTTACTAGGTTTATATAAATAAAAAAAGTTTTTACTTGCTCTTCACCACTACATTCATTAGCATTATTATTTTTTGAGCTGGACTAGTAATTTTCATTTCAGCTTCTCCATATTGTTTTATTAAAAAAAAAAGAAATCACAATATTCTTTTTTTATCTGTACAATAAAAATTATCAATACTAGCATAGAATATAATTGAAAGTGAACATTAAATTATTATCATATCTTCCATATTTACTGAAAGCTTTTAGAAAATTTCTTTTGGATGCTACTTTAAACTATTATATTGACAATATTTTTTAATTATTGTTAGAATTTTGACTTCATGTAATATGCATTGTCAGTTTCTTATATATAAAAATATTTTGAGTTAAATAAACCAGCATCCAAATTTTACATAAATTTTCATTTTTATTCTATTTTCCATACTTAGTTCTTTTGGAATTATAAAATAAAATTGGAAGTCAAAATTATTTGAAAAATTAATATCAACCTCAATTTCCTTAATCTATGCATGCTTCTGGACTGCAGGCATAATATTTTAAAATATAACATTTAAATATATAAACAAATAAAAAGCTCAATAATAATAATTTATTACCTGTAACATCTCCTTTCAAACGCAAAGCCTGAGCACGATTATTATAACCAGAAGAGCGAAGAGGTGCAATTTCTATTGCTTTTGTAAACATTTCCAAAGCTGATAACACATCTCCTTCTTCAGCAAACTTAACACCTTGATTTTCATATTCTTTAGATTTCTTGACTTCCTCTGTTTCATATTCTTCTAAATTGTGAATAAAAATTAAAATATTAAATCACATCTCAGATTAATGACATAAGTAAAACTTTTCTTTTTATTATTTTACCTCAATGGAAAGGAGTACAAAACTTTCTTATTCTAAAGAAAGAAATAATACGAGGGGTCCCCAAAAATAACCGGAATCATTCTCCGATTTGTTCGCCTGTTGTAGTATATACTTCTGCTATTACACACTTCTTCCAGGAATCCTTTTCCGTCAATCTGCCAAATTACATCAGCATGTGAAATCATAGTATCATGTAACACATTTTTTTATGAAGAGCGTTTCATGCGTTTGTCGATTTCCATAATGACTGAAGAATTCGAACAATGTGAAATTCTGCTTTCATTTACAGAAAATGATAAGGAAAACAGTTGCAATGTTTGAAACAAATTACAAGCAAGCTGATCTCAAAAAACCACAAATTTATGAATGGTGTAATTGAAATGTTAAATTCACCATGTCCCTAAAAAGCATTGCAAGTGGAATTCAAAGTCAAAACAATGCTGATTTCAAAAAAAAATTTTGACATGGCATTTTTTTCTTAGATTTGATTCCTAATGATCAGGCATTTTGGTCCAAGTTCTGAACATTTATGCGATGTGGTAAAACAAAATGTCCCGTTTTGTGGCAAAGAAAAGAGTACAAGCTTCACCCCAACAAAGTGTCATCTCTCAAAGCCTTGAGTGTGAAATACTTTTTAATTAAATTCAGAGTGACCCAGTTTATCTATCAGCCACATTCGCTTGATCTTGCTTCATATTATTTTTTTTAATCTCTTGAATGAAAAATGTCTCAATTTTTTTTGCAAAATTAAAAAAGGGGGGAAAAAAAGGAGGGAAAAAAAAAAAACAACTCCTTTACTGTTTCTACATTTTTATAAAAAAAAAAAAAAAAATTAAAAAAGGTGGATTAATGCAAAGAAATAAAAATTAGAAAGAAATTAAATAAATAATTAATCTCTTGAATGAAAAATGTCTCAATTTTAAAATTCCAGTTACTTTTAGGTATCCCCTCATACTTTATACTGCAAATTAGAACTTTCTTTTTTCCCAATAAAATTATAAAATTACTTTTGTAGTTATAAATTAATGTTTTGAGTTAGCCAGAAAATATTTTTCACAAATATATATATTTGTAAATAAAATATATATTACACCATAATATTATCATTATACAATGATAAATTAAACACACTTTTTTCTTTTAAAATATATATGTTCTCCAACATTATAAATAAATGCATAAACTTATTTCTTTCCAAAAACTTTATTTTCATATATTAAGTAATGAACATATATATATAAATTCACATATTATACATTTCCAACATTTCGACTGTTTTTTATTCATTATGTTTGAAATGTATAATATGTGAATTTATATACATTGTACCAGTCAAAACCATCTGCTCACTTAACAGGATTCAAATCCTAAGCAAACATATCTCGAATCCGACAATGCTCGAGGTACACAGGTCTGGAGCAATCCTAATTCTAACTTATTTGCCTATTCTTCGAGTCTCTGACCCAATAAACAACAATCCTGATGATACAGCAGAATTATTTTAAATCTGGGCCCGGAAACACAGCGGTAAAGCATAAGATCAGAATGATGATGATGATCGAGATATGAGTAGCCCAGGAATTATATTTACTAAAGTTATCTTTATTAATGCTAAATTATCAACTAAAAAAAATAATTCTAAATACTAATTAGAAAATAATAATTCAAAACAAATCGGGATTTACATGAAATATATATTTAATAAAATATATAGAAAACGCATATATATGTTACAAAATGTTTCACACTTGGGATGACATTGTTTATTTACAAAACTTGGATTTGTTTTTATAAATTACCCTTTATTAATCATTTAATGAATATAATTTTATAGAGTGTATTGTAACTTGTGCGGAGTTAATATGCCAATGTATGAATGTTTACAAATAAAATGCTGTGGATGTATAAAACAATATAAAAGATCGTGACAGGTTTAAATGATTAATGATATAAAGGATAGTTTGCAATTTAGTAGTAAATGATTTTATAAACAGGCAAAAATATACAATCTTAATCACTTATCTACCTTATGAAAATCATTATATATATTTTATTGGCATTGTTTGGAAAAGACGTCTTTGGAATTTATACATACGAAACAAACAATGCGCTATATTTACGAGAATAAATTATACAATCATTAATACAAATTGATTTGTCTATAGGAATCGATAACGGTTTGAAACGAAAGCAGTTTAACTCAACGAACTGACTACATTTTACGAAATGAATCATTATTTTTAACACATCACTGTGACTTACTAAGGTTAGACAGACGGTGATCAAATTAAGGAGCAGAGTAACGGTACTAGCATACAATAAAGAAATCCGGCCTTCATGGCAATTGTGGATATTTTATCATTTTAAAAGGAATATTCTAAAAGAACTTAGGTTTGGTACATCCACACGTTCTGGCGAACGGTACCAATGGAGAGGCTGGGTTTGAAGGCCCAGAGCCGGCTGTATGGTCATCCACAGCACATCAACCTCATAAATCTCATGTTCCACAGGGAGTAGTGTATACCCCTGATTACGAACAATTTTGAAAAGTAGGACGTGTGCTTCAGATTTCCGACGTCCCCAATGACAAAGCAATCAAGAAATGGAAAAGATAAAATATCTGAATAAAAGAAAATGTATGGCAGCAACGTTATTGAACATGAATATAATTTTATAATATAATTTTCATAGAATATTATTTTAAAGCTTGGAAATGGTCTAACCTCTTGCGCAATAACCTGTTTTCAATCCTGAGTCATTTAACAAATCATAATGAATAATAACTCTTTTATTTATAATATTAAACTAGCAAAATTTATATTTAATTTTGATTCCCATATACGTATTAATTGCTAGGATTAGCCCTCAAGGCAATAGCAAGGGATGATCCTAATTATAAAGTTAGCGATCTTTCAAAATGAAATTTTCAAAGACAAATTCAAAGCAGTAAATTTAGCAGAATTCATCCACAGTAATTTAAAATGAAACCAAACTAGCGAGCAATTTTTATTTAAATAAACAGAACTTAATTGATGGGTTTTAGATGAAGCCCCCGCTTCTTTCCAAATTAAACAATTATTTTTCCCCTTTTTCAGACTTGCGAGTTTGGTTATTATTGGCATATTAAAGAAAATAAATTATATATATACATTAAACAAAATAAGTTAAATATTAATGGAGCCGCACAAAACTATATAACCTAATTAAGCAGGAAAGAGCATAGTTAAAATTACATAATACTTGTAAGGGATTACAGAGAGAGAGTTTAAGAGCGAAATTGACAGGAACTTATAAATTAATATGCGAATTAAAATACAAAGATTTAACTACATTATATCTTAGATACACAGATTACTTAAGAACTTTATATTAAAGGCAGCTCCACATAGAATGATGTTACCTCAGAATAGCAGGTAGATGTAATATAAGCAGTCAGCCATTTGGGTCAGCAGTCAGACGGTCATCTGGTGCAGCTGGTCCGATGGATGAAACATGGCAGCAGCAGGCAGTATCAGAGAGAAGGAGAAAGATGCTGGATTTCCTCTACTCAAATATCATGATGCGAAACTTTTCCTGACTTCTTAAAGTGGAATGATGAATCAATTTTTCTGGAAAATTACTAACTCAAACGTTCTGAAATAATTTACTAATTCTAAGTTTAATTACTAACTTAAGGTAATTCAAAGCAACTGAAAGTAACTGACTGAAAAGTAAAAGTCTTTTGTTCTATGGGCCCTTTTTATACACCTTTTAATCCCCCCAAGAATGCAGTTTCAGTTGCCCACAGCTATCTCTGTAATCTCTTGGTTAAAAAAAAACATTTAATTAGTAAAAAATATTTAATTGGCAAAAATTTTTAAAATAGATAAGGCTCAAAGACAACTAACAAAAGAATTCCTTAAGATTTATAATTTTAATTAATGAAAACAATCTGAACCTAGATAAAGATTATTTCAGTATTTCGAGCCTTCCCCATTTTTCTTTGTTTTTACATTCCAATACTTTAATTAAATACACATATATAAAAAGATATTTACAATTATATAAGAAAATGTCTAATTTTCAGCAATAAATATTTATAAAATTATTGCTTTGTTCATATATATATATACGCATCACGCACACTATTGTTTTACTTTACTAAATATTTTTAATTTTATTGATTTCTTGGATTATTATGCATACAGTGTGTGAGTGAATGGCATATATCTACAGCGAGGTCAGAATTGCGGGCCCCGCAGGATGTTAGTATAGATGGTGAAGCATGAAACTCGATGATGATTAAACATCGACTGCTTCAATATCTTCGTTAGTTAATATATGGAAATAAAGTTTTTGAAAATAAGAAGTTTTATGCATTTATTTATAATATTTATAAATACTGATAAGCAATATGCAGCCTGACAGAAAATTTTATATTTAGTAATGAAAATGAGATATTTTAAGATCTCAAAATATAATTTATCAGCTATGGCAGCAATTTTATATGTATGAGTGCATATTGTAATAAAAAGGACATAATAATAATAATAACTAAGACAATAAAACCAATTATTCACAGCTTTAATAGGTTATAAATGTAGATGATAACCATCAACACTTAAGTTATCAACAATCTCAACCTGTTAAAGAAGGTTGCCTTGATTACAGATTGAGATAGTTGATAGCTTAAGGATTGATGGTTAACAATAATAATGAGGATAAAGAGCTCTGGGATTTTCTTCACTTAAAATATCAGCTAGTAATTTCAACAGATAATGTATATTATATATGAGATAGGCTGCAGAAAGGAGTTTGCTATTAACTGAAAGGAGACCCTTTGATTCCTCTTGGAGGCCTTAAAGGAACCGAGCAGGGCAAATTCCTAATGTCCACTCCATACGTTCTTGTCGTTGCAGCTGTTATTACTATGTGATTATTCATATAGTATACGAACATGGATGGGCTGCTCACCAACACGCATTAGTCAGCGTGGTGAGTTTATTGGCTTTTTACCTCTGAGTTTAAGATCAAGAAACACCATGGTCTTTCTTCTCAGTGCCTGATAAGGCAGAATGAATGTTTGTGTAAATGATAAATATTTTTCCAATACATATATACAATTATGACAGACAAAAATAAATTATGGCCCTTATTCCCAGGAGGCTGTAAAGTCACCAACCAAGGCAGCGGTTGGTGGCCGAAGGCGGAGGGTGCTAAGAATCCCCTGATTGCGGACCCAGGCTGCCATTTGATGACGACTTTTTATTTAGGTACTTACAACTGCAGGTCACTTTCAAGTGAAGGAAGATTGCAAGAATTAGAAGAAGAACTGTCTTATATTAAATGGGACATTATTGGACTTTGTGAAGTTAGAAGAAAAGGAGAAGAAACAATTGATTTAAAAAGTGGACATATACTCTATTATAAAGGCACACATATTGGAAATACAAGTGGAGTAGGATTCATTATAAATAAAAAGTGGAAGAACAATATTGTGGAGATTGATGGTGTATTGGACAGAGTGGCAAGATTAGTTATACAACTTAATAGCAGATACCAAATGCAGATAATTCAGGTTTATGCCCCAACAAGTTCTCATAGTGATGAAGTAGTAGAAGATTTTTATATGGATGTACAAAAGGCTTTTGATCAGAGTAAACAACATTTTAAAATTGTTATGGGAGACTTTAATGCTAGAATTGGTAGACAAATGAAAGATGAAATTGCTGTAGGTAATTTTGGTTATGGTAATAGAAATGAGAGAGGACATAGACTTGTGGAGTTTGCAGAAAAAGAAAAACTTTTATATTATGAATTCTTTTTTTGAGAAAAATGTTAAAAGGAAATGGACATGGAAGCATCCAAATGAAGGTACAGCAGAATTGGATTATATTTTGACTAACAGAAAATACATATTTCAAGATTGTAATGTTCTTAATAAATTTAACACAGGAAGTGATCATCGATTAGTAAGGTGTAAGTTACGTGTTAATGTAAAACTAGAAAGACAAAAATTATTAAGAAAAACAATATTTACAGTTGATATTCCTAATCTTCAGAAACATTCTAATGAATTTAAATTAGAACTTACAAATAGGTTTCAAGTGTTAGGAGATTTTGAACATGATACAGATTTGAATGAAATTAATATGAAAATAACTGATACACTTTTAAAAACTGCAACAAACATAGCTGATAGAAAAAAGCAGCAATTGACTAATAAAATTTCTACTGAGACTAGAGAATTTATGAAGAAAAGAAGGAATATGAAGATATACAAAAATGATGTATTAAAAAGGATTGAATATCTTGAATTTTGTAAAATGGTACGGAAAAGAGTTGAAAATGATATAAGAAAGTATAACTGTGAAACAGCAAGGAAAGCTGTAGAAGAAAATAAAAGTCTCAAAAATGTTAAACAACATTTTGGTATTGGTAGGAAATTTATATCTGCAATAAGAAAAAAAGATGGAATTATTACTAAAAAGAGAGATGACATCATGAAATTGGTAGAAGATTTTTATCAAGAATTATATAGTAATAAAGAACAAGTACCTCCTATATCTATTACATCTTCCGAATTGCCCAGAATTTTAAATGAAGAAGTGAGACATGTAATTAAGTGTATGAAGAAAGGAAAGGCTCCAGGAAATGATGGAATTATAATTGATATATTAAAAGAAGCAGGTGAAGAAATAGAAACAATTTTAGCAAAGTTATATACCAAATGTCTAAATGATAAAGATGTACTGGAAGATTGGAAGAATGCAGTAATAATATTAATATTTAAAAAAGGTGATAAAGAAGATATTAGAAATTACAGACCTATCAGCCTTTTATCAGTTTTATATAAAATTTTTACCAAGATAATTACAACTCGTCTACAGAGAACTTTGGATTTCCACCAACCAAGAGAACAAGCTGGATTTAAAAGTGGTTTTAGTACAATAGATCATATCCAGGTATTGAGAGAAGTCATAGAAAGGACAAACGAATATGAGTTGTCATTATGTTTTGGATTTGTAGATTATGAAAAGGCATTCGATTCTATACACCTTTCTTCAGTGATTAAAGCATTGGATCATCAAGGTATAGATCCAGGATATTGTCATATTTTAAAGAATATTTATAAAAATGCAACAGCAACAATTAGATTACATAATGATACTGGAAAAATCAACATTGAGAAAGGTGTAAGACAAGGTGACTCCATATCTCCAAAACTCTTTACAGCAGTGCTGCAAGAAGTATTTTGTGGATTAAAATGGGAAACTAAAGGAGTGAAAGTAAATGGAGAGTATTTAAGTCATTTAGATTTCACAGATGATGTAGTTGTTTTTGCAAATAATGCTTCAGAGCTGCAGGAAATGTTGCAGGAGTTAGCAGATGAAAGTAGAAAAGTAGGACTAAAGATAAATGTTAAAAAGACTAAAGTAATGTTTAATCGATTTGCTCAAAATATGAAAATAAAGATTGATTTTGAAGAATTAGAAGAAGTTAACAGTTACAAATACCTTGGTCAGATTATTAATACAGATGGAAACATAATGGAGGAAATTAATCATAGAATTAAACTTGGTTGGAGTGCTTTTGGTAGAAATAACTTGATACTAAAAGGAAATATGCCTATGTGTTTGAAAAGGATGGTTTTTAACAAATGTGTTTTACCGGTTCTTACTTATGGATCTGAGACTTGGACACTTAATAGAAGAGCAATACAGAGACTTCAGACCACTCAAAGGAGTATGGAGAGATGTATGTTGGGAGTAACAAGAAGAGATCGAAAACGCAATGTATGGGTAAGACAACAAACAGGTGTTACTGACCTTATTGAAAAAATTAAAAGATTGAAATGGAGTTGGGCTGGACATATTGCTAGAAGAGATGATAATAGATGGACAATTGAAATTTTAAACTGGATTCCAAGAGATTGTAAAAGACCCAGAAAGAGACCACGTGAGATGGATGGATGAAATAAGAAAATGTGCAGGGGTGTTGTGGAGAAGAGAAGCTAAAGATCGGAGAAGATGGATTAAACTTGGAGAGACCTTCATCCTGCAGTGGACTGATAATGGTTGATGATGATGATGATGATGATATATGAGACAAGAATAAAATTTAGTTGTTTAAAATCAATAAGTGAATCTATTCAAAATTATAATTTTTATCAGTCATATTTATAACCAAATATAAAAAAATATATAATTAATATAGAGGACTTCCTGCAAAATTTGTTATTTTGAAATAAATTTATAAACGTTTATAATTATTAAATAATACATATATTGGCATGACTTAATTAAATTTACCTCAAAGTAATTTATACTAATTAACATAGTAATGGTCATAAATTGATAAAATAGAGAATTTTTTTCCACTCATCTTTCTTCTTCTTCTTTTTTTTTTTTTTTTAATAGATATACTTTTGGAACTGAAACACTCTTCAAATTGTTTTTTTAAGGATCGTAGACATTTACAAATGGATGCTAATTAAAATGATATACGCGCATTTAAGAATAATAATAAAAAAGAATTCTATAATACTTGACATATAAATTAGTCAAAATATCTGCCTGCAATTGCATCTAGTCTTTACAAACATTTAAATATGCATTTTACCGATGTAAATAGCTTATTAAACTTTATAACGTACCGTAATTCTAAAATTAAAATAAAGTGTGCCGAGCGTAGGAAATTATTATTTGCTCTTGAAAAGAGAAATTACCATACGTAAAAATAACATTGAATTTATTGCCATGCGTTATTTAGTGCAGTGGTAGAAAGTTCCATGGATCGCAACTTCAGCTCGTCACTTCGTGCTAGAAATTCCTGAAAAAAAAAAAAAACCTATTCAATAACCTATTTATTTTTACGATCAGTAAAAATGTTAGGTTTCGTTCGATCCGAAGTAATAAATAATACGTTTACACATGATTACTGCGTTTTTTTTTAATTCAAGTTTAAAAAAAAAAAAAATCATTTACTTGTACAAATTTCTGATACTTTTTATGCGAAAGGAATCCTATTACAGACTTGTATAAACTTTTCTAATTTATTTTCGCATAATGATAGCAACATATCAGGTGCACATGAAAAATACAACTTAATTTTTAAATTAGCAATTATAATTCATTTTCAATATTATTATTTGATCCTTAAAGTACGTTTTGGTATTTAGAATCGTAACTTCGAAATTACATCAGTTTCATCTAGAAATGTATGTATTATTGTACATTATTTAACGATATTTATCCAGGATGTAACCCAAGGAAATCGGTGAGACTAGTGAATAAAGCCTTCTCCTTTACTAATCATTTACGAGACAATTGATGAAATCTATGACTTGTAATAGTTATTTAAAGACCATTTAACTTACTATATATTTTACGCAGTATAGTCTATGAATCGCTTCTTGAATTTGAAATTTGGTCCTCGTAATCAAAACTGAAGGCAAAAGTTTACTAGCATTTAATGAAAATACTTAAAATAATTTTAGAAAAACGTTAAAATTATTGTGAGTCAATTATTAGAAAAAAATTATTGATTACAAGACGATAAATTATCCACTAAACCCATTAAAGGCAAAAGTACATAAAACATTCTAAAAGGTAAGAAATTAATAAAATAAACAAAAAAAAAGTACCTTTTAATGACAGCATATCATTTTCGTCCGTAACACATTCTCCTATAGGTAATAAAGGATTAAAAATGCTATTCAGAATCGCTTTATCGCTTTCGGTCGCCATTTTTAAAATTATAGTATTTACATCTTCTTGATAGATTTAAAATGTTTAAAAAAAGAAAATTAAACTAAAAAATAATATTTTTTTTTATAAAGATAAAAATAATTTATACTTGGAAATAATTTCAAAATTAAATTTATTTTGAAAATAGTAACGCAAATACGAGTTTATACTTTGTTCAAGATGGCAGACGAACAGCGAGATGTGTGGGACAGCTGGGAAGATATGGCTGATAGTGGGGTACTTTGATTTCTTTTATACTTTTTAATTGCTATTACACTTTGAATTTATACTATAATCACAAATCAAATTAAAGTATTTATTTTTCAATAATTATATTGTGATAATGTTTCATGATTTTTGCATCTTCTTAGTAGTGATTCATTCATAAAGATGCACCTCGTCTCTTGAAAGAAAATAAAAAGACATACGATCTGTTTTGTTTTTTCTTCTCAATTTTTGATTATTATTTTTTTACTTATATAGTTTTGTATAAAGATAAAATAGAGTTTATGGATATTAACAAGCTTTTATTTATGACTCATTTGAAGAGCTTTTTTTTTTTACTCTTACGAAATTTTTTTTAAAATGATCATGTAGTTATCGAAATGCTTAGATGATAATTAATAAATGTTATGTGTTAATTTATGCAATGTTCTTATAATTATATTCAAACAAAATGTTATACTAATTTATTTTTTAAAAAAAGAAATTATTTTTCTGATTCCCACAGAAATTGAAATTTTTATCAATGCGGTTTTTAGTAAACTAGTCACACTACACATTCCTATTAACAATTGATAATAGTGCCTATTGACTGTAATGTTTCATTTCTTTTCATTGAGAATATCCTATCTTTAGCCTGCAGATTTTCGTTATTTAAAAAATCTTCATAATATATTGATGTCTTTTTGTATTTGTATCTATAAATTTCACAAGCTAAGTATTTATAGATAGTTGCCGAGAGTTGATCAAGTGTCTTTATGAAGATGGTATAGAAAATGGGTATATTCTTTATGCATAACTTTTTTAATATAACAAACTAGATTGTGCAAAATAATAACTCAGTAGATGAAATAAAATTTACAAAGTTTCAGAAAAGTGATGAGATTCTATTTGAATTTCTAAAGACTAAAATGGTTCATATTTACTATGTATTATTTCTTCAAATAAAAGTCCAATTCATTAAGATACAAGAATTTTAAAATAGTTTGTTTAATTTTGAAAATTGCTAAGACATAAATTTAATTTTATAAAGAATCATTTTCATAGTTGTAGAATATGGTTAAGGAATATCTGCTATTTTTTATGTAGGATTAACAAAATTTCTGGTAAATTTCAAAATGCACAATAAAGAATACAGGAGATTTTCATCACATTCAAAAGAATTTAAATGCAAATAATACTATTAGTTAAAAACATTTTTAGCCATGTACATGAAGTTTTCTGTTTAAAAGTAATGTATAACAATGTTTTCTAAATAGTTTAAACTGCTTTCAATGTAATTTTATTAGAATTGAATATTGACATATTTATTAGTTGCCAGTACCTTTAGAATAATGATACTAATAATCCCCATTTTTTCTTTCTCTTTTTTACTGTATTTATTAGTAGTTTTATATACCTTAAAATTGTTTTTACACATGAATGCAAATAATTATTAATGATGGTAATAAAAAAATTGATATGTTTAATTTAGGAATTGGAAAAACGTTTGGAGGATTTTAAACCTAAGTCATCCAAAGAAAATAATGATGTTAATAAGTAAGAAGTTTATATTTAATTTAAATTTTTTTTTTATATTGTTATAATTTAATTATTTTGTAGAAAAGGCATTAAATATATATATATTTCAAATAGCTATTCTTCTGGAATCACTATTATTCCTAGAGAAGAAACCTTTCGAACACCATTTTGTCCTCAAGTAAAAATTTTAAAACGGCCTAAAATTAATTCTAGTGAGTGTATAGCAACAGGGTCATTTATTAATGGAGATCGACAGAGTAAACAACCAATGAAAACATTAGAACAGAGAGAAGCTGAATATGCAGAAGCTAGATTGAGGATTCTTGGAGCTGCAAGTAGTAGTGAAGATGATAAAGAAAGGTATTATAATTTTGATTTGTGATTAGTAATTATAAGTTAAATAAATTACTTATTTGCTTAATTAACTATGAAAATAATAACAGCAATCAAGTAGTTAGTTACATAGGAAGTCAGGAGACATTCAAGAACCAGAAGTAGCAGGTTGAATGTAAATCTAGTAAATGTTTAGTTTTCAAGTTTATCATTTTACTACTGCTCTAAATTATACAATGGACTATGGAAATAAAAATTAATCTATGATTTATTTATCATGAAATATGTCATTTTATTTATTTAAAGGACAATTTTTCAAAGTCTTCAAAAGGCATGCAATAATCAAATAAAATAAAATACTGTTTTGGTAAATAATTTAAATTTACTTGGAACTTTCTCAAAATTATTGCATTTTCAATAACTAATATGGAATAAAATTTCCATCATATTTAAAATATGCACCAGTTTATATACTTAGGTCAGATTATGTCATTTAATAATGATTAAAAGTAGAAAATTAATATTATATTTAAGTACTGAAATGAAAATTGCTTGTGTATTTTGGAGAAGAGAGGAATTTTTTTTGTGTGTATTTATAAATGCCCCACTCAAATGCATAGACCAGTATACCCATATCAAAGCAGAAATGAAAATTAAGACTTGCAGAGCAACAGAAAAACATAGTACAACTGTGTTTAAAAATTGGGAAAGAAATATTGACTTACATGAAGATCACAAATGAAAGACATCTTGAAAAAAAAAAAAATTGAAATGAAAGTGGTCAGGAGACATTAGATAATAATTCATTAATTGAAAGAGGCTGTCAATATGATGAATACTATTGGAGTATGAGAAAAAGGAAAGCATAGAAGAAGAGGGCATTTTGTGGAATATGGCAGATCAGTGGACACATTTGGGAAAGGCTAATATAAAATGATATAATTGCAAATTAAAAAAGTTGGTTTTTTTTTTTTATAAAACATTAAACATAAAATATTTAATGAAGAGTTTTGATCTATTTTGTATTAAATATTTTTATTGTAAAAAGAACAGTATGTTAATGTTATAAACTGGTATATGTCTTATAACTATCTGTTAGAAACTTTTACATAGTTTTTAAATTCTTGTCAAGTTTTTTCTATAAGCGTAAACTACCAAAGAAAGTGATAAAATTTTGAAATAGTTATTTATGTTGATATGGATTTATTAATCATGTAGTAAATATATGGATGCTGAAATAGAATTAAATATTTGATTAATTATAATTTTATAAATTATTTATGGCAGTAACATATCTGTGGTTTTGACAGTTTATTATATGATTTAAAAAAATAATAATAATCAGATTTACAATTTTTAGGGATCATGCATTAGCATCATGGACTCATGTCATTCTCTATAATGGCATTGCTTTTAAATTATGTTTCCTTGCATAACAGCTTTATTGCATAAAATTATAATTCATACCAACAGTAATTAAAAAGCAAAAATACTTTTATATTTTTTTACATCTATATATTAACAAATAATATATGAGGAATATCTTCTTTTTTTTTTTTAACAAAGCAAATAAAATAAATATTAAAGCATGCAGTAATTTATTTGCTGTTGCATATTAAGAATAATATTGATAAATTATAATTTGGAAGGGCAAATATATTTCATTAACTGTGTGTGTGTGCAATTTATTTGCATGCATATACATTTATATTGTGAATATAATAGTCTATGAGCTAACACTATAATCACATACACCCACTTTGTCATAAAAAATCTCTTAAGAATAAAGCTATCCATTTATTTCTAGAGCCTCAGATTTTATTTAGGCTGAATTTTCTGACAAATGCATGGATTAAAAATGAAAATTAAATCACATGTACACATTATTAGTTTGAACTCTTTTGTTTAATCATTCAACAGTTCTTTTTTCATCATTAGAAAGAGATTTTTTTTTTTTTTTCAAATAAAATAAAAATGACTTCACATTTTTTTTTTTACTATTTATAAAAATATGAATTAAAAAATGAATGTAGTTTAAAATCTAAAATATTAACTTTGTTAATGGAAAACAATATATCATAGGATTATTTTTTTTTAGTACTTCTCAAAAGAAGTTTGGCAGGAGGCAGATTTGGTTTGATGACATATAAATATTTATTTCAATAATTTTTGTTTAGAAACAAGCAATTTTATTGAAATAAATCACAATGAAAATATTATTAAAACTAAATAAATATTAATAATTTCATTATAAAAATTAACAAGTGAAAAAATTGATTTATGATTTAATAAAAAACAGTGCTGTTCATGCACACTAATGATTTTGGCTTTGGAGAGACTGCATGTTATGTTTACTCTTCAATTTTTCACGTAAAATATAGTGATATTTATAAAATAAAGTTGGAATTAAACTCTGAATTTTTAGTAAACTTGTTGAAATAACTTTTAGTGTCTTTTTCATTAATTTTTCTTTTGCCGTTTATAAATGCAATGGGAAAAATGACAACAACCTTATTCATAGTATATCTTGATATGTTCATGATTATGAGTTCAAATTAGTAATGCCATGTTTGCATCTGGTTTGAGTGCACTTCATCCTTAATTTCAGCATTTGTCAGAAAATCCAGCCTTAATAAAATCTGAGACTAGGAATAAATGGAATGCTTTATTCTTAGATAATTTATAATAAAGAAAGTAGGTATATGCATTTTTTTTGGTAGCTCATGAAAGATATACATTTATTTATACAATTACTTGCTCCAACTACTAATTTTTTCATTTTTTTTTAAAGATGATAATGTAATAATTTTATTTTCTGAAAAATAATTTTCAAAGAATTTGTAAGAGCTTTTATAAATTATCTTATCTTACTACAGAAAAATAAAAGTACAATCCTAAAATTGTGATCTATAATGATGACATTTACTTATATAGCTGCATATACTGAAATTTACAGCTGGCATTATTGACTTCTTGGTTATAAACTTTATTGATGATACCAAATGTAGATTATAGCACTTGCAATATATGTTTTTAACATATATGGTAATCTATCATATTTACATTTTCTGTATAAATTATTAAATAAAATATTAGAATAAAAATGAATTTCAAGTTTTTGAATTTTAATATTTTTACTTCAGAGTGCAACTACTGTGTCTATGACAACATGGCAGCAATAAATCCTATTTTACCTTGCCATTTTAAATCTTTTTTAAAAGCACTAAAATGTTGAAAATGTAACCGAACATTAATTTTATTATTTAAAGTTTTGTACATATATATAAAAATACTTTTTATATATTATATAAAATTTTCTTTTTAATAGTAATATACACTTTTAAAATACTATGTATATATCTCCTTTTTTATGCAGATGAAAATTTTTATACCACTATAATTAACCTTTCTCCATTTATTGAGTAAGAAAGTTGTTTGTCGTTGTGATTTGATTTATATATATATATGTCACTACAATAAAATAATGTGTTAATATGTGCGATCAAATAAAATTGTATTTTATAGCATATTTTTATATGTGCTCTTTTAGAAATTCTTAAAAAATATGTTTTTAAAATGTTATAGATAATAAATAAAAGTAATAATATATGAAATAAATGTAGCACTATAATTGCAAGCTTCACATCTCAAATTACACAAGAAAATCAAATTATATAAAAACATGAATATTTATAAAACAATAAATACTAAACATTTTTAAATTAAAATGTATATATATCTTTTTAACATTTTTTATTACATAACAGGCAATTATGGTATACTTGACAGTCAGTTCAACTAAGTTATTACAATATAAATTTGTTTTTTGTATTATGTGATTTTTGTTTTTATACCTGACTACAACTTTTATACATTGACAAAAAATTTTATACAAAAAAAAATTTGAGAACTTCATCTAACTAGTGCATAATAACAGCACATTAGGCAGAATAATAAGGGAAACAACAACATCATCAAAATATCATTGGGTGACTCAAAAATAAAGTTAAAACAATAAATCAGAACAATAATTAATTCCTTCACCTTTTAATTATTTAAAATGCAGGTCAGATCTTTTTTATTTTTCTATTTAGCAATTCAATATAGTCTTCTTTTAAAAGAATCTGAAAAACTTTTATTTCTCTACTTCAGTTTTTTTTTTTTTTTTTATCATTGGTGGTTCTTTTAATTACAATATCAAGAATTTTATAAAGTCATTGGGCTGATTGATATATAGGTGCTTACTGAAATTGCTTTTTTATTTTTATTTTTTAATCTAAATACTAAAGTATGTCCATACTTAATATAATCCAAGATTTCGCAAAGTGTCATTCGTTCAAACTTAACAAATGTAATTTTAAGTGATCGTGTAACATCTCACACTCTTATTTCTACACACTTAAGATTTGCCCATACATAAACGTTTGGATCGGAAAGAATCGGTGGATTCATTCCATTCTTTCTAAAATACTATATCTCGTGTCTGGAAAATTGAGTATTCATTTATATAATCTCTTTAAAGCGCATGTGCATTGGCTTCATCACTAATATTACTATTACATAAATAATCATAGCGCTATATAAAATAATATCTCATTATATATGTTTAATTTCAACTAAAGAATGACAGTTCGTAAATTGTAAAGATTTCACAAAGTGTCATTCGTTCAAACTTAACAAATGTAATTTAAAGTGATCGTGTAACATCTCACACTCTTATTTCCACACACTTAAGATTTGCCCCTACATAAACGTTTGGGTTGGAAAGAATGGGTGGATTCATTCCGTTCTTTCTAAAATACTATATCTCGTGTCTGGAAAATTGAGTATTCATTTATATAATCTCTTTAAAGCGCATGTGCATTGGCTTAATTGCCAATATTACTATTACATAAATCATAGCGCTATATAAAATAATATCTTATTATAATCCATATTGAAAATATCTGTACTATATATGTGTATGTTTTAAAAAATGCATATTTTATGTGTGTTTGTTATTATCTGACTTTTGGTGTTCACATCAAGACTTGGAACCAAATGTAGATTTAGAGACAATTGTATATATTTACCTATAATGAAATTTAATTTAAACATTAGTTACATTAAAGCATCACTAAAAATAATTAACCATAAAAAAAAGAATACACCTGGGTCTTGTTTTACGTGATAGATAGGTTCCTCAGAAAACGCGCAAACGAAATTGTGCAAAAATAGACCTAACTTACCTTGAAAAAGGGGGGATGCGGACTGTGATTTTTCAAAAATCGCGTAAAAGCAAAGTACCAATGTAAAATTACTTTAAAATTCGTGCAAAAAAAAATAAGGAAATAAAATATGACGGATAAAAAATTTCAAATTTGAAAAAAATTGATACAAGACAAACTTTTTTTAACTATAATATTTAATTTTATTCAAAACAATATATTTTTATGCATAATTTACAGTAATTTACATTTTTTTATACACATTTTAATTATTATCGTTATTTGCCAATAAACAGGTTCGTTTGCAAACTGGTAAAAAATCAGATTCTTCACAAGAGGAAATACAACTAGCACCAATATCACTCTCATGTTGTGTTAATAGTTTTCTGGTGACAATGTAATTAGTAATTAATCTAACAACTAAAAATTAAATTCTTATTTTTGTCTTTAATTTTTAATTTTCAATTTTAATTGTGCCCACTGCTATTACTCACCTTTTAAAAATAAACTTGCGGACACTAAATGATTAATAATTGATTACGTTCTTTTTAAAAAAGCAAAAACAGAATGTGATTTAAAATGCAAAATTAACACGCACAATGTTTGAACAAATTTACATTATAATCTTGTAAAATTTAATGTGTATATACAAAAAATGTGGAAATCATGATTTTAATTTCATTACTGCATAAAATCTTACTATTATAAAGCACTGAAAATATTGAAATTACTAAGATGAAAGTCGAATTCCAATAATGTGCTATTACTTTCAATATGACGTAAGTGCACGAAATTTATTATTTAAAGTAATAGCGCATTATTGGAGTTCGACTTCCGGAGAAATGTGAAGCGCATAACTTCAAAATCGCGTTAAATAAATCCGCGTAAAAAGAGAGCCAGGTGTAATGGAAATATGGAAAAGGCAGTGGTTTTAATAAATTGAAAGAATACATTTAATTATGTAAGATGTGTATTGTGAGAATGTGTTCTCACTCTTAAAAACAAAATTGTTTTTTTTTGTTTCGTATGTGTTGAAAATTGATGATATAAAAGTGCCATGCTATATAATGTTATATTTGTAATTTTCAATGCATTCTAGCTTATAAAGACAGTAACAGCCATTTTTTGTGTATTATATTTTTGTAATCATAATGAAGTATTTGTATTGTGAATAAGGAAATTTTATTTATAACCAAAGTGCAAAGTTAATTATGGTTCATATCATTTTGTAAAAAAATATAACCATCCTTTATTGGCAGTAAATGACTTGACATTCTTTTCAGTCGATCCTTTGCTAAAAATCTTTTTTTCTAAACTCAATGCTTTCTGATGCAATGCATGATTTTCTTCTGAAATATTTTTTTTATTCATATTTTCCCCAGTCGTAAGTTGAGTTCGTTTTTAATCATTACTAAATACTTATCATGTATTGTAGATGTAAATTTAGCAATTTCAAGCATATAAGTAATTTTTTACTATTTCACTAATTGATGATTTGTTTTTATTGATTTTTTTTCTTTCAAAACTAAATTGTTTTCATTTTATCACATAAAGAAACATTTATGAGTGTTTTTAAACTTAGAATAATTATTATCATTACTAACATTGCAGTTTGGAGTTTTCCCTGCAGCAATATATTATGATTGCAGATTCTGGTGCGTGAATTGCAACTGTATCACTAAATATGTATATCTGCTGCAACTATTTTAAGACAGTAAATTCAGCTGCAGAATTTTAATACTCTTACAAATAAGTTCCAATTCATCATTAATTTTTAATTTTTTTATTAAAGTAGGTATATATTTTTTTAAAATTCAAATTGATCATTCTGAGTTTTAAAAAATATTTTGTTTTTTGCTTAGGTTCATACAATGGAAAAATTTTCTTTACTAGCTGCAGAATTATATTTCTTTACATACATTCCCATGTGTTAATCATTTCAGGAAAAGGGTGCTGAAAAATGTCAAATAGTTAAACAAATCCTCAGTTTTTTACTTAATATAAATATATCTATAAAAAAAAAAAGAAGATGAGTGGGAATTAAATATTGGATAAATGAATAATAAATAATGTTATGATGATAATTATAAATTATAGAATTTAACTTTAGTCAGCAAGTTATCTTTTCCATGAGCCCATAAATTCATTATTTGCTTTTCTAAAAATACCTGTAAAAAATAAATAATACTTCTGTATATAATATAAATATAAAAAACGCAAGATTAAAGAATCATATCTTATGCAAAATTCATCTTGTGTTATGAATTCGAAATTAACCAGCTTTCCGATTAGTTGTTCCTGGCCAATACAATGAAATATTAAATTCATCACCTAGGAGAAAATAGAATTTTTTACACTGCCTTGATAAGGACTCGCGCTTGGAAATATTATTTGTTATTATTTTATTTATATTAAAGAAACTCTGTATTAACAATTGACACGAATTGTTATTTTATTTTAAAAATACCTGTAAATTTTATGTTACATATACTAATTGAGTCATTAATGAATATTGGCCAGAGGACTTGTATTATGATTAAAGTAATTTAAAGGATTAATTTATTCAAAAAGAGGGAAAAGTATCATATTAAAATTTTTTTTAAAATTATATTAATTATAGCAATTATTATTTAAATTCAATATTATATATACTTTTAAGCTAGATGTAATTAGGGAGGATTTGAATCCAGAATTTCAAGCTCCCTTTAGTCATCTACTCCATCTTATACAACTGATACATATGACCACATAATGCAAAAAAGATAAATGATATGCAATATCCGTATTTTGTGCTAAATCAGCACTCATCAGTTGATCCAGATTATCATCTCCCACACATATATATAATCAGTGCTCGGTTTATATTAAGATAGCAAATCTTCAAACTTTAATGGGCAGGCTTCAATCTTCTCCTCTCTCCAGATTTTGAATGATATGGATGGCTGAAGAGTTGGAAAATGGAGATGATTGAAGCCTGTCCATTAAAGTTTGAAGATTTGTTATCTTAATATAAACTGAGCACTGATTATATATGTGTGTGGCAGATGATGATCTGGATCAATTGATGAGTGCTGGTTCAGCACGAAATATGTGTATTGGAGTCATTTATCTGTTTCGCATATATGTGGTTGTGTGGGCGTCGGCTGTATAAAATTGAGTGGATGACTAAAGAGGGAGCTTGAAAGTCTGGGTTCAAATCCTCTCTAATTGTAACAATATTAAAATTTAGAATACATTTACTTATTTAAATATATTTTTGAGAAATATATGTATATAAAGGAAAAATTAAAGCAATTTATTGATTATAAACTTCAATTTATTTGTCTGTTCCAAAATAAATAACAAAATCAATATCTATATATGTACTGTTATTTAATAACAAATGGGTATTTTCTGTTTAATGGAGTCATTAAAGATTCATTTATTAGATATATTTCACATATACTTTTATACTGATATTCTATATTAGCTTTCCAAATTTTTATGGACTGAAACCCACTTTCGAAAATTGTAATTTTTCATGACTTATTCACTTATAATGCATATTTTAAAAGAAGGGAGAAAGGGTTGGATAAAAATATCACTTTACTATTTTTAATTTTTTATTGAATATAATTAATTTAAAATATGAATTTATTAATCAGATATGTAATGAGGTATAAATGAAAAATGGGGTTTATTTTCTATTTGCTGATGTCATCTTTGACATACTTTGATATCTGTTATTTTTATGTGCAAGGTATTTGATAATTGAAGTTAATTTTGAAATTAGCTTTTATTATTATCATAGTTGATAATTTCATATATATATACAAAATAAAAGTAAGCAGCATTCTTAATACTATAGTAGAAAGAGTTGGATACATGATCTGAACTTTATCAATTTTTTTACAATTAAAATTCATTTTCAATAGTTTCTTGAGACAAGTCAATTAGTTCTTCTGCTGACTTTGTAGATTTATTAGTAGTTGTATCAGTACTGCAAAATGAGTTCACAATTCAAGTGTGTTTCTCACACTTTTTTATTTTTTCACTGAAATATTAATTCAATGGTATGCAACTGTAACAGAAATTCAATTCGACTATTACAGAAATTAATTTATCAGCTGGTCATTTTCAATGATAAAACTTAAATGCCTCAAATGAGCTTTTTTGATAACATTTTAAATTTTATCATATACTGCAAATACATCAGTTCTGCACATTTCTTTTAATTATAAATTTAATTTTTTTTAATACACTGTGTAATTTGATAAATGGTAGAGTGGTAGTTTGATGCCTAAGGTTCGTGAATCATGCCCAGCTGTATGACTTCCAGTACTCAAACTTTTTATAAACTCCTAAGCAATAAAACCATTTGATTTTTTTTAAAAAAATTTGTTTAATTTCAAAAATATAACTCAAATAATTAAGCTTTAGAACAAACTTTTTATCATTATTGATTTTGGCTAATTGTTTTGTCTATCCAGAAACATTATGATTTTTTTATGGAATTCATGTCTTGTACTTTGCCCTTTGAGAGTCAATGTACTTCAATATGCCAAAGAAGAAATTTATGTAAACTTCCTATTTCTTTGGCTGGTTTTTGCTTAAGTTTGACTGTAACAGCCTGCTCTTGACAAGATTTATAATTTCTTGGCAGTGTTTAAATATTTTTTAAATTATCTGGTAATTTTTTAGTACTGAAGACTAGTGAGTCCATGATGCATTTGGACTTAGTTTAAAGACACATTTTGATATCACTATTTTTACCACATATTTTCATATAATGTTTGTACATATATCAGTATAATTCACCTAGTGCAGTTCTTTCGATTTTGTATCAATAGTTCTGAAAATTTCCTTATTAATATGTTGAATAATTACTTCATATGGCTCATTTGTTCCATAAATATAAATGGGATAAAAAGGATCAATCAAGACAAATCTTATATATCTGTGACTTAATTGCAGAGTAAAAAAAATATTCATCTTAACTCTATTGATAAGCTGACTTTCTATTCACTTCGACATTACATAGATGCTCCATTAATCTTGTTATTAAAAAGTAGAATGAATTCAAATTTTTGCAAACTCTTTTTACCAAACATAACTCTAACAGTATCTTTTATCATTAATAGTATTAATGATGGACCATTGTCAGGGTTATTGATAGGAGGGACATTAAGTGGAGTGTTGAGTGATATTTACATGCAAGATATGGAAGAAGCTATGGTGAAGGAGGAAAATGGACCAATTTTAATTAAGAGATATGTAGATGATTTCTTATTGATATTTAATAAGACTGAAAGACAAGTAAAAAAGTATTATGATAAGGTTAATAAGTTGGATAAGAAGTAAGATTCACAATGGAATGGGAAAAGAATAATGAATTGGTGTATTTGGATATAATGATGAAAAAAGAGTATAGTAAAGGGAAGTGTAAAGTGAGAACAGGGGTGTTTAGAAAGAAGGAGAAGGGTAATATAGTGAATTGGCAATCTGATGTAGATAAGCAATTTAAAATTAATTCTATAACATCAAGAGTATTTAGAGCAAATAATTATTGCAGAGAAAAAGAAGATTATAAAAAGGAAATAGATATGATATTTAAGGAGTTTAGGGATAGTGAGTATTCAGAAAAGATAATAAAGAGGAATATTGAGAGTGTAGAAAGGAAATGTAGAAAGGAAGAAGAGAATGAGAGAAGAGTAATTAAAAGGGATAGGAAAAACAAATATATAGGAATAAGAGTACATGATTATAGAATAGTTAGGAAAATTAATAGTATAATTGAAAAGCTTAATGTAAAATATAGAAATGATGTGAAATACAGAATAGTGAATAAGAAGAGAAAAAATTTGATGAAGGTTTTGGATAATAAATATATAGATAAAGAGAGGAATTATGTTAATGGGGTTTATATGATAGAGTGTAAAAAGTGTAGGGATACGGGGTTAGAAATAAATATGTGGGTGAGACAAAGAACTCTATATATACAAGGCTGAGGCATCATAGGTATGAAAAAAGTTCACCAGTATTTGTGCATATGATGGAGACAGGGCATGATTTGGAGAAGGAAAGTATAAAAATGATTAGTTTTGCAAACAGTAGAAGGGACAGGAAGATAAGAGAATCATTGTTAATTAAGAGAATAAGGCCTAGTATTAATAGAGAAAAAGGGATTAGGACTTTGGTAGTGTGAAATTAAACAGTAGAAAAGTTTAGAATGATTTAAGTGAGGGGAAATGTAAAGCTTGATAGGGTAAAGAATTAAAATTTAGGGTAATTAAATAATAGAAGTGGTTAATAGAGGGAGCTAGGTGATGGGGAAAGAAAGGAAGTTGGGAAGTGGTTAATAAAGAATTAAGAGTTAGGGTAATTAAGTAATAGAAGTGGTTAATAGGGGGAGCTAGTTGATGGAGAAAGAAAGGAAGTTGGGAAGTGGTTAATAATAAAAAAAAATGGAGGAAAGGTGAAGGTAGAAGGAAAGTTAAGATAAAATAGTTAAGTTTGTATTGATATTAAATGTTATAAGATGGTAGTTAAATAAGTGAAGATGGTAGGGAGTATTAGAGTATATATGAGGAAGGGAATTGAGGGGATGGTATGAAGGTATAAAATGAAGTAAGTAGGGTATAAATGAGAGTGTAAAAAAAGGGGGGGAAAAATGATTTTAGTTTTTTGTTTTTTGATTTTTAATATTTTTTTTTGATTTTTTAATTTTTATTTTTAAGTTTATTTTTTAATTTTTGATTTTGGGTTTTTGGTCTTATATATGTAATTATGATAAAAATGATAATTTTTGGTATTGATTTTTTAGATTAATGTTTTAATGGGTTTTAAGGGTTTTGTTTTTAATGGTTTGATGATAAAATTTGAATTGTTTTAATACATTTATTTGCTTGTAATCTTAAAAAATAATTTAAAAATGATTTTAAAGAAATTTTATATTTTTATTATTAAAAATTTATTATTATTATTTTTTATAGTTTAGTTTTTATGTTTGGGTTTTTTTAAAAGATATGGGAAAATTTTGGTTGAAAGGTTTTGGACTGAGTTGTTTTTGCTTTATATTATTTTGTTTTATTATAATTTTATATGAGAATATGAAGAATAATAATTTTGGTTGTATTGATATAATATTTGTCTAATTTTTTTATGTTGTAGATCTGACGAAGACTGCTAGTATAGTCGAAACTGTTAAATAAATAAAATTATTTGCTTAAAGTGTTAAAGGAGTGTTGATGAGTTTATAGTGAAATATAAAAAGAAGCAAAATATAGAGGGAGAAAGAAGAAATGGATAAGAGTTATATGTGAAATATAAGATAATACACAAAAGAATAACAGGCTAAAGAAGTTTGTGAATATTGTGGATATACAACCAGGATGGAAGACATTAACAATGTTAAGAAGTATATAGAATATATTAAAGTGGTAGCAGGGGAGGAGGTGTCAAGAATGGTACACAGAAGATGGAGATTATTAATTAGATTAAATAATGTTAAGAATAATATAAGGTTCATGAAAAGGTGCTTAAATAGAAATGTTATTCCAAATTTTGTGAAAATGGAAAAGTTGAGGAGGATGATGAAAAATAAAAAAGACTTGATAAGGAATATGGAGGATAGAGTATTAACCCTTTAACTGTCCAATTGTTCATTCGCTGCAGGTGGTATCACTCAAAGCTTTTAATTAGCCGATGCACAAAATAATGTATCAATTTTTCAAAAGTTATTGACCGTTTTTTTAAATATATTCACTTTAGTTTCGTTTTTAAAAAGTATATTAGTAATTTCTCACATTATAAAAATAAACGAAAGTTTGTTCAAAAATAAATTTTGATTTTTAATTTTAAAAATATTTGTTACGGTTGACATGAAAAGAAACGGCAATCATAATTTCACGTTATGATTTTTTTTCCCCGACTTTGCAATAAATAAATAATTCTTGCTAAAATCGTAACTATTTTTGTAAAATAATATTTATTTTTGACATATTATATGAAAATAATTTGTATTTTATTTGTATTTCATCAAAAAATATTTTTAAAATGCTCTAAAACATTCGTTTATCATTTTCAAAATAAAACAAAAGCGTTCATAAATTTTTAATTTTTGGCAGCCATATAAAAATTTTAACAGCCAATAAGATTCAAGAAAAGATGATGAGAAGGCGGAGCTTTTCCATTTTCTTTTGTTTACAAAATTTCAACAGCCAATAAGATTCAAGAAAAGATGTGAAAAGGCAGTGCTTAGTTTTTGTTTGACATAAATCATCAATTAATTGATTTTTTACTTGTAAAATAATTCAATAGATGGCAGTATATTATAAAACTTTTTGCGTTCTAAAAAATGACGTTAAAACCGTAAACGTAGTCCAAAAACTAAGCAATTTACAGCGATGTCAAATTTACTCGATTAAAACGAATATGTATCAAAAATTGCCTCGATTAAGAACGAGTCAAACAGTCAAAAGGTTAAGAGAATATATAAGAGATGGATATAGAAATAAAAACAGGATTTATGAAGATATTAAGGATTTGGAAAGGAAACTGGTGACTAGAATTAATAGGAAAGAAGAACAATTATTTGAAAACTTGTTTGAAGTGAAGAGAGGTATTATAAATGATAAGACAAATGAAAGACATAAGAAGAAGATGGATAAGTTGATGAGAAGAGAAGGAAAAGAAGTAGAAGGAGAAGAAAGAAATGAAGAAAGTAATGTATGTGACTTGACATTAATAAAATTGAAAGAAGAACATTTAAGGATAATAAACTAAGGATTGAAGTATGTTCCATATGAAGATAGTAGCAGAGAACATACTATGGAATTACAAATAGGGGTAGAAAAAATGGTGCAGAGAGTGTTGGAGGATAAATATGGGATATATTATTATGATAATAGAGATGTGTATAATGTTATGAATGGGAATGATAAAAAATGGATGAATGAGTTAAAAGAAGATATTGGTAATATGGTATATAAAATGAAGTATGTAAGACAAAATAGGAAACAGATGGAAAGAAAGATAAGGATAGATGAAGTTAAAAAACTTAAAAGGGAATATGAAAGAGATGTAATTTTTATGAAGTCAGATAAAAGTGGAAAATTGGTTATAATGTATAGAGAAGAATATATTAAAAAAACGGAAGAGTTGTTGAAGGAGGAATTTTTTGTTAAAATAGGAAGGAATGATACGAAGATGAAGAGTGATAAGATATATGGAATGGTTAAAGGATTGTATAATAAAGGAATAATAAGTAGGGGAGTAATGGAAAATATAGTAAGTAAGGATTGTGAGGTGGCAAAGATTTATGGAGCGCCAAAAATATATAAAGAAGGGGTGCCATTGAGACCAGTGATTAATGGTATAGGATCGTATTATGATAGGGTATCAAAATGGTTGGGAAAGATGTTTAGGAAGTATGTGAATAGGGAGAGTGTGGCTTTCATAAAAAATAATAGGCAGTTGGTGGAGAAAATTAGGGAAAGGGTGGAAAAATATGAGAGGTATAATTTGATAATGGTGAAAATGGATGTGGTGTCTATGTACACAAATATAGATGTAAAGAAAGCAATAGGGTTGGCAGTGGACAAGTATAGGAGGGATAGAGAGAAAGAGGTAGAAGTGCCAGTAGAAGTGTTGGAAAATTTAATGAGCTTGTGTTGTAGAGATATTACTTTCCAGTTTAATGGGAGTTATTATAAACAGAAAGAAGGGTTATTGATAGGAGGGGCATTAAGTGGAGTGCTGAGTGATATTTACTGCAAGATATGGAAGAAGCTATGGTGAAGGAGGAAAATGGACCAATTTTAATTAAGAGATATGTAGATGATTTCTTATTGATATTTAATAAGACTGAAAGACAAGTAAAAAAGTATTATGATAAGGTTAATAAGTTGGATAAGAAGTTAAGATTCACAATGGAATGAGAAAAGAATAATGAATTGGTGTATTTGGATATAATGATGAAAAAAGAGTATAGTAAAGGGAAGTGTAAAGTGAGAACAGGGGTGTCAAAGAAGGAGAAGGGTAATATAGTGAATTGGGAGTCTGATGTAGATAAGCAATTTAAAATTAATTCTATAACATCAAGAGTATTTAGAGCAAATAATTATTGCAGAGATAAAGAAGATTATAAAAAGGAAATAGATATGATATTTAAGGAGTTTAGGGATAGTGAGTATCCAGAAAAGATAATAAAGAGGAATATTGAGAGTGTAGAAAGAAAATGTAGAAAGGAAGAAGAGAATGAGAGAAGAGTAATTAAAAGGGATAGGAAAAACAAATATATAGGAATAAGAGTACATGATTATAGAATAGTTAGGAAAATTAATAGTATAATTGAAAAGCTTAATGTAAAATATAGAAATGATGTGAAATACAGAATAGTGAATAAGAAGAGAAAAAATTTGATGAAGGTTTTGGTTAATAAATATATAGATAAAGAGAGGAATTATGTTAATGGGGTTTATATGATAGAGTGTAAAAAGTGTAGGGATAAGGGGGTTAGAAATAAATATGTGGGTGAGACAAAGAACTCTATATATATATACAAGGCTGAGGCAACATAGGTATGAAAAAAGTTCACCAGTATTTGTGCATATGATGGAGACAGGGCATGATTTGGAGAAGGAAAGTATAAAAATGATTAGTTTTGCAAACAGTAGAAGGGACAGGAAGATAAGAGAATCATTGTTAATTAAGAGAATAAGGCCTAGTATTAATAGAGAAAAAGGGATTAGGACTTTGGTAGTGTGAAATTAAACAGTAGAAAAGTTTAGAATGATTTAAGTGAGGGGAAATGTAAAGCTTGATAGGGTAAAGAATTAAAATTTAGGGTAATTAAATAATAGAAGTGGTTAATAGAGGGAGCTAGGTGATGGGGAAAGAAAGGAAGTTGGGAAGTGGTTAATAAAGAATTAAGAGTTTGGGTAATTAAGTAATAGAAGTGGTTAATAGGGGGAGCTAGTTGATGGGGAAAGAAAGGAAGTTGGGAAGTGGTTAATAATAAAAAAAAGATGGAGAAAAGGTGAAGGTAGAAGGAAAGTTAAGATAAAATAGTTAAGTTTGTATTGATATAAAATGTTATAAGATGGTAGTTAACTAAGTAAAGATGGTAGGGAGTATTAGAGTATATATGAGGAAGGGAATTGAGGGGATGGTATGAAGGTATAAAATGAAGTAAGTAGGGTATAAATGAGAGTGTAAAAAAAGGGGGGAAAGAATGATTTTAGTTTATTGTTTTTTGATTTTTAATATATTTTTTTTTTTGATTTTTTAATTTTTATTTTTAAGTTTATTTTTTAATTTTAATTTTTGATTTTGGGTTTTTGGTCTTATATATGTAATTATGATAAAAATGATAATTTTTGGTATTAATTTTTTAGATTAATGTTTTAATGGGTTTTAAGGGTTTTGTTTTTAATGGTTTGATGATAAAATTTGAATTGTTTTAATACATTTATTTGCTTGTAATCTTAAAAAATAATTTAAAAATGATTTTAAAGAAATTTTA
The DNA here is from genome assembly GCA_028023455.1 of Epiperipatus broadwayi. Lineage (NCBI taxonomy): Eukaryota > Metazoa > Onychophora > Udeonychophora > Euonychophora > Peripatidae > Epiperipatus > Epiperipatus broadwayi. Next base: position 19,816,400 of record JAQFVV010006199.1, on the reverse strand, counting down.
TATTTTTATTATTAAAAATTTTTTATTATTATTTTTTATAGTTTAGTTTTTATGTTTTGGGTTTTTTTAAAAGATATGGGAAAATTTTGGTTGAAAGGTTTTGGACTGAGTTGTTTTTGCTTTATATTATTTTGTTTTATTATAATTTTATATGAGAATATGAAGAATAATAATTTTGGTTGTATTGATATAATATTTGTCTAATTTGTTTATGTTAGATCTGACGAAGACTGCTAGTACAGTCGAAACTGTTAAATAAATAAAATTATTTGCTTAAAGTGTTAAAGGAGTGTTGATGAGTTTATAGTGAATTATACAATTCACAAACTAGTGAGATAAGAAGCATGTAAAATTTTTTCATTAATATTAGTGAAATGAAAAAGTATATTTTTTTGAAATATTCAATTTTTTTTAGCTTGCTTTCAAAAAATTCAAAACTACATGTTTTGTTTTAATGTATCCAGTAATTTGTTCGATTGTACATTACCATTTGAAAGAATTTCACAGCATATAACTGATTGTTAATTGAGTATAAAGCAGAATTTTAAATAATCAAAATCATATTTTCTTGTTTTTGTTGTTTTGATAATTGAAAACTTGTTGAAGGATATTCTTTAAATATCCATTTCATCTATGGAAGATTTTTTTGTTTGGGTTTCCTTTTCAATGACTTGCATTTTATCAGCCACTTGTCCATTACTATGATAAATATTTAAAAATATTAATGAAAGAAACACTTACATATATAACATGGTAATTATTAATTTAAGAAAATGTTTTAATTTAATTTGTGATTACAAACAATTGTAATTACAAATAATTAACTTGAATCAATGCAATGTTATTCTAACCTGTGACTATATGCAGTTTTACTAAATATGTTATGTTACAAGTTCATTCTCTTGAGCATGTCTTGATCTATTTGTATACTGATCTTTTTTTTTTTAACTATGCATAATAAAATATAATTGCTACGAAGAGATGAACGTTAAGAATTCAATTGATTTAATATAAATCTGGGCTGAAAGAAATTCGACAGAAATAATTAACTTGTAATCTTTGACTGAATTAGTTTTGAATTGTTCATCTGATGATTCTTGATAAGTAAAAGTCTCAATTTAATATTTAACACGATTCACACAAAATCAACTTGAACTCATTATTGAGTTGCTATCAATACTCAAGGAATTTTTACTCTAGATAGATATTTGTTTAAATACTTTAGATCAGTCATTGATGTGTCAACTTTATAGTTGCTATAAAGTTTAATGTAATTTGTATGCTTTTTAAATTTGAAAGTGGTTTTAATATTAAAATAGAAAATACTTTTATTATAAAGACTTCATGCTGCAATGGTAGTACACTTACTTACCATATTTTATGACTTGAGTTCCAATTTGAGCTTTATTGATTTTAAAATTTATTTATATTCTAACCAAAACTGTCCAATATAGTTTAGTAAATAGATATCTAGGATTATTCTTAGTTAAAGAATAGAACAAAGATGGAAAAATGCTCAAGTCTCAGCACCAACATTCTCTTACAATGTGCCTTGTAAGATGTTGTTGAAAAGGTCTTTGTCATATAAGTAGGTTACTTAGAAGTTTTTTTTTTTAACTTTTTTTTTTTTTACTTTTATTAATTAAAAATTAGTAAAATATATCAGATTAAATATTAATTTTATCTATTTTTTTTATAGACCTCTTAAACTAATTCAGCAGTTTGAAGAATTAAAAGTTGAAGATAATGTAATTCGGCAACCTCGAGGTCCTGATGGTACCAAAGGATTTCATCTAAGAAGGTAGCAGAACATTCAGTTTTTAAAGTTATTTTAAGTGAACTGATTTTTTTCTAATTGAGCATTTCATACTTATATGAGTTGCTCATATTAGGACTATCCAAGCTCTCTCTTATGAACTATAGGGAGATGAAAATCAGGCCGAGGTGCAGACTGAGAAAATAAAAAAATATCCTGTGGTTATGTCTACAACTTATTCAAGCTGCTTAAATGTGATTGGCAGTGGGAATACAAGTTTGTTAAAAGAATTGTTAATGTTTTCATTAGAAAACTTATGAATTACTGCAGTGGGCTTCTTAAAGAAGTTAAAACAATCAGTCGTCCTAGGGAGTTCTAAGATTTGAAAGCTTATGATGGTTACCAATAGCCTGTATCATCCTTTTTTATTGCAAACAGGTGTTTACACGCTGTTACATTATAACCATAATTTGTAAATCAGTAGTGTATGTAGAAGGATTAGAATAAAATATGTATCTATAAGTAAAAAGGGTACAATCCCTAAATCATGGCTTAATAAATTATATTTTATTTCATTAAATTATACATTTTTTAAATGTTAAGAAAGCATTAATAACACTAAAAAAAGATAGCTATAAAATAATTTTTATTTATTTGTAAAAAAAAAAAAAAGATATGTATTTTTTTCATTGTTCATGTTTATTATTATTATTTATTAACATTTTTATTTTTGTCTCACTTTGAAGAGATAATTTCTAGTTTGTGTTTTTTTTATTTATTTTTTAAAAAATTAAAATCTTAGGTTGTTTATATATATATATATACTTATATATATTTTTTTGCATGACAAGAATATAAGCTGAATTTGTTAGGATCCAGTTATTTGTCTTCACACAGATTTTTCTATCAATTCATGTATAATTGACTCCGAATGTATTTGTATCAAATACAAGTTTGTATTTCATGTACCTCATCCACAAAAAGCATGATTAAAATAATTTAACACATTGAATTATATCATCTTTGTTTTAATTTGTCATAATTAAACAATATATTAAACTATTTAATTATATAATATTTCTTTATAATGTTAGTTACTTTAATTTGGAACATTAATAGTGATTGGATTGAAGATTAAGATTCCAAGACTGATTATGGAGTTTAGAGGAAAAAGTCTCATACACCTAAACATTATTGATTTTACAAACATTTTGACCATATGATTCATAGAACTAATAAATTGTTTAACATTTAAAAAATCAAAAAAATCTTCGTTTATAATTTTGATTTTTCATGGCACAAATTTTTTAATAAAAATAGTATTACAACTTTTATATGAATCATTTACAAAGAGTTATTAAAATATTTATAAAAACTGTTTAAGTGAATTGCAAGATTATAATCAAATGGGCTCTCCATATTATTTGGTTTTAAACCATCTTGATAATTTCTCTGAGGTTATCTAAAGATTATGATCAACAATAAGAGATCAGAGGGATCCCAAGAACTGTATAAAAGTGTAATGCAAATTTTAGATTTACTCTTTAAATATGTCTTCAATTTAAAGGAAAATATCTCTTAACCATAATTCCTGAATCTGACGGACTTCGATTCCCAGCTATGGAATCAGAAGCAATTTTGGATGGAATCCAAACTGTCATCAATAATAATGGTACTGTTTGTTAAAAAAATTTTAAGAAAATATATTTTGCTACCAATTGAGCCTCATAATTATGGCGATATTTTGAGACATTGAGCATGGGTAAAAATGATATTTTGTAAAAATGATATTTTGTAACTTTAATTCTGCTATTTCTTCCTACCAACCAAATGATTTCTGAAAAAATCCTCATATATCTTTAGATATATAATAACATAAATTTAATTTTTTATGACATTAGATGTATGACATAATTTAAATTCATTTTTATGTTTCATGAGAATCTTCACTGGACTTGGTAAAAATATTTCCTTTCTTAGTTTTAATTATCAGTAATTATTTTTAGATATTTGAATCTAAAATGAGATCATAAGAGATATAAATTAATTAATTTGGTCCATAGAGAATAATGTTGAAATATGGATTGGTAGCAAAAGTCAAAGTAGTTAGGATACCAATTTATTAGGTTTACCATTATTAATCCATTTTGAGCTTTTACAAAGGATTATAAGTTGGAATTAAGGATTTAAAGATTGGGAAGTCAAAGATTATGTAGATTGGCTCAAAATTTGTGCAATAATATCTTGTTTTTTGTGCAGCAGCTATTGTCGCAGGTGGTCCAAATAAAGCCCTTTCTCTTTGAATCATAAAATAGAATTGCTAATTTTTTAAAAAGTAAAATATCATAAAAATTTTTAAGAATTTGAGGATCAAAAACAAATGAAAAAAAACTTAATTTGTTAGATCGTGGCAGATATGACCCAGTCAAACTAAGGTTTAATTTTAAATAAAGAAATTCAGGAAGAGAAGATTGTGAAATATGAAAAGTATATTATTTTGATTTTTTGTATTTCATGCCTATTTGAATATCATATTTCATTTCTCATCATATGGTAAAGAGTCAAAATCTTTATGGAATAATTTATTTATATAAGAATCTTTATTATGTATGGTATAACTCTAAATTTGAGATGCAACTAAATTTTGTTAAAGAGTATAGCAAGCAAGGAATAGCAAAATTATTATTGCCTATATTGAAAAAATGAAAACACAGGCTTCCACTATAAAAGCAAAATTAAACGTTTTTTCTTTGATAAATTATATTCAATAAGTACAAACAATCAACTACAACTTCAGATTTCAAAGTAGCTTAGTTTCTTTGTATTCTTATCTATGCATTAGTATTTTCTTTTGCTAATAAATCTAGCAACTGATAATTGAAATCCTAATTAGTGTGTTTTAAAACATTTTTATAAACAGGTTTTTTTTTTTTTACACAATAATTAAATTATTTAGCACTCTTATAAAAGAAATTACATCTGTTTTAATTTCATTTCAAACTTATATTTTAATAAATATACTCTGCACATGATATTAGTGTGTTAACAAAATAAATATTAATTAAAAAGTGATAACAATAAAAAATTATTTTGTTGATTAAACTATAATAGACTTAAAGTGTTTTAAGTACAGATCTATTACCTGATTAATATATTTGCAGATTTGAGCCAAAGAAAATAACCATCTTATCTTTATCTCGCCATTTACATGCATCCATGTGTGTATATGTATAACATTCATCACATCTTTAAATAGACAATAAAGGTGCAATATCCATAATGAATAAGAAATGACTTCTATTGTGATATAGTATAAAAAAATTCAAGATTAAGATATTTATGCAATAAATGTTTAGATCTGAGATTATCTTTGGTAGAAGTATTTTCTTTCTTGAATTGATATCGTATTGTGAGTTTTAATGAGGTCTGATTCTAAAAGTTACATTTCAGAATAAAGTAATTCTTATATAATTTGTATATATAGATTAATTTTTATTCTTAATAGCAGATTTAAATGTCAGCAATAAAACACTATGATCAAGCAAATGCAATTGCTTGTTATAAGTTTTTTTATCTTCATACGATCTAGTGTTTTTGTAATTTGGGATTTCAGTATAATTAAAAATATCAGTGGAAGTCTAAAATTTGTTTTGAAATAGAAGAGCAGAATAAATTTTGAAATTAAACATTTATTTATTTTGATAAAAGGTTTTATTAATTACATAAATAATAATGCTAAGGATTATTTTCACATTAATTATAAGTTTCCTTATAACTTAAAACATAAGCTCTTACTTTGTCTTTAAACTTAAAGGATAATTTGTTTTATTTATTGAAAGACAGATTCTTGAGAGACATTGTTTGGTCGACTGTATATGAAATTAGGGTTGGATTGATCTAAGAATATCTAGTTCTATAGCTATTATTGTAGCATTAACAATAGTAAATAATTATCATAAGAATCTATATTTGAAATAATGATAAGTAATTTTCTGGATATTAGTGAGAAAATAATCCAAGAATGAGAGCTTGGTGAGAAATTATATTAAGCATGTAAGGGGTACACAAATAATTTAAATCAAATGAAATAGCAAAGTTTCAATATTTCTTTCAGAAGTGTTATATATAATTATGTGACTTTCTAACATCTTAGTAACAGATTGATTTCAGCAGATTTGGAAAATCGATTTGTTCTTTTGTTAACTTTTGATCTTTTTCAAGTTAGAATGAAATTTTAAAATTGAGGTTTGGTATATTTAAATTCAATAGAATTGCTTGAAAATTGATTTATAACTAATCCATTTGAAATACTTATCTTCTCAGTGTGTCAACTAATTTTATAGATATGGAATTTCCAGAGGGTGGGAAACAATGAAAAATATTCAATAATTTCACGTATTGCAGTTAACAATTACTTTTAGAATTTTCATTGGTTTTAAATAATGGTTGCAAGAGGGCAGTTTGAATATTTTTCTTTCATTTTAATAACATTTTTTAAACCATTTAAATTCTTAATGTATATATCATATTTATAATAATGCTCAAGGTTAAATGTATCAATAATTTTGATCTCTGTGGACAAATTGCAATCTTTAATGTCTATATATATATGGGACTATAAATAAAAGTGGGATTCCACCTTTATTGTTAAAAGGAGGTTGCCTTGATAACCGTTTGAAATTTTTGATTGTTATCTATATTGGGATTGACTGGTTTCTAATGGTTATTTGTAAACCCATTTAGCCTTGAGCATTATTATACTTATTATTTAAGTAATACTTTGGGTGCAATTTGAAAATTATAATTACGATTTGCAATGTTATAATTGACTATTTATTAGCCTTCAAGCAGAACAGGTTATATTTACCTGTTTAAGGAGGTTTATTTAAACCTCTTTGTATCAATAATTTCAATCTCTGTTGTCAAGTTACAATCTTTAGTGTCTATATAAATATATGGGACCATACATAAAGATGATATTCCATCTTTATTGTTAAAAGGAGGTTGCCTTGACAACAGTTTGAAATTGTTGATTGTTATCTATATTGGGATTGTCTAAGTGTTGATTGGTTTCTAATGATATATTTAGTATGTGTACATAATTATATATGTATAATAAATCAGTAACTAAGTTTTTTATTTAAAATTGTTTTTTTTTTTAATTTTAAAACAAAAAAACAAACAAACAAATAAACTAGAAACATTATTTAAAACAATTGCAAAAAGTTCAAAAAATGATCCTGAATTTTTTCTTTAGCATTTTTTTTAAAAATAACTTTTAAAATAAAAATAAATCTATCAATTTAAATAGAAAATGTATTTACTGATTTATTATACATATATAATTATGTTCACATACTAAACATAATATATACATTAAGAGTATACATATAATATTAAGTGTATATATATATTAACTTACTGCAGAAATATCTACTGACTTACGTATACTATATGTGTGATATTGATGTAAAGTAAAATTATGTATTATTAAGTATACATACTAAATATGATATATACATAAGGGATATACATTTTAACTTATAGCAGAAATATCTAGTGATATATATATCAACTATAAGTGTCCAGTCAATTTAAAGTACTATATAGTTTTAATTTTCATTTACTGTGGCAATACTACAAATTTAAAAATAATAGTGGTAAAAATTTTTTTTATATTAAATGCTTTTATTGATTGCACTAGAAAGGAATAAAATAATCATTTCTTCAACCACAATTGGAGTTTTTAGATTTAATTTGAAATGAAAGCGTGGGGGGGTCAGAAATTAATGAAGTCAATTCCTATTTTTTATAACAAAGGATTGACTTAATTAAACTCCAGTTGTAGTTGAAGAAACAATTATTTTGTTTCTTTTTAGTGCAGTCAATAAAAGCATTTAATCTAAAAAAAAATTTTATCTTTATTATTCAGTTGATTTTAGGTCTTTGTCCATCATTATACCACTGCACTAAATTTTATAGGACTAAAATTGCTACAAAATATAGTTTGAAATTTGAATATTTTAAAGAGATTTTAAACAAGCTCTAAAAGAAAGAAGAAAATGTAAATAAAAATTAGAAAGGAAACTCAATCAGTGTATCATAAAGGTTAAAACTATATAAGAAAAGTCAGATCAAATGAGCACAAACATCACAGTCGTTTTACAATAGCGTGTTGAAACCACCGGAAGGCGTTATTTCTATGCTAGCACACAGAAATATGCCGTTTAGGTGGCTGCCTCTGCCGCTATCGAAAGTTCTATTTCTAACGCGTAAGCCTAGAAATAGTCCGTTGATACGGGGGAGGGCACCGGCTGACTGTTTATTTCTATGCCAATGCACAGAAACGTGAACATTTAGCCAATCTTGCCGCAGAAGCTATCGTGTCAGCTTATGGCTCAGATTCGGGCTAAGCATTTCGGACTAGCGATCATATTTCACTTTTGTTTACAGTATTGTCTGAGGGTGGCTGGAATTACGATTGTCGAAACTATTTTAATATTCATTAAGACCACCTCCCCCTCTATCTCGCATCTTTTAAGAAGGTCTACTAACAATCATCAGCAGAGTCTCATGCTTCCCTAGCCCCCATTTCCTGCTGAAAAAATGGGCCAAGTGTAGTTCAAAGCGCACTTCCCATCAAATCACGCTCTAAGTCACGTTTCGTGCGACAACAACTGCAGCTGATTAATCGAATAGCTGCAAAAAATAGGACAACTTGTTTTGCCGAATGTCAAAGAAAGAACAAGGATTCTTCTCTGACTGCTGGAACCGGCGGTGGTTTATCAAACAAAACACCTTGAAGCTGCATGCCTGCTGTGTTTTTTTTTTGTCTGAAGAGCCCAAAAAGTTTCTTTTAATTGCTGTATAGATTGATGTTTTTTGAGGGGGAATTACCATCAAAACGTGGTCAATCTTCTAGTTGTTGGCGTTCCGTTCTGTTAGCAATTGCAAACACCCTCTCCCAAAGTTGGACTTTGGCTTGTAAATGTTACCGTTAAACGGACAATAGATTTATTTATCAAAATAAAAACAAAACGAAAAAAAGAAAGAAGAAGTAGTAGTTGAATCGGCTGATTTTTTGTTTGTCGTACAATACTGAACCGAAAATAGAAAAGGGTTTAATGAAAATTAAATCAAAACAAACAAAAAATCGGTTAACTACTTTTTAAAAATCATTGGTTTTAATCGATCCTTTTTTTTTTTGGTTTTGGTTTTTTTTTGTTGTTGTTGTTTGGTGTAGCCAAAATAGATTTGATAGCCGCCGTACTTTTATTTTAAATGTGATAAACAACAACAACCAAAAAAAAAACAAAAAAAAAAATACGTAGATGGTAAAAGAAAAAAAAAAAACCCCGTCCCCTTTGAAAATATAAATAATAAAACAAAAGAATCAAAAGCCAAAAAAATGAAGTACTTTTTTTTTTGTAAATTCATTTATTTGTAATTTTTTTGTTTATGCATTTGTTTATTTTTGTTTTGGTTGTGTTTAAACAAAAAATTTGATTTGATATTACTTTTATAAATGTGATAAACAAAAAAAAATCAAAAAACCAAAGCCAACCAAAAAAAGAAAAGAAACTCGGCCCCGGCAACATTATATTTATCTTTGTTTAGAAACCGAGCCCGCCCTCCAGCGGTTTCAACATGCTATTGTAAAACAACCAACATCACTTTTAAAGTTAAAGCTGGCATATCAGAAAGAAATAGGCAAGTTGATTTATGGAAATTGAGATTTTTTCATCACTATTTTTTTACTTGTGATTTAATTTTTAATTTTACATGCCTTTGTATTCTCTTTTATTTTACAGAAATTAGCAAAGACTATGTTTGATTAATTTTATAGACTGATTATTTTCATTTTCTCTTTTTGAATAATTATCTTATAACTTTTAATGTAGCTATACAATTTTTTTGTTGAGAAACTTGATATAAATATATATTACAAAAAAAATTATGAAAGTATACCAGTGATTGTGAATAAAAGATTTTACAGAAGATATTTCATTGTTGTGAACTGACTTAATAATATGTAAATATACAAAAAGTGAAAGAAGAGCTTTATTGTGTAATTACCACATTTTCCAATCATATCTTTCAGAAAGCCAATCCAACTAGCACTCTGATTATTGGTTGTTTACATTTACCTAATGCAGGGATAGTGAACCTCCAACACAGGCGAATTCTAGCCTTCAAAAATTCTCAGTCCAGCTCTTGGACTTTTTGAAAAACCTATATAAAATGGTCTTGTATAAAACTTCTATTTAAATATGCATAGTGTTAATATTGAATTAAGAGTTAATTAAAAAAAATATTTATTTTGTCAACTACATGTTTTTCTCTTTCCAGCTTTTATAATAGTTGTAATTCTTTCAGAGATGCAAATTCCAACAAGTTATCTATATTGTGTGATCTATCTTGCTGGATTTAATCCATAACACAGCATTTTGTTTTATTTTTATAGTAATTTTCACAGATGAACAAATGTATATCAGCAAAAATAAAACTGTAATTTAACTTTATTTTATTATTACTTTTTTTTATAATTAGGATGGCTACATTGAGTAAGATAAGAAAAATTGACACAAAAAATTGTATTTTTCAAAAGAAATGGGCTAACACATATTTTATTTATAGAAAGAAATAGTAAATTGATATCCTTGAAATGTTTATCAAAACACTCTAATTGCAACAAAATTGTTGGAGAAGAAAGAAATATTAAAATAAAAAACTTGAAAAGGAGCTTTATCAAGTGGCTGACATGTTTCATAAGAAGCATAAACAAATCAGAAAATTGTATGAAATCAAATTACATTATTTAAAAAAAAAAAGATAGAAAATTTGAAACTGCTCTAAAATTAATTTGTTCATAGCAAAAAGAAATTTGAAAGTGTAATTATAAGCCAAATTGGAAAGATTGTCATTAAATGTAGAATAATCATTAATAATAATACTGTATTTTTAATTCATAAAAAAAATTATGGTCCTATTTTAAAAAGACAAACTTGAAATTGGCCTGCCAGTGAAAAGGTTATCTATTTCTGATGATTATAAATAAATTAATAACATTTTTGATCAAATTTAGTAGGTTAATTTTTAAGTTGATAATTTTGTATGGCCTGTGAATGATATTACAAAGATACAAATGGTCCTTGGCAGAATAAAGGTTCCTCACCCCTAATTTATAATGAGTTCTCCTTCATTAATCTTTATTGGAGACCTTTTCTTTTTATGAAAAGAGATCAAAATAAGAAAAGAAAGGATGAGATCATTTATAGTGTGTTGTAATTGTATCAATGAAGTTTAGAAAAGCAATATAATTATGAAGATTAGATTGACAAAACTGAAAAGACTCAAATATATATATATGTATTTCAACAGTATTTTGTATATTAATTGTTACTTTATGTTACTAGTTCACTTGAATACTCATTTCTTTTAGTCTTTAATAAAAAATGTAAATATCCTTTTTAAATATCTATTTTATAAATTAACTAATGTATTTATTAAATGTCTAATGATTCATATCTTTCAGATTGATTATGCATTTTACCAAAGTTTGCTATAAATATTATTATGTAAAATTTTCAAACTCAATCTCTTACTACATATGCATTGTATAGGTCAGGTGAGCTGAGAGTAATTGACATCCATGTAGAAGTGATAGACTTTCTATTTATATATCTTAATTACAATCAACTTGATTTTCAAATTTAAACATTCTAGAAATCAGTCATCAATTTATTACAAATATTTTATATATATATTGAACTGATAACCTGAAGGGATTACATTTACGTATAACTGATTGGTTTAACTTTCATGGAGTTATATATAAAATAGATAAGGATGGAGGTGATTGAACGTAAAAACTGGTTATATTTCACAATCAACTTCACAAAATCAACACTAGGGATTCGAAATAGGTTATATCACTCAGAAGTAATTTATTTTAAATGAAAAGGCATGTGTTTGCAGCCTTTATCAGGGCACCATCTTTTCATATGTGAAAAGAAAAAAATTCTGAATGGATCAATTTCAAATCCTATAATTCCTAATTCCTGAAAGCTCTTGGCATTTGCTCAGTGATTAAGCATTCTTTCTAATTTAATCTTTATATATATATAAATATGGAACTGATAAGTGCTAGTGAACATTTGAAATGAAAATGTGATATAAAATGGCACTGATAATTTGAATTTTATATACTAATAATTTATTTATAAGATACAATTAATTCACACACACACAAAATTATTTTAGAATAAATTCATACAATGGCTAAGCATATAAAGAATAACTAAATAAAACTAACTTAATAATTAATATAAAAGAAAAAAATGAGAATACAATAAATGGATTATATTGAATGATTAAAGACTTTTTTATTTTCTTTTGTTAAAGTTTCAAAAGGAGTCTTATCATGGTATATATATATATTTATGAGTTCCACTACTGATTAGTATGTGATAAAAGCTGTGATGTGGCTTCTAATTTGTATGATTTAAGTATTCATTTTCCAACAATGATAGGGGCACACATTATTCACAGGTGTAATTAATCTAGTGTTATGGCATTAAGGTCAAGCTCAGGTTGTCCTCAGAAAATGATTACATAATTATAATGGTCTGGTTTACATTTAAATTAACCAGTAATGCTTTTCAGTAGCTGTATCAGTAAATAATACTAATTCATAAATCAAGAGTTTCTACTTCTGATAATGACAATATGTATTTAATAAATCATTTTTTTCCAATACAACATTGTATATACCAGCCCCAGTTATAATTCACAAAGGAAAAAAGTTACTCCTCTTTTCAGTAATTAGAGTTAGACTGATTTTTTTTCTTAATCCTCCAGTTCAGTGCTGGCCCTTCTGAAGTCTTTATGAATTCTACTTTTTTTTTTTAACATTTTTACTTTTTAATTAAAAATACAATGACTCTTCTTAGTTAAAAATACATAATAGATTAGTAATTTAAAATACATAATAAATTAGTGACACTTTTTTTATCTTTTAATTACTATTACATACTGGATTTGTTGTTTGTTATCTACAAATCTAATCAAATTAATTTTTATTCAATAATAATAATAATAATAATATGTATTTCAAGCTCTTTTGCTTTAATTTAAATAACCTTACATGGATTAAATTTCTCGATTAGAATTTGTTTTAAAAAATATAAGTTTTATTTATATCTTTGTTTATTTAATCCAAATAAGATGCTTTTGTATATGTCACCTATGTACACTCATACATACATATTCAAAAAAATACTATTAAAGCATGTTTCCCTTTCAATCAATTATTATTATTAACTTTAAAAGAATTTTAAATAATTTTCATAATCCAATACATCCTTATTATATTAACTAAGTACTGCTGGTTTTCCTCATTTTCAGGCTTTTATTTCCAATACTACAGCATATATTTATATTCCTCATAGTATCATTATATCATATTGGGTGTTATAATGTGGATATAAATTATTCTTATGTATTATGAAATATAAATATTAAAATATTGATAAGTTAAATACCATATATGTATGGCTGATTGCTAAACAATTAAGCTCCAAAAACAAATTGGTTGTAGTTGAGATATATGAATAGAAAATATGTCTAACATTTTTCTGTGGATGTTCAAGTATTTGAAATCTATGGATCACTTGAAGAATAAGGGTTTTTTGTGAAAAATCTATAAATAATAAGTAAGATTGTCTTGGAAATTTTTACACTGAATGATAATTCAAAGTATATCAATCTTTGGAGGACTGCACAACAGTCTGAAAGATTTGATTGGCTATTGATATTTATTAAATAACGTATTTATTAATATTTTAAAAACAATAAAAAATTCATAGTTATATTATCATCATTCTTTTGAAATTCATAATTGTAAATTTTACCATTTAATTGAGAAAATATAAATTGAAAGTATTGATGAATACTTATATGGTTCCATGCTTCGGAAAATAGTACTGATATAATCATTCAATTATTGAAAGGAGATGATAAATACCTATATAGTTATATGCTTCAGAAGATAGAACTGATATAATTCAATTATTGAAAGGAGAGGAAGTTCCTTCAACTTGAAATTACCATCTGACATGACTGATTAAAGATTATCAGCACCATTTGTGAATAAGTCCAGAAGACAAAAAAGATAATGAGAAAGGGGCTAAAAGTTAAAGGTAAGTCTTGTAATAACTATACAAATATGTCCACATATATCTCACGCTAGTTTTATTTTGTTTATTTGACATCTTTTTATGCTGACTGTTAACTTTTTATGCAGAAAACATTTTTTTCTGAAAGACTAACACTTCTCCTAACTATAGTTTTCCATATATTTTATCATCAACCATATGTTCCCAATTAAAATAGTATTACACTTGCATTTCTTTACAATGTCTTCAACATAATTTTTGTAAAGTAAATAGTGTTTAATCTCTTCCATAAAAATAATGCTTAAGTTCATAATTTAATATTTTTAATAAATCTATTATAATTTATTTACTTCATAGATCCAGCATCAATAATCTTATGATCATGCCACTGAATTTTCAGAATCTTGTAAAATATCTTTGAACAAAAATTATTCATATATCTTCACATTACATTGATAGGGGTTCACATTTCAATTAGAATAATTGGTAGTGTTATTTTCTATTGTGTCAGCCGCTTGATTGTGTTATTTCTAGCTAAATTGCTAGAAATATTCTGTTTCCACAGCCCTGAGCTGATAGCCTTCTTTCTACGATAAAACACAAAGAGTCCATTTACTTGGCTGCCGGCTACCGCTGTGGCTTCTTTCTATGCTAAAAGCACAAAAAATGCCTTTATTGGCTGCTGTAGTTGCTTGTGTTACGTACTTTATCGTAATGCTGGGTTGTCTATTTTCGCTATAGTATCGTGTGAGGGTGTGTTGACTGCATAATTCTCCTACCTATAATTAATTTGGCTGAAATACTTTAGTTATAGTTTAAAAGAAGGATATAATAATTATTTCAATCTTTTCTAATTTTTATTAGCTAAAACTTGCTGAATTTATTTAATCATTGTCTTATAAGCATGAGTTTTTTGAACATTAGATATTAAACTATAGACATTATAGATTGTGTTTAAAACATGAAAAAATTCTAATGGTCAACTTTGAATTAGAAAGAACACAATCATCAATATGCTTAAATCTAGAACCTAATAAAGTATTTTTATTTTTACTATTAATGGATTCAAATTAAAAAATTTCACCATCAAACTATTGCATCTTACTGCCTGCTTCATGAAATGATAGTCCTTGCATATATACATTATATATCAGATAAAGCTATCAAACCCATACCTGTACTGAAGATGTTGGTCGATAAAATTATAATTTTGAAAACAAAATAATGATATTTTATAAAAAAAAATCTACACCCACTAATGGAGAGCATAATTTTAAAATTGAATGAAAGAAATTATTGCTTAAAATAATAAATGCAACATCAAAACAAGTATAGCAAAAACAAATGGTAAAGATGTATTACAAAATGATAGAAAGTCTTCAATACATTATATTGCCCATTTATAATTTTTTTACAAACATTTAAAATTTGAAAAAGTTCTAATAATGAAAATGTCCATTTGGTTGTTTGGAAGACACTAGTGAAAAATATATCTGTTAGTTTGTTTTATGCATTTATTTTTTTTAACATAATTCTGATAATAGTAAAAATGCTATCCATTTAGTTGTTTGGAACATACTGTCATTGCTGCTGTTTTAAACACATTCAAATAATAGTGAAATTATTTGTTTGTTTTGAAAATTTTAATTGCTTAACATCTCAATGATTGTCATCTTCATTATGGGTTTGGTAACTCCATCTAGTATGTACTACACATATGCAAAAAATACTCATGAAGTAATTTATTATTTGTTCTAAAGACTACCATTATAAAATGGAGAACTCAGAACTAAAATTTGTATACACATCTATTTAATATTAATTTTAAAGGTTCTAACATTTTCGTCCACTAATATAATATATCTTTTTGTATATATCACGAAGAAACTGTAGAATATGAATAAATTTCATTAAATAATCTCAAACATTGCCACAAATCTACTTTGGTAGACAAAGTTAAATGACTTTATCAAATTGATAAAAACAAAGCACAAATCTTATTTTTGTTTATGACACTTTTTGCATTTGATGAAAATAACATTGATATGTATTCATATCGGCCTTTCAAACCAATTGTGCAAACGCTTTGCGAGTGTTAAATAATAAATGAATGCCTTCTGATCAATACAAGATATAGAATTTATGCAGGAATAAAAAGAATCCTCTTATTCCTACGACTCAAATATTTATATATGAGCAAATCTGAAGTACTTGCACAGAAGGCGTGACGATAGAACGGTCACTTTTAAGTTACTATATACAATGTCTGAATGAATGATGCGATGAAATTTTCTAGAATTTACTAAACGTCATTCCAACTGAAACTTAATCATATATAAAAATAAGCATTTATTTTTATAGCGTCATTCATTCAGACATTGTATATAGTAACTTAAAAGTGATTCGATCTATTTGCTCTGTACATATATTTTAGATTTGATGCATTTATAAATATTTGAGTCTATTTAAGGGAAGAAGATTCTTTGATTCCTGCATAGAGTCTATATCTTGTATTGATCAGAAGGCATTCATTGGTTATTTAACACTGTTAAACTATTTGAATTGGTTTGAAAGCGATATGATGTAAATTACAGTTTTATGCAGACGTTATAGTAATAAATGCTTATTTGTTGATATATATATATGTGTTAAGCAATCTGTTCAAAAAAATTTCTTGAAAGTATTTTTGCTGTAATTTATAGAAAGAATATTTTATAATAATTACTTCAGTTTTTTCTATTCCCTTTATTTTTATTAATTTAAATATTAGAAACATTATTAAAATCATGAAGCATTATTTTATAGTTAGATGTGTTGCTAATATTTTAACATTAGTTTTGAAGCAGGTATCCCATCAAGATCTTTTGATGGCTGCTTCTTAGCTACAAAGAACTATATTATCAAATTTGATAACTTTCAAATTTAAATGAGTTGGGATGGATATATTATTAAAAATAATTATTTAAATTTGTATACCATAATTTAAAAATTGATCAAAATATTATTATATAAACGAATGATAGACATTGATTTAATACAATTGTGATAGTTTTTGAAGTTCTCATATCAAAAAAACCCTCAAACACCTACTTTGCAATGTTAATCCTTTAATCAATGCAAGAACAGATTTATTCATAACAGATTTTTAAATATAATCCATGCATTAGTAACATAGATAAATTTAAAGATTGAATTCAAAAATTTTAGTACTTAACAATTGTTGAAATTTAACCTAAGTAGTTGTTGCATTTAAAGAATAAATATTAAATTTAGTACCAGTAGGTTTGGAATAGAGTTACATTTAATTCAAATATAAATTTAATTTTGGAGCCTACTAATCTACAATATTCAATAATCTATTAAGTGCTGTGTAATATTAAATTCTTTTATATTCTAACTCCTAGTTATAACATAACTTAAAAGATAATCATGTGATGTTTTTATAAACTTAAAAGATACTTAGTATTTTGAGAGTGAATGCATCCACATTCTTTATCCTGATTTTTTAAATGTCCAATCAATTTATATTTTTAGAAAAAATTCATTATCAGCAAACATATTTTTTTATTATGTGTACTAAAATTTACAAGAAGAAAAATTCAATCTTCTATTGGTGATTTATGCATTAACTTTATCCAACAGGGAATAAAGACTTTTTTCTTTATACTTTAGGAATCTAATGTTAAAACATAAATATTGATAAAATTGGCACACTTAATGATTAAGCAAAACAATTTTTAATAATATTGATCGTTCATTGTAAATCCATATATTTCAATAACATAAAATATAGTTAAACCTCAAACAAAATCCAACATCATGAAGTTTTTCATTCAATAATCTACTCTTTCAAAATATTTTGTAGTTTGTGTATCTATTCTATTAAACATTTTTTACTGAAAGATGAGTTTCATTCAATAGACAGGTATATCAATTTTAAATCATGACAGCTTCTTAAATTCCAATATAGTCTATATTAAACTTAAATTATTTCCATCAAGCAAAGTTAACACATTACTTGTATTTCTAGAAAAAATTGAAGTATTTAACTTTGATATTATTACTACCTCCTGTTTTGCTACTCATTATTGATATAATTTCTCCACCAAATCAATAATCGATTAACCGCCATTTGTAAGACTGGAATTTTCACATTACTTACTTAGATCCTTCTATATTCACACTGAGTGCAAGAGAATTCTAAATAAAATTGCTCTAACATGTATTCATTTGCTGAAAGAAATTCCTATTCCAAAGCAAATTGTTATAGATTGTACTGACTCATGTGAGATCACGTATAAGATCTCCCTTCTATTAAATATTTCCCCAGCATATCTTAATTATGACTGTTTTGTATACTTATATACTCATACTTATATGCAGGTAAAATAAAAGGGATTGAGTAAGAATTGTATATTTAATTAAAAGATAAATATATGTTGCACAAACGCAGTCTCTATCATAATTCAGCCAAATGATAGTGTGAGAGCTTTATGGTGATTTATGCTCTATCAGTTGAGAAACAATTAGAAAGAAATAACAGAAAAAATTATATCAGAAACTATATCTAGTGTTTGATGATTTAACATCTTCACATCTAACTATTATATCACCAACTGCCATTTGTGAATCCTGTCAATATATTGATTTTAGTATTACACAAAATAGTATCATTTTAGTCAGCAACAATACCCCAAAATTAAAATATATCTAATGAGTATAACTTATATACATATACAATAACTAATAAAAAAAGTTTCAATCTATATATGTAAACACTGGTATAAACAACTTTCCAAATGTCTAACTGTCCAACACACGTAAAATGATCATTTACATACATTTCTTTAGATCTTGTAGAGATGACAAATCAGACAAGTGATATTCTGATCAAATGTCAAATTAAACAGGTGTCTCTTTCAATATGACTAAACATTAAATTTAACAAGATATAATTTTTAGACTACTGGGAATTAATAATGTAATGTTGAATATGTAATAATAGTTACCTTTTAAATTGTATGTAAAGGCTATATTTATTAGTTAATACATATTTAACATTAGCTTATTAATTTACAATGTAATAAAAATGAAAAATTATGTTTATTTTGTGCAGTTTAATGTTGAACTGTATTGAAAGAGGCTGCAATTACAATTATGTGTGATTACTAAGATGAATATTATCACTAATCAGATTCATCATCTCTGTATGACCTTAAAATATATATATATATATATGATCATTTTATGTGTAATGGGCAGTTTAATAAAGAAATTGGGAAATTGATATTAATAGTTTAATGAATAATATTTTGGTTGTGTAATTTCATTAGATCATTCTCATGCAAGGTAAAAACCAGATCCTATACTGCATGATAGTGACATAGGGAAATTACACTACATAAATATTAATCATTAAGTAAATAATCTCTAGTCTAATAAATGTCTAATAAATATTATTGGTATTAACAGCATTTGGAAAGGTGGTCATTTTAATATTTACATATAGTTTGAATTGCTATATTTATTAGTTATTACATATTCCACATTAGATTATTAATTCACAATGTTTTAAAAATGAATAGAAATTATCTATCTTGTGAAGTTTAATGTTTAGCTATATGTATTGAAAAAAGTTATCTTTATATATGTGTTTGTGATTTGAAGTTTAACCTGAATAGTTACCATCTCTAAAATCTGAAGAAACATATATGAAGGTCATTTTATGTTTGCTGGATAGTTTGATAAAAAGTCTGATGTATTGATATTAATATATTTTAGAAAGTTGATCATTTCAGGGTTTATATAAATATATATATTTTAACGGTCGGGGAGGAGTCTGTGAACGTATCTGCCGTACGAGGGCGCCATCTAGGCATTTGAACCTAGAAAAATTTATATAGTAGGCAGATACGTACATTAAGATTCAAAAATTTTTTTATATATATTATTCTGACCGCTTGCCCAATGTCACTAGCTCATAGAGTAGCAGAGATTTAAACATTTTATAAGTTTTAATAGATTTAGATTCTCAAGATATATTAATATTTAAAACAATAAAATAAAAGAAGCCACTGCCAGTAATTAACACACAAATAGATTTTTATTAACGCACATTTAAAATTGAGGAATAAATTTATTTTAGATTTTAACATTAATAATTTTTTTTAAATTTAAATTACTATTTTAAATAGACCGCACAGATGGATTTTACTTTAGCATGTCGAGCATAGATAGTCTACATAGATTTTTTTTTTTTTTCACTTAAAAACTTATCAAAACATTCATTCAATCTCAGACTAAAAGTTTGTAGTCAACCCAATGCCTGCTTCCAGATATATAGTAGCAATCAATGCAATATGAAGATGCTAGCATAAAATCATGCCGACAGGAATGTGCATCTGACAGCGTGATATTATTTGAAGGAAATGATCCGTGTCTAGATCAGGAAAGTGCCTCTGTCTGACTAAGGAATCATGTATATAAATTTTTTTAAAGAGTGCTACGTATGGGGGAAAGCGGTCTTTCTGCCGTCTTATAAATCCCTGTCCATAAAGCTGGAAGAGGTCAATGGCGCAGGAAATACATCTGCCACCACATTCATCGATATGACTGCCACTTTGGGGTCATGCATTCAGTTGGGCACATTGCCCTGTATGCGAAACACGCTTCACATTACATTAATATAAATACCCATATATCCTTCCACAAGCATTGCCCTAACCACGAAACAAATAGCCTGAAATTAAAATCCCTTAAACTAAACATAAACGAATTTAAACATAGTTATTAATCTTTATCCATGCAGTTATCCATACCCAACTTTATATTTAATATATTTTAGTTAAAACATAACACACACACACAAAAAAAAAGAAATAGAAATGATTGCTTAAACATCTGCATAAAAAATATTAATAATTGAATTTGCATTCTTTAATTCAGATAAGAGTTCTTATTTTCATTGCAATTTTCAAAAAGTTCTTATTAGATAGACACAAGAGTTCATACTTTACGGATTGAGTAGATTGAGAAGTCCATCTTTGTGATCACTTTTGTAGACTGTTTGTCCTTTGAAATAAAACCACTACTTGCCATTCATTTGGTCAGGAACTGTCATCAAGAGGCCTCAGCTGGTTGTCCGGAAAATTAAATTTATTGCAGACTTCCACATCGTGAAAATCTGCAATATAGCTAGTTATAATGATATATTCATAGTCAGCTCTCAGATAACAATTATCATAATAATTTGGCTTTTATATTTTATTAGTCTCTTATCATTAGATCTTGAGATTCAAATGGCAAGATGTCACTAATCCTCTGGTGTTCCAATTACGGACCGTGCTGACATTTCTGGTGTTTGCATTGGTCATTTAATTTCTTTGTATTCTCTTATCTGACCCTTTAATTTATTTTAAATGCCTCAAGGGCCAGTTTGATTTTGAACAATCATTTATTTAATAAGACAATCATTTCCATTTTCTAAGATTATAGAAATCAACATTATTTCTATTTTCAAAAATATCAAATCTTTATATCTTTACTCTTTTACAAAAAAATTACTTTCAAATATTTTTATTTTTTTAAAAGTTTTTAAAGTTGTCCATCATGCGATCTATATATATTAAACAACTTTTAATTTTCAGTTTTTAAGTTTTTTTTCTTTTTAATAAATCAATTTTTATTTACAATCTTTTTATTTTCATTTTAAAATAATGTAACGGCATATATTCCGTTACAATATATTGATGTATGTACAAGTGAGAAATTTAATGTTATCTACTTTTTTGCAGAAGCCTCTTCAAAATAAAAAAGTAGATTCTATTGTTTGAAAAATCAATGAGCGAAGTAAATGTATTTGCAACAATAAAACAGACTAAAGTTATTTAAAAATTTAATTAAATTGCATATATATATATATATTGAAGTGGTTAGATATCTAATGACATGCAATAATATAGTGTGTGCACATAAGGATTAACCTTTTCCTTGTCAAATATTTCAGTTGACTGAGTGAGGTAAAACTAAACTTTTGATTGGTCAATCACAGAATCAGCAGTAAAAATATATTCATCTTTTAATATTATATTTGTTTTAGTTTCGTTTGTAAAAAGTATATTAATAATTTGTCAGATTATGAAAGTGAATGAAAGTTTTTTCAAAAATAAATTTCTATTTATAATTATGAAAAAGTTCAATAGCAGAAGACTAACAAATTAGAAAGGGCTATGGATGTCATTGATGTCTTTCTCAATTTACGTTTGTGTAAAAGTAAAAAATTTTTTTACTAAAATCTTATTATTTTTTAAAAATAATTATATTTTCAGCATATTTTATCAAAATAATTTATAGTATGTAAAAAAATATCAATAAAATACTCTAAAACATTCATTTTTGTTTGAAAATCAAATAAAGAGCTTGAAGCAATGAAAATTGTTGACAAGTGTCAAAATTGTTGATAGTGCTGATTTCTTTTTCAATTTACATTTGTGTAAAAGTAAATAATTTTTTACTAAAATCTTACTATTTTTCTAAAATAATTATATTTTCAGCGTATTTTATCAAAATAATGTATAATATGTAAAAAAAAATACTTTAAAAACACTAAAACATTCATTTTCATTTTGAAAATCAAAACAAAGAAGTTGGAGCAGTGAAAATTATTGACAGGCGCTCATCTTTCGCTCTTTTGTTTGAAATGAGAACCAACCAATCAGCATATAGGAAATCCTGCCTTCTTTCATTGTTGTAGCTTCTAGAGTCAATATTATTGATTTTTTACTTGTAAAATAATTCTAGAGAGGGCAGCTTCTTACGATTCTTTTTGAGTTTTAAAATAAGTATAAAAACACTACAGTAACATAAAAACTGAGTTTTCAAGTAACTTGAAGCCATGATTGCATCCATGCATTTTTTCTAAGAAGGGTTGAATTAAAAAAATGAATTAAAATGGTTGATATTTTATTCATTCTAATTTTGAAATTATCACAAACATGTTTTATGTTACTATAGATGTACTATTAATTATAAAATTCCACTATCTATTTTGATTAAAACAATTTTTTTAATTAATGCTTGTATAGTATATTTTGATAAAAATTCTACAAAGTTATTTTTGAAAGGATTAAGAAATTAAAAAGTCATTAACTTTTTTTATTCAAGATAAAAACTTGGTTTTAATTGCTGTTTTTCCTACCCTGACTATAAAAAGATTGGAAAAAAGATTAAGGGAGTTTGTTTTAAAAAGTTTTAGTTATACAGAGTTACTATAAAGATATAACTAAAGGCAAAACTGCATGTCCAGTTGCTGCTTAACAACAATAATTTGTATTTACATGAAGGCACACCCAGCTTTTATATGGTTCATAGTCCATATATGTTTGTATTAGATAGCATAGAGACTAAAGGCAAACAGTTACCAGATTATACCTTTCTCAATGATGACAATAAGACTGTCTACTGTTTACAAGGGAAGGTTTTTTTAAATATTGAAAATGAGGCTATTATGACCTGAATTGTAAATGAAACTTTCTAAACAATACGTTTTTTTTTTAAAAGAAAGACTTTTTACCATTAGAAATAATGAATGAATTAATAATTTTCATTCATATTATTTTTTTACATATGAATATAAATTTTATGTAAATTTTCAACATGGAATTGTGAAAAATATTTTTTTAATAAGTCTATTATTTTAACAAATTAAAATATGACATAAATGTCAGTGTGTGCACATTTCCTTAAGAACCCACATATATGCGAAAACAATCATTATTTATATATCATTTAAATATGATAGCTTTTTTTAATTATTATATGGCAATTCAAATGTTTATTTTATATTACATGGGTACATCTGTGTGCTCATACATAGAAGTTTTTATCTACACCTATTGGAATACATATATAAATTACAATGTAATAGTGGATTTCTTTTTGGTATTAATCAAAATCAGAAGGATTAATTTATATGTGTAGCTACATTCTACAGATCTTAATTTAATTTTATTGTTATTAATAAATGTACATTTCATTGTTTAAATTATTTCAGTGAATTTATTTAATCCTAAAATATGGTAAATTATCATATGTTTTATTATATCTCTTATTCACAGTAAGTTATAGAGCTTTTGCTCTCTGAGCTGAATTCATGCATAACTGTTTGTTATTTAAAAGGATTTATATTTAGTTTTTATGTACATCCAGTTGATGATGATCCTGGTTGATGCAAAGGGGATATTCTTTAAATTCCATGCACTACATTTCATTTTAATTATTTATTTAGAAATTAAGTTTATAGTTGGCCAGTACATTAATGGTACTAAGTGGTCAGAGCATTGATGATGAGCAACATGTTTTAGTATCCTAGCATTATTTTTTTAAATTGTTATATTTTTTTGGATTAGCACTTAAGTTTGTGCATCCAAATTAATGTTTAAATAATCTGCCCCAAGCTGGAAAGAGTTAAATAATTAGCCTGGTCTAGAGTAGACCCATTTCAAATCCAGTCACAAGATTGACTATTGATTTATTTTAATTGTTGATCATTCATGATGATGAATGACTATTGCTAGTTAATATTGTTAGGTATGTTCATCTCTCCTATTCATTATCATTCCTTTAATATTTAATTTTATATTTTGTTTATTTGATGATGATGAGTGCTTTCAACCCAGGTTTACCCTCTGCTATTTTTGTACTGTTACAATATATATATATATACGAGATGATTTGTATGAAATATATATATATAATGAGTGTGTGTTATGTGGTTACATTTTAAGACTGCAAACAAATATATATAAAAGATAAGATTGCGCATTTGATGATTAAAGACAAAAATACTTTAATCACCAAAGTTGATATTTTTTTTATATTTCTAAAATATCAAATTTTTTGTAAAGTTTATTTACAATTTGGATTTATTAATTATCATTAGTAGCTAAAATAATAATATCGTATCTTATAATAATTTTCAAAGATGTAAACAAAAACTTATAAATGGCAAACTTATTTTTTTAATTGAAAAAACAATAACAACATATACTAAAAATATGTGTTTAAAAATTTAAAAATGACGTTGGCATATCAATTAAATAAGAATTAAAAAAGTATGATGAGAAAATGATTTTAAAAAGCCTTGTAAATGTCATTATTTTATAGCGGTGATGCTCCAAAATTTATACAAAATCTTTTTCTTTACAATTATAGATTATTTATTATCCTTATTGAGTAAATGATTAATAATTTTACTGAATTTCTGAACATTTAAAAAAAAAATTGAAGTTATCAATCAATCATATTACTGAACATAAATGTCTTCCCATTTCTTCCTGTTGCCAGTTGATATGTTGATGACATTGACTTTTGATCTTATCACAACATGTAATCCTTATGTATAATATCCTTTTTATTATAAATGAGTATATTTTTTAAAATATTTGTTTTGCATGTGATTACTTCATAGGGAAAATATTTTTATCTGAAATTTGTTCCTTTTTTTTTTTTTTTACAAATTTGCCATCTGATAAAAAACGAGATGAAAAGTTAAATGTTACTTTTGCTTTATTTGTTTGAGAGAATGAAATAAAACTGATAGACCCCAATGCATTATTTGCAATTTGGTTATGAACATTAGAAGTTTAAAAGTATTCGAATTTTGATAAAACTTCAGAACCAAATATAGTAATCATAATTAAACCTTGATTGATGTTTCCAAGATGGAAAAAAAATTAATATAATCAGAAGGAAAAAACTTTTTCATAGTATGGATTTTTTTTTTTTTTGAAACCTCTTTTTGAAGCCATCTACAATATTCATATATACTTGTTAGAGGAAAAATGGTCCTATAAAAATAAAGAACATTTATTGAAGTTCTGTACACTGGATCCAGAGGGTTAAAATCATGATAGGAGAGGATTTCATGAAGCAAATAAATCAGGTGCTTACATCCAATTACAATGTATATTTAAAAATTTGAAGATATAATTGGAACTTAATAATTCAAGTTACTAATAAGATTGAAGACATATTATAAAAATCAGCATGAAGATCAATGAATAAACTGGGGTTTCAAATCCTAATCAATTGTTAGAATTTGTAAGCTATGTTCATGAGAACATTAAAATAGTAGTTTAATTATGTGATCAACTTGAAATATTAACCAAAGCACTTAATGCATTCAAGTTGCTAAAATTATTTTTTAATTATTAAGAGTTAATTTGGGGTTTAATTGAGTCTATCTTTATGAATAGAGCTTCTGTCATGATTAAAAATAAAGTCTGGATTGTTTCTTTTAATCAAGAAAAAAGTTTTACTTCTATTTATTACATAGTTTTCCATCACTTAAGCTTTGCCTTCTAAAATATTGCCAAAAAACCCACACACAAAGATGTGATGGGAGTGTTTATACCAATAGTCAAAATTTGTTAATATACATTAAAATATCTATTTCAAGTTTTTATGAAGAAATGATAATGAAATATTGTATTTTACTTTACTATAGAAATACATTCACTAAATCAGGGTCTTAAATTTGATTTGGCTTATATAAGACTTTAGGGTTAAGTTTTTAAATTTCTTGAGTATCAACAATCCCTCTTGCAAAATATTTTAAAAATAAAAATTTTATTATTAATCTGGGATATTTTCACTTCTCCTCAGTGATTTGAATATGGGTATATAAGGAAAGAATATGAATAATATTCAAGTAAGAATATGCTTGTAACATTAAAAGAAAATTATTTATTTGGAGTTATCATATTAGAAATAGAAATCTAGAACATTTTCCAATCTTTGGTAATATTTTTATTGGAAATAGTTAAATATTGCTTCAGGAACTACTTCAAGAAGTGTTTTGAAAATTCTGATACAAATGAGTTTCTTCTCAAATATTAATGATTATTACATATAGTCAATTTGAATTATGAACTCATCCACCTTTGACATATTTACAATGGGTGATAAAAATTTATTAAAGGTTGATTTTATTAAATTCTAAGAATATCAATCAAATTGCTATGTATCCTAACTTGATTTATGCCAATGAAGGTTTGCTTTTCTTGACAACTATTTACCATTGTGATATGAATTTTCTATATTATTAAACTTGAAATAAAAATGGAGGAATCCTTGTGTCAGATGACTTATTGGTAACACTATTAATAGTTGTATGTCAAGTATGTTTTGACTGCACAAAAACAATAGTAAAAATCTTACTAGTTACAGCAAACTTGTGATTTGAATCAATAAGATAAAATATTTAAGATTTACTTCAAATTATTGTTAGTTATTTCTCATTTTTAAAGTTTGGAGTTTTGGGTATGGGACTCAACTGGGATTTTCAGTCGATGTTTTTTCAAATGTAAATATTTCCAATCCAAAATGTGAATTATAAATAAAATGATTTTCCCTTTTTATATTTTCTTATATAATTGAAATTTCTTCAAAGAAATTGTTATCAAAACATCAAAATAAAATTTAAAAATTGCAATAAATAATTAATAAAGAAAAAAAAAAGACATTAATTCAACAAAGCTTTAAATCTCCAAAATTATTAAAATCATCTTTTAAAACTCATTACACATGATATTGCAAAAATAGTAATTGTAGATTGAACTGTTTTTTTTTTTGGAGGCAAGTGACATTAAAGCACAACATTAGATTTTTTTTACTTTCCTTAACTATAAACTGATCTAAAAAATAACTCTTGTTATCATTTTTATCATTATATAAAACACTCTTATAAGAAAATGGCTGAAAACTAAAAAATAATAATTTACTAATTTCTAATTATGAATGCATAATGAAAAAAAAAATCTTTATTTTTTTTTTTATATTTCTGTGTGCATCAAATGTTTCTTTTATTAAGATCAGTATTTACAAAATTGTATAAATATATACTTATGTGTTCATTTATTTACATTTCAATATTTAAATATTTATACCATTATAAAAATAATTTTAGGCAGGATGCTTCATTTTGAATATCAAAACAGGGTGAAAATAAACATATATTACAAAATATTTCAAATAGTTTTTTTTTCTTAGAGTAAAACAATTTTAAAAACGCAACTTTTTAAAACATCAAAATAAATTTTTATTTTATATAGTAAACCAATAAGATTTTCAGTTTTGATTTCCATATTTTAAATATTCAGTTTCATTATTTGAGCAATATATTTCAATATTTTTTGTTAGAAATAATGAGATTTTATTTTATTTCCATATAGATACAGATAAAAACAATTCTAAACCACAATTTATTCATTTCTAGTAAATATACATTTTATTTAAAATACTAAACAAAAGAGCCTAATTCTAAAATTCATTATTTAATATATGTATATATGTGTGAGTATAAATCTTTCTAGAAACTTCAAACATTATATTTTTTATAAATATATGTTTATGTAGTAGATTATTATTTGGATACACAAACATGCTAAGAAATGAGGTATAGACAACTTTAATGTCCGATTTTTTCCCATTTTTTTTTAGCTCATTAAGTGGTAAGTCAGTCAATTATTGCTATCTGATTTCACAAATAGTATTGCATGACCGATTTATCCAGATGATAATCTACAATTAATTTAATGTAAATATATGAAATATTTATTGCTTACAATCTTGAAGTTTAACCGTTTAGAATACATTTCTCTGTAATGGGTTATTGGTAATATCCATGTACATACAACTACAAATTCAATATTATATAAAATTAATGACATTGATTAATTTATAAGCTTAATTAATTTCTAATCAAACATTTTTTATTTATATATAAACCATTAGTTTACAATTCAAATATAATAAACAACTTTATATTTACCAATTAATAATAAGTGCTTTCAGTGTATTTATATATAAAAAAAAAACAATTTTACATTAGCCTTAAAAAAATGTATACAAAAGTCAGAGTTATATATATATGTATTTGTGTAGATGGTTAATTTGTATGAATTATATTTAATTTGATAAAAATAATTATCATATGAATATATGTATAGTAGAATTTAAACTCAGCCATTAATATACATAGGATATTAAAAAAAACACTATAACGTGTAATTTAATTCTTATATCAAAAATTGCTTTTAACACGTTGTGTTTTTGTTACCCACACACATATAATTATAATATTCTAGCTACATAAAATATAACATATGACACATTATTATTATTATTTATATCTGATCTAATTTTAATTGTTAATTTAACAAAATTTATCTTGTGGAAAATCAGAACTGAAAATTTTTGGCATCGATGACTGTAAGTCTACAACATCATTAACAATAAAAAACAAAATTACTGAAGACAACATTGATTTGACTTAATCCCCTTTTGTATCTGCATAGTGTAAAAACAGCAAAAATAAATTTTATATTTAAAGGACGGAAATGCATTGAACATTTGTTATTCAGGAATAAATTGGAGAGCTGATGAGGAATGTCATTATCTAAAATGCTACGTAATCAATCAGGACAATATATATATAAACATGCTAGTAGAAAAACAGTCTTCCTAAATCATATAAATATATCTTTGAAGCCTTAACACGATATACAAAAATAATTCATTTTCATAAGATATATTTATACATGATAAGGAAGAAGAGCGAGGGGAAAATGATATATTTACATCATTGTTACCGAAGATAATTACAAATATATCATACACTTTTTTTTTTTTTTTTTACAAAAGGGGTACAGTTAACAAAAGTAGGTACAGTGATGTAGCTATCTTGCCTTTACTTTGTGGTTAAAATTGTGATGAATTCTAAAAACAAAACAAAATTAAAAAATTATAACCATATCAGATTCAAAAAAGCATTAAATAAATATTCTAAATATTTTATATATGTATATAAATGTACGAATTAAGATTTATCCAACTATAACACTATATGGTTATGATATTGTCATGATTTACAAGTCAGAAATTGGCTATTATATATATCATTTAACATTCTATTTCATACAGAACACATTAAAAGATATTTTATTCCTCTGATTCATAGATTATGATATCAAACAATTATTCTAATAGATGATGCTTTTAAGCTGTACCCAAAAAATGTATTTCTTTATGTATAATACTTATATATCCTAATATCTTTCAGGCACATAAATTACGAGTGGTAGGGAAAAAAAACAGATAAGGATCTCAAACTGAAAACTGATATTAACTGAGATCTTTACTTTTTTCTTTGAGATTTTATAGGAACTGAATAAGAAAATTTTCAATGTTCATTCATATATTGTTATTCTTGTAGCTGTTATTATTATGTAATTACTCATTTAGTAAACAAACATGGATAGCTACATACCAGTAAATGTAACATCATTAACAATAAAAAATAACTTATTGAAAACATTAATGATATCTCCTTTTGCATCTGCATATTATGAAAAAAAAAAACCTATTTGAAGAACAGAAATGCACTAAACATTTATTAATATAAGTTGTTGGTGGAAAAATACTCCTTTTAAATTATGTAACTACATCTTTGAAAGCTTTTAAATGATATATAAAAGTAATTCATTAGCTAACGTGATGGGTTTACTGACTTTTAACTTTGACTCTATAACACTATGATTTTCTCTTTTTCAGCTGGAGATCTCTTAACTTAGACATCATTGAAAGCAATATGAAATAATGATTTTGGTGTGAATGCTTATTATGTTTTGCATTTATTATCATGATAGATAAAAATAAAATATTGTCTTCATTATCTGGAAACTGTAAAATAATTAGGCAAAGCAGCAATTGGTGACTGAAATCAAAGAGTACTAAGAATTTCCTACTATGAACCTAATGTTCTATTTGATGATGATCTCGTTAGTTACTTAAACTGTAGATCATTTTTAAATGAAAAAAGATTGCATTTATTGAAAGAACTGTCCAATATTAAATAAGTTAATGTTAGATATATATATATAAAATAGAGTATAGATTTGAAAAAGTAGGATATTTTTTATAATAAATGCACAAATAATGGAATCACAGAATTCCAAGATTGACTATCCAACTTAATGAAATATATTAAATGCAGATAATTCAGATTTATATCCCAACAAGTTCTTATTGCAATGAAGAAATACATGATATTTTTGATTAGATCAAGCAATATTTTAAAATTATCATGGTGAACTTTAACTGTTAGAATTATTAAATGATTGATAAACAAAAGTGTTGTGAGTAATATGGAAATAGAAACAAGAATGAGAAAGAATCTAAAGATTGGCAGAATTTTCATAAAAAATTAACAATGATGTGTTATAAATTATATTTTTTAGAAAAAAATCTAAACCTAATAACACAGAAATACCTAAATGAAAATACAGCAGAATCAGATTTTGTTTTGATTGACAGAAAATATGTACATCAATATTTGGTAACCAAAAACTATTAAGAAAAATAGTGCTGACAGATGTTACCCTAATTTTTAGAAACACTCCAATGAATTTAAACTAGAATTTTCAAATCATTCAAAAATAATAACAGACTTCAAAGATGCCTTTGACTTGAACAAGAACAATTAGAAGATAACTGATACTCTATTAAACTGCTACACAGAGAGACACTATAAAAAGCAGTAATTTATCAGTAAATTTTGTATATAAAGAAAAAAAGAAATATGAAAATATTTTTAAATGACTCATTTAGAAACACTGTAAATCTGTAATATTCTAAAAAAAAAAAAAAAAAAAGAAATATAATTGTGAAATGGGAAAGGAAGCTCTGTAAGAGAACAGTCATCTCAAAATTATAAAACAATATTTTGGTATTAGAAAAAGTTACATTGAGTACAAGAAAAAAAGATGATATTATTGTAAAAGAGGGAGGACAAATAGTCTGGAAGGATTTTATAAAGAATCACATAGGAACAAATAGTAAGACATAAGGTAGCCCTATATATGAAAGCTATTTTGAAACATCCAAGTATTTAAAATAAAAAGATAATAATAAATATAATCAAATGGTTAATTGCTTAAGCATTCATAGAAAATGTGAATACTGGAAATGATATAGCGGAGCTGTGATTTATTGACTTTGAACTTCAGAATCCATTTTATCATTGCATTAAACTTATGTATGACAATAAAGAGATGAGAAATGCAATTCTATCTATGATGAATAGAAAAACAGAAAAATGTTGTAATTATTATAGATGTTGTAACAGAATCAGAAAAAATAAATTATTAATTAAGCTATATATCAAATGTTTAATTGATAAAGATATGTACCAGACTACTAATAGATTGCAATAGTAAATGATATTTAAGAAAAATGAAAAGGAAGATATTAAAAATTACAGATTAATCTTCTGACAAAAATGAATAATATTTCTGTAGTGTTATTTTCACTACCCCACTTTCGCACAAGGTAGTGTGAATTCTATCCAATTTTTAACACCTTGTGGAGAAATAAACATATGACAAAAGACAAGTGAAAAAGAGCTATGATGGTCAAGATGCACATTTCATGATGAACCAACACTCATTAGTTGGCTCAGACATATCAATTCAGTTATAGGAATATATCTATTTCTATCTGTCTCTCTATCTATCTATCTATCTATCTATCTATCTATCTATCTATCTATCTATCTATCTATCTATCTATCTATCTATCTATCTATCTATCTATCTATCTATCTATCTATCTATCTATCTATCTATCTATCTATCTATCTATCTATCTATCCATCCATTCATCCATCCATCTATCTATCTATCTATCTATCTATCTATCTATCTATCTATCTATCTATCTATCTATCTATCTATCTATCTATCTATCTATCTATCTATCTATCTATCTATCTATCTATTTCTCCATCTACCTACCTACCTATCTATCAGTCTATCTGTCTGTCTGTTTATCCATAGACCTATCTATCTACCTATTTATCCATCTATCTATCTATCCATCCATTCATCTATCTATCTACCATCTATCTATCTTTGTCTATCTGTCTGTCTATCTATCTATCTATCTATCTTTGTCTATCTGTCTGTCTATCTATCTATCTATCTATCTATCTATCTATCTATCTATCTACCATCTATCTATCTTTGTCTATCTGTCTATCTACCATCTATCTATCTATCTATCTATCTATCTATCTATCTATCTATCTATCTATCTATCTATCTATCTATCTATCTATCTATCTATCTATCTATCTATCTATCTATCTATCTATCTATCTATCTATCTATCTATCTATCTATCTATCTATCTATCTATCTATCTATCTATCTATCTATCTATCTATCTATCTATCTATCTATCTATCTATCTATCTATCTATCTATCTATCTATCTATCTATCTATCTATCTATCTATCTATCTATCTATCTATCTATCTATCTATCTATCTATCTATCTATCTATCTATCTATCTATCTATCTATCTATCTATCTATCTATCTATCTATCTATCTATCTATCTATCTATCTATCTATCTATCTATCTATCTATCTATCTATCTATCTATCTATCTATCTATCTATCTATCTATCTATCTATCTATCTATCTATCTATCTATCTATCTATCTATCTATCTATCTATCTATCTATCTATCTATCTATCTATCTATCTATCTATCTATCTATCTATCTATCTATCTATCTATCTATCTATCTATCTATCTATCTATCTATCTATCTATCTATCTATCTATCTATCTATCTATCTATCTATCTATCTATCTATCTATCTATCTATCTATCTATCTATCTATCTATCTATCTATCTATCTATCTATCTATCTATCTATCTATTTATCAAACAAACAATGGTAAAGATATGTGTAAGAAATTGTGATCTGGACCAATTGATGAGTGCTAATTCAGCATGAAATGTGCATCTTGGTGATCATAGGTCTTTTTTTACATGTCTTTGGTCATATGTTTATGATTATATCCCTCCACATGGTGTTAAAAGTGGATAGAACTTATATCCTACCTTGCACGAGAATGGTGTAGTGAAAATAACACTACAAAAATATTATTCAGTATTGGATAATCTCTATACTAATGAATGACTAATAAAAATTATTAATTTTATGACAATTATACATAACTAAAAACATCACAATTCATCTAAACATAACTCTAGAGTCAAACCTATCAAAAGAAGCTAAATATTGTTAAAGCATAGTCACCACATTCAAGTATTAAGAGAAGTTACTGGAAGGACCAATGAATATGTTTTGTCACTTTGCACAGGGCTTATAGATTATGAAAAAGGATTTAATTTTATAAAACATGTCAATGATAATTGATTTTTTTGGAATATTAAGGTATAAAGGTAAGATATTTACTTCTGATGAATATTTATCAAAATGTAACAACAGTAATTAGACTACATAGTGAAACTAAAAAAAACTGAATATTGATAAATGTATAAGGAAAGGTAATTCTATTATTCCAAACTTTTTTATTTGGATTAAAATTATATATATATATAAAGCGGGTTTGAACCCAGACTTTCAAGCTTCCTACAACTATCTATTCCATCTTATACAACTGATACACATGATCACATACATGTGAAAAGGATAATAATCTCCAATGTACATATTTCAATCTGAACCAGCACTCATCACTTGGTACAGATCATCATCTTCCATACACATATATAATCAGTGTTCAGTTTATATTAAGAGAGCAACTCTATACATTTTAATGAAAAGCCTTCAATCCTCTCCATTCTCCAACTCTTCAGCCATTCATAACACCGAAAATCAGAAGATGGAATGCTCAAAGATCTTGATGATGCCAATATTATAGTCATACCCATGTTGACTTTGTCAATATTATGGCTCATATGTAGGACTTTAATATGTTTATTTGAATACACAGAAGGGGGTTGGGCAGAATACAGGCTGAATATGTACTATTGAAATAGAAGTGTCATGTATATACTTAACCTAGATATAATTACAGAGGATTTGAACCTGGACTTTCAATCTCTCTACATCTATCTACTTCATTTTATACAATTGATAGCCATGATCACATACATATGAAAAAGATAAATGATCCATAATACATATATTTCATGCTGAACTAGCACTCATCAAAATTCTGATTTTACTCTTTAATCTATTAAAAATAGGTTCGAATTCTTTTTTAAAAGTTGATCCGTAAGTCAATTTTTATTGGGAAGGTTTCAGGTTTTATTTGACGAATTTTTTCCACATAGAATGAGGATACAACTCGATTATGTGAGAGGTCAGATTGACTTATGGTCAACATGGGTATGACTACAATATAGGCGTCATAAAGGGCTTTGAACATTCCATCATCGGATTTTCGGTTATGTAGATCATTGAAGAGTTGGAGAGGATTGAAGTCTGTTTATTAAAGTATGTACATTTGCTATCTTAATATAAACAAACACTGATTATATGTATGTGTTGGAGATGATAATCCAAACCAACTGATGAGTGCTGGTTCAGCATGAAATACATATATTGGAGATCGTTTATCTTTTTCACATGTACATGTGTATTAGTTATATAAGATGAAGTGGATAGATGTAGGGAGCTTGAAAGTCTGCATCGAAATGCCCTTTAATTATACCTAGGTTAAATATATACATTATACTTGTATTTTAATATTATATATACATACATATATATTGTACTGGTTTATGCCCTGTTTCACTTAGAAATAAATGTTTGATAATACGAACTTTCTAGACACAGACTAAAAAAGATATATAAAAGAGAAAGAAAAAAAAGAATAAAAGTTAATTCCTAATTCCTACTATACAAAGGTTAAGTGGGATCAATCAGTGGTATAGCATATTAATAGTTGATCTGCAATGCATTTGGCTGTGTTACTAAAACTGATATTGAGAAAAGACAGAAATTTTACTATTTATATGATAAAGAATACAGCTACTCTATTTATAACAAAGTTTAAGGGGTCAATTTATGAGCAAAAGTATGTAGGTCAAAATTTCTTTTTTTCTTCTTCAAAAAAATCGCAAACTATTTATTTTTTTTCATTCTTATTCATACTAGCAAAAGACAAATTATTTTTTAAAAGGAAAAAAAAAGAATACTGTACATATTTTTTAAAAACTAAGTTGTAACAATAGATAAAGGTATTGAAGTTCATAATGATATCACCAGTCTGAATAAATTTTTAAAAATAGCAACTAAACACTCTAAAATGAAATTGTAATCTTAAATTAATGCTGGAACAGAGTAAGTTGTTTATAATTTACAGCAACTTATTATTTGATATAACTAATACATTTCAAAATCATACAAAAACTTTAATGATCAGTTTTTTAACAGAATACCAAGAGATTGAAAGGAAAATTTTCAGGTCATTCCAAACAAGAATATTTAGATCAATAAAGAAATACCTAGAGAAAGGGAAGGATTGATTCCTATGTAGATGATAAGGAAATCCAACTCTCAGCAAGTCATGATTTTTTTTAAAAAATAGCAATTTTAGGAGAAGTAAGTTTATTTAGATTTTTATTACAGTTTTATTATTTTTTTAATTTTAATTATTGTTTTTTTTTTTTTTTCATATGTCATAGCATCGGCCGGGACGCGAACCCACACCCGTCTGCAACCAACTACTTGCTTGCAAGGTGGGTGCGATGACCTCTCGGCTAACAACGCTTGACGAATTATTGTTGTTATTAGTGTATAATATTATTATTGTTTAATGGGAGAAAACAGCTTTGCATAGTGAGAGTATATTTAGTTTTGCCTTCTTTGCTAATGATATGTTGTCATGGTATTTCATTTTGGTTTCTGTTTCTGATCTTGCACTGACTCTTTATATAACTATCTCATTATTATTATTACTTATATGCTTTTAAGTAAGAACAAGGTATTGCATAGGTCCAAATAAATTATAAATGTAGACTAACCATTAAGACCTAATGAAGTATGGCCCAACTGTGTAATAAATCACTAGCTTCAGTTCTTTACACAAATCATCCTTTACATCTCTGAAAATATCCATTAAAAAGGTTGTTATATTGACATGTATTTTGTTTGTTGCATGGGTTGTTGTTGCCTATTGTGTTAAAACTGAGATAACTCTTATGTTTACTATACCTGCATTATATATTTTAAAATTGATGGTGGAATCTTAAACATCCAAAAATTGCATCTGGAGATTTATTTTGCTAATAGACAAATACTGGTCTGAACTTCCAAAAAGAAAGGTTTAAAGATATGATTTTTTAATTTTATTTTGAGAAAACAGTGTTGATGTGTAAATATATAATTAGAATAACAGGTTAATGTGAAATGAGAAATGGAAAAGTATATCTACAATTTCAATATCTCATTTGCAATGGTGATATTGTACCAGTTTGGCCTGTTCCATTTAGAAATAAATAAGTTTTCTGGCCCATACCAAAATAGATACATAAAAGAATAAGAAAGAAATAATAAAGTTAATTCCTTTTATACAAAGGTTAAGTGGGATCAATCAGTTAAATAGTATATTAGTAGATGATTCCCAATCCATTTGACTGTGTTACTAAAACTGACATTGGGAAAAGACAGAATTATACAATTTATATATTTTATAGGGAAATTGACGAAGAATACATCTACTTTATTTAAAAAAACTAAGCCATTTAAGGACTCAATTTATGAATAAAAGTAACTAGGTATAATTTTTTTTCTTCTAAAAATCCCAAGCTAATTTTTTCTCTTTCTTTCTCTCTCTCTCTCTCTCTTTTTTTAAAAAAAAAAAAAAATGTAATTTTAAAAAAAAAAAATTGTAATAATATATAAAGATACCCAGATTTATTACATGTAACCTTGAATACCATTGGTTTATAAAAAGTTATGAGAGATGCCAGTTTTTTTTATAGTTTTTTTTTTTTTTTTTTTGCATTTAGAGAGAAAGTTTTCTTGCTTTAAGAAATTTGTAATATCATCATTGTCAAAGACGTTTGGATCACTTCAACCAGCAAAAAAAAACCTCTGCTTAATCGCATTCCAGAAAGTTATACTGATTAGAGTGGTATTTTCAATTAAACTATTTAACTGCAGCTAATATAGAAAATGGTTAAATAGCTGATTATCTTATTATATTAGGGGTGAAAAATCCTTTACCATACTAGTCAAACAAACCTGAAACTATGTAGCTTCCTGCAAATGCCAATTCTAAAAATGTGTCATTCCTACATGCGCCAACCATTGAGGATCTAGCAAGCATTGAGGATCTAGAACTAGCAATACCTGTCATCTTTTCATTTGATTTTTGTCAGCCTATCCATGATGAATCTCTAATCCAGTTGTATCAACTTTCTTATCTAGAGAATAACTCAAGAAAAGTAATCAAATGAAGCCTTTAACTTTGTCAATAAAAAACTATCTTAAGAGTTCAAACCTATTTTTAGTAGATTAAAAGATAAAACAGAATTCTGATGAAGTAGTAAGATAAATTTTTATTTAAAATAAAAAGCTTTTAGCAATAATAATAATAATAATAATAAATTTATAAGAAATATTAAATTAATATTAATTTTCTATCAGTGATTATGTCTGTTTATTGATTGATTTATATTTTTGGCAATTTTTTATTTGTATTATTACACTTATATTTAAATAATAATAATTATATGATCATTTTACATGGAATGTAAGCATATAAGAACTTATCAGTTGAATTCAATCTTGTTAAATGAATTTTTTCTGATATGAATACGCATCTGCCCAAATATATACGTATTTTTTATGTGTTGGATTCATCTTTAAGTAGGAGTGTAAATACTGTAAATAAATTTGTGTTTTATTATATAGCTATTAAATATTAATATTTATATATATATATATGTTTGATTGTTAGAAATACATTAATGATATAGTTAGAACTTTTGGAATTTTATGTAAAATTTTAAAAAAAGTATTTTTGAATATTTATCTTCAATAGCTACAACCAGTATGTGATCCTACTATAAATTTTCATATGCCTTAATTTTACAGAATTTTTTTAATTAATCAGATGTCTGTCTCAGTACCTTCTTAGGTATGTCTGTATTTTGCAAAAAATACATTAATTTGAATTTAGTTTGCACAGGACAAGTTTGATGCCACTTTTTAGAGTTTAACAATATTTCATACTGCTTGTACTCTAAACTCTAAATACAAGTAATTTTATTTCTCCATTTTTTGAGATCTACAGAATTTTTTATACTTTTATATAAATATTATAATATTTTTGTAATTTTTATAATAATAAAAATCAAATTTATTTCATTATTATAATAATAAAATAATAGATTGCTTTTTTCTTAAAAGAAAGCAAGCAACTTATTCCTTTTAGAAGCAGTATTTATTTTATTGTTATTATAATGAAATAATAGATTATTTTGTTCTCTAAAAAAAGCGACTAACTGATACATGTTAGAAGTAAATTTTTGCAATCTATAGTTATATTTTTTCAAATTTGTACTACAAATATTATAATACTTATTGTAAATAATGCTTATAATAAAAAAATCAAATTTGGAACTATAATTATATCATAAAATAATTCTTAGGACCATTATCAAATACTGAATATAGCATTATCTTTGCAAAAATACATTGTAGCCATTCCAGGTTTATAATATATATCTTAAAATTTTTTTAATATACAGTATATAAAACAAAAAAGCTCCTAAGATCCAAGGTCTCTCTCTCTCTATATATATCTAAGATCCAAGGTCTCTCTCTCTCTATATATATATATATATATCACTCTAGTTTGTTTTACAATAGCTGCAGTTTTTTTTTAATAGAATTACATAACACTTGTCTGTATATTTACTTAACACAAAAAAAAATTTGGAAAGAAAAAAAAACCATTGATTCAATACTATTAATTCAATATCCCTATTCTTCAAACCTTCCTAGATTAGAAATTTTTTAAGATTAGAAATTGTTTAAAAATATAATTTACCAATACCTGCCTTTAAAACATTCATATATTGCTGAAGTTGTAAGTAAATCTTAAATGTAAATAATATTTATTTATTAAAATATATATTTAATTAAAGGGGTTTGAATCCAGACTTCCAAGCTTCCTTTAGTCATCAACTCTATCTTATACACCTGATACATGTGACCACATACATGTGAAAAAGATAAATGATCTACAATATACATATTTCATGCTGAACCTGCACTCATCAATTGGTCCGGATCATCACCTCCCATACATATATTTATAATCAGTGCTCGGTTTATATTAAGATAGAAAATCCTCAAATATTAATGAACAGACTTTAATCTTTTCCATTCTTCAACTTTTCAGCCATCCATATTATTGAAAATCTTATGATAGTGTGTTCAAAGCCTTTGATTGTCAATTTATGGATGTGGCAACAACAAAATTGGCAAACAAAGGCTTTGAACACATCATCATCAGATTTTCAATGAGATGAATGACTAAGTTGGAGAATGGGGAAGATTGAAGCCTGTCCATTAAAGTTTGATGATTTTCTATCATAATATAAAACAAACATTGACTATATATATATATATGTCATATTATTATTACTATTTGCGGGATATTCCGTGTAGTGAAAAAGCTAAATGCTGACGTTTCAGTACAATATCAAGTACCTTCCTCAGAGCGTCCTCTTTCTCAAATCATAAGAATGCATGTGAGATTTAAAATCGTTTTTATCGTTTTCTTTCTCCTCATATTTAAATTCTATTGGTTGAGAAGTTTTAAAATTTATTTTCTCTTCCAATAGTTTCTTCCAAAAAAAAAAAAAAAAAAAATTTTAAAACTTCTCAACCAATAGAATTTAAATATGAGGAGAAAGAAAACGATAAAAACGATTTTAAATCTCACATGCATTCTTATGATTTGAGAAAGAGGACGCTCTGAGGAAGGTACTTGATATTGTACTGAAACGTCAGCATTTAGCTTTTTCACTACACGGAATATCCCGCAAATAGTAATAATAATATGACATCTTTTATCCGTGAAAACATTAGAATTAATATATATATATATGGGAAATGATGATCCAGACCAACTGATGAATGCTGGTTCAGCATGAAATACATATATTGAAGATCATTTATCTTTTTCACTTATATGTGGTACATGTATATCATGTGTTGTATAAGACAGTGAATAACTAAAGAGAGTTTGAAAGTCTGGGTTCAAATTCTCTCTAATTACTTCCAACGTAAAGTATATATACTATATATATTAAAATATATATATTATATATACACAATGTATATTACAATAATAATAATAAAAACTAAATAAAAGTGGGCTGATTAGTTCCTGCACCTTTTTTCCTTCACTAAAATCTATTTTTAAAAAATTAGTCTTGCTAACTTTATATCTGATGATTTAGAGATACTCCTTCCTTCCCCATTTTTTCTATCTTTAAAAAGAGATCACTTGCTTGGGTACCAGTAAGTGAATACTTTTTTTTTTTTAATGAAAAAGTAAAATTGGTTTAAAAGACAAAATAGATGTATACACATTATATACTAAAAATATATAAATTATGGATATTTGTATGAATATCATATATCTGAAATTGAAATTTTGAAAAACATCTAAAAATTAAAAAGAAATATTCACATTTAAAATAAATACTTCTTCAAACAAACATACCATTATAATTTACTAAACCATCACCATCTAAATCAGCTTCTCGAATCATGTCTTCAACTTCTTCATCGGTAAGTTTTTCTCCTAGATTAGTCATTACATGACGGAGTTCTGCTGCACTTATAAAACCATCATTATTTTTATCAAACACCCTAAATGCTTCTTGGAGTTCTTTTTCACTGTCAGCTTCATTCATTCTTTTTGACATCATTTCCAGAAACTCGTTAAATTCTATGGTACCATTTCCTACAGGAAAAACAAAAGATATAGTTAATAAATAAGGTTATGCATTATGTATACATTAAGTTCTATATCTAAAAGCAAGTTGAGGTATCTAGAAAATAGAATACTACAATTAAACAGACTGACATCATTTTCTTGCAATTTTATCTAATATCTCATAATTAAAGCTTCATCATTCTCTTTAATTTATTAAATGTTTTGAGTTATACATATTATAATTACTTAGTTGAAATAAATTATTATTCAACTATTATTTATATTTAACATTTATTAATTTTAATTTCTGATTTTTTTATTATTACTATTGCATTGGCCTGCTGATCAAAAGTCCTAAATTAATGTTTCAGCAAAGAGAGACTTTTTTATTATTATTATTATTATTATTATTATTATTATTATTATTATTATTATTATTATTATTATTATTATTATTATTATTATTATTATTATTATTATTATTATTATTATTATTATTATTATTATTATTATTATTATTATTATTATTATTATTATTATTATTATTATTATTATTATTATTATTATTATTATTATTATTATTATTATTATTATTATTATTATTATTATTATTATTATTATTATTATTATTATTATTATTATTATTATTATTATTATTATTATTATTATTATTATTATTATTATTATTATTATTATTATTATTATTATTATTATTATTATTATTATTATTATTATTATTATTATTATTATTATTATTATTATTATTATTATTATTATTATTATTATTATTATTATTATGTTTCAAAGAAAAACCATAGGGTTACATTTGCTATAAGACACTTCGTATACATATATTTACATTGCCAGTGAGTAAACCAAGTTTAAGTTTGTCTCTGTGATGTACAAAAAAAAAATTAGGAGGAAATATATTTAAACATTGTTAAGGGAGGTGAAAATACATATGTATACATTACATTTGTGAGTGCTGCTTGTTGTAATCAGAGTTCTGAAAAGTCTTGGGTTATCATTGTTCAATTTGCAAAACTTCAATTTGTATGTATATTGCAGTGCTGGGTTTAGTTTGCTTTCCAGTATTTGAGATCTGATTTTGTTGTTATTGTCCTCTATATTAATAGTATGCAATCAAAGACAACATTCTGCTTTTTTATTTGTAGATACTTGCCACATTTCTTTATTTTTTAAAATATTGTTTGATGGCATAGATTGTTGGTTATTGGGAGCCATTTTATTATTATTATTATTATTATTATTATTATTATTATTATTATTATTATTATTATTATTATTATTATTATTATTATTATTATTATTAAATGTTTTTATTTAAATTATAATCTCTGCTTGTTGCATTATTTGTTTGATTGTAAACATTTTTATTTAAGT
Source organism: Epiperipatus broadwayi (assembly GCA_028023455.1). Classification (NCBI taxonomy): domain Eukaryota; kingdom Metazoa; phylum Onychophora; class Udeonychophora; order Euonychophora; family Peripatidae; genus Epiperipatus; species Epiperipatus broadwayi. The sequence goes on along the minus strand of JAQFVV010006199.1, from coordinate 19,773,212 downwards.
TGGAATAAAAATTTAAAATTGAGGGTTAATTTGTTTATATTCAATACAATTTGTTCAAATTTGGTACATTTGATATAAATCACTGGCAATGCAGTATGACACTAAAATATTTTAAGTAGGTTACAGAGCATTAGGCAGATGAAATTTCAAATATTTTTATATCAAATTTAAAATAAGTTATCACTTTAATAAGTTTTTGATAATGTGCACAAGAAGATCAGTCTATATATATATATATTGTTTGGTGGTTTGTTTCAGTTAATTACCTTATTGAAGTTAAGAATAAAATTTTAAAATCGAGGTTTAATATATTTATATTCAATGTAATTTGTTCAAATTTGGTACATTTTTAAATCACCTGCAATGCAATATGATATAAAATATTTTAGAAAGGTTCAAAGCAGTGGACAGAAGAACATACTATATTGCAAACAACTTTTTTGATACTTATGATTTTACTTTTAACATTAAAATTTTTTAGTATCATCTAACATTGAAATAAACACAAATCTCTGATTACAATCTTAATAGATATAAAAAATATTTTATAAATAATGCTTTTATTTACTTTGCATTAAAAAATTGTTTCTCAATCATAATTGGGGTTTTTATATTTTCTTGAGATAAACATGTGGAAGTCTAGAAATTAATTAAATTAATTCCATTTTTATAAGAAGGTATTGTCTTAATTAATTTCTGACCCTCCATATATTTATTTTAAATTGAATATAAAATCCTCAATTGTGGTTGAAGAAACAATTTTTTTTAAAAATACAAAGTAAATAAAGATTTTTATATTATTTAAATCTATTAGAAAAAAAAATCAAATGGTTAATAAATGCAATAATAGCTATATTAGATTTTTTATTTTTTTAAAAGTTATTAGAAGTTGTAATGCCATATTAGTTATACTTAAAATTGCTATTGCCTCAGAAATTATTAGAATATATCATGCCTATATACAAAGCTTTTTATTGATGAAGACCAATAGTCATTCTAGGGCTTTCATTGATACTCCATCTAATATTCATTAAATACTCAAGAGCTACAATAAATGATTTATGCTAGAGTAATAGAATGAATTCTTGTTCTTAGTGAAGACATTCAATACTTTGTTTTATTTTATATAGATCATTATTTGACAAAAAATCAAAGGTTCCCAGAGTTAATATGTAATTGTGGCCATTAATATATATATATATATAAAACTATGAAAAACGTAATAACAGTATAAAAAAGTGATTGCAGGCTAGATATGCATATTCTATGCTGCTCATTGATAAAGGGCATTAACTAGAAACTGATGCTGGGATTTGGTTAGACCTACCACCTAGTGATTATTGATCATTCATTATTATTCATTGTTACAATACATAGTTCTGAAGTAGAATTAACAGAATGAATCATTTCTGATGCAATATTAGATCTCTATTCTTTCAGACATTGTTAAATGAGTTGCAGTTATTCTAATTTCAGGAGGAAAAGAAACAAAGGTAAAGAAAAAAACAAAGAATAAAAAGTTAGCAGACATAGAAAAGAAGCAAAGATAGAGAAAAAGATAAAAAGATAGCAAACATAAAAAGGAAACAAAGATAGAGAAAAAGACAAAGAATAAAAAGTTAGAAAACATAAAAGAAAATACATATAAGAATCAGAATTGATGTGTAAGTATTATAAAAGAATGGAACTGATTGCACAAATACATAATTCCAGTTTTTAAATTAATATAGAAATGATCATAAGTTCTATCCCATTTACAAAAGAAAAATATATAAGACTGAAATCTAATTATAAAAATGTGGTCCAAAGATATTCTATTATATGTTTTTTTAAATACTGAGAACATCTTTATGACTAGCTTTATATAGAATACCCTACTAATAATCAAGTCTTATGAATATCACAATTAGCTATCCTAAAATTAACTATAGATTGATGTCTAATCATTTTTAACTTTAGTATGAGTATTCTAAGTGAAATTGAATTGGTCAAATCAGTGTATTAAAAATAAAAATATGATTGTAATATAATATGATATAGATTACATTTTTTGATTAGATTTATGGATACTATATATAGATTTTAAATTTCATTAAAAAATATCTTTTAGTTATTAGTGAAATTTAAACCATTTCTTTCTATCATTTTTGTTATAGTACATATATTTAATTTTTTTTCTACACACAATAACTTAATGAGATGCTTAAATCATACTTGTTAGATCTTTATATATATGTTATAACTAAAACTCGCTAATCACAATAACATGCCCTACATTTAAACTAAATTGACAATTCTAAATTAATAATAAATATTTTATGCATTTAATAGATGTTGTTATTTCAAGCAGAGGAGTTAATATTTTTACATATTGCTATACCAGTGGTCAGCTGGGATGGTATAAAATACATGACCCATGGCCACCTTTCCAGAGCATTGCACTCACTCTATGGTTGAAAAAAGCAAATATCTCTTCTGTGGATATTTTTATTTGTATTGGGATGATTCATGGGTACCATTCAGCCAAGAATGACTAGAATAGCCTCAAAAAATGGGTTTTAAAATGCTTTCAGTGCTTGATTTACCTGGCTAGCACAAAGAGCAAGAAACTGACTTAGATTATCAGACCAAGTATATTTACAATGTGCATATATAATTAACTCTAAATTTACTTAATACTATTATATGGTAATTAAAATGTTATATGGTGATGTATGAAGAGAGAGAACTAAGACAAATTAAAATGACATGTTTATTTACACACACACACACACACACACAAGTAAAACATTAACATAATAATCAAATAAAAGTGAAGTAAATTAATTATGGATTTCTTTGCTAAGGATTAGTCCATTTCTAAAATAAGGTTAAACAACCCAATTGCTGTTAGTTATAGAGTTTCAAAAGAATCTAGGCATTGAATTTTGTATTTTATATATCACACTTTTACTCATTGAATGTAACAGAATTTATTAGCAGTGTTCTTAGATTCTTTTGGTGGCTGTTTGCTCCTCTAGTTTGGATTGACACATATCTTGGTCTTATTCAGAATAACATCTATATTTATAGGTATGGATCTCAGCAATTGTCTACAAAGGTATTTACTACATATCAGGCATCAGATGTCAAAAAAATCAAGTGATAAAACCCAAACAAACACCCCTCTGTGGCTCAGCAGTGAATGATAATGTTTAGATGTCCATGAATATTACTATCCATTTCTGATTAATGACTGGGAAACTTTTTATAGCAAACCAGCAATAGAATGAGTGATTAATGGCACACTACTGACTAAACTGACAACAAAATTCAAGCAAATTTTATAGATTTCTCACCACAAAACTTGTCAGAAAAATAAAACAATAAGAAATTTGTGGTTTTTATAGCTTTGCCATCCATTGTGACCATTCATGTAACTAATTAATCTTCCAAATTCTTTTAATTATTTAATTTTCTCTTCTAAATTTTTAATTACAATTTGATCAATCTAATCATTGGGACACACTAAATTTTAATCTAATTTCTTCTGATAATTTACTATCACTAATTACTTTCAATTATTGTTTATACAATAAAATTCTTTCAAAAGTAATTTTATAGTTACTTTTACACATTAAATTTACAATTTATTCTTTTAATTATAAATTTATTTAAACGCATATTGATTACGTAAGTGATATTTACTAAGGCTTTAACCTCAAGAATATGCATGTAAAAATGTGATATTAGAGACCTCTACAGGTCTTAACCACAAGCTTATGCCTTGGAAGAAAGGAAGGGAACCCTTCTTTACTTCAACCTACTTTCTATTTAAATAGGTGAAGCTGAAGCAGTTAGATCTAAGAGCGTGAAGCTATTCAATACTTCACTGATTAAGTCCACGTTTCTTATTACACATTAATACTTGAGTATTTTGCCTTAGTAAATTTATTCTTTTGTTTTTTTATAATCCCTCAGAATTTTTTTTTCTCAATTAACAGAGAATGGATAAGTTTTCTTTTAAATATTAAATTTTAAGATTCCTATATTTTAATAGGCTTTATCCTGTCTTTTGATTTTATTTAAATAAAAATATTTTTTTATTTTTGCTTAATAATTAACTGTCTCCTTATTTTATTTTATTTTTTAAAAAAAAATCATTCTTTTTTTTTTTTTTTGCTTTCTAACTTTTATTTTTTAAATCATATATATATATTAATAAGATTTCTTCCCTGTGATTTTATAAATGACATTCAGCTTTTAATTTTCTTTAAGCATAATACCAATTAAAAAAAGGTATTGCAAGCTGAAAATAAGCATCTAACTGAATATCCTGATAAATAAAATAATTGAGTTGTTTATTGCTTGGGAATTTACAAGAGTTTAAATATTAGAAGTGACATAGTTGAAAGATGATTCATTGACCTCTGCCATCTCACCATTGCACCAAGTTATGCAGGGCACTGTGTCATTTATAAAAACATATGGAAGAAATCCCATTAAAATATTCACATTAAAATATAATTTTTAAATATAATAATTGATAATATAGCAATTTATACACATATAAAATATTGTGGAAAGAAACTACTCATCACACACGTGTTATAACATTAACACTCTCCCATTAATTATACTTTTCTACGATATATAATCTGAAATTATGCAAGTAATATGCCAATTTAAAAATCAGGCTAGTAATAAGATCAAACTCCAAATTCAAATATAATTTAAATGTTGACTTATTTAAAGAGTAAGCCCTAAGGATAGATGGACTATGTATGCTTTTAAAACATTTATTGATGGAGAAGTGCATGCCAATTTTATAGCACATGTAAAGTGTAGTTTCCTTCCACACACACTCAACAGTGAACAAAATTAAAGAAAAAGTATTCAGAACTTTGCACAGAAATATGTATGGAATAAAACTCAACCAAATCTAGTATAAGTTATAAAAAATAAAATCAATTTTTGTCACAGGAGAAAAAATATAACTGGTTAGAAAAATTGTATAAACTGGGAATAGATAATTATGAAAATTGGAATAAAATGATAAAACTGATGATAGTTAATGCAGAGAGAAAGTATGGGGGAAAAGGTAAAATGTATGAATATGTTATGACTATATAAAAGCAAAAAAAAAAACATATTAAGGTTGAATATATATATAATTATAATTGAAATAATATTTTTAACGGTTTACAAACAATTACAAACAATCCTTAAATCCGCAGAAGTACTTTGGTTACTTTCTAACCTGCTTCAACTGCCATTAAATTCAAAAAATCAAAAGCGGAAGCAAATGTCATCAATTCAAATTCCACGAATCTCGTATTTTAATGTTAGAAGCTTGTCTATTTATTAAACGTGTTTTATTTCTGTTTATAAAAATTGCCTCTTTAATTTTTCTTTTACTATGGTTTCTCTCTTCATGAAGAATTTTCACATTTTCAAAATTAAATTTAAATTTATATTTACATGTTATATATATATTGTAACAATTATTTAAATAAATCAATTGCCATTTGTAACAATATTTTATAAATTAATATAAATATGTATTATTTAGATATTTGAAATTATTAAATTAATATAAAAGATATGTATTTGTAACTATAATAAATATTTAGATAGGGGAAATTATTAATTATTAGATATGTGCCTATCCAATCTGTACCATTTGTAACTATATTAATTCATCATAGCATAGATAAAGAAATTACAGAATCACTGTGCCACTTGAAAATATCAGCATTAAAGATTCTTGGTATTTATTTATATATTGGGGCAGTCATCTGAACAATAAAACATACTGGACATTGTCATCTAATAAAAATAATATTAAACATAGCAACTGAATAAAAGTACCCACTGTGAGATTTCTGGAGTGCCTTATGCTTATCTCCAATACTAGGTTCTTCTAACAAAGAATCCTTCCTATCCTTCTTTCCAAATATATAAGACCATTCATGGTCATATGCACACACTGGTGCTATTCATGACAACTTATAAAAAAATATATTTTATAAAACTAATATTATGAAGTTGGAAAGGGATGGTATCACTCTTTATTCAGTTTAGCTAAGTACATGTGTTTTCCCATGAGCGCCACTAGATTGTTTTCAATCTAGATAAGTATGATTTATAGTGTACTTGAGTTCAAACTCATTCAGTACATATTTATTACACATGACTTGGATGACTATTGAACAAAAATGACATTTTTACATTTTATCTATATTGATAAAATTACAGGATCCCAATATTACCAAAGTTTATACTATAGATCAAAGATTCTTATAGACATTGCTAGCTCATTAGCGTATATTGATGAACAGACATGTATAATCCTATTAATGGCTTCCAAACAAGCATGTGAAGACCATTATTGATATTGATGGCCATTTAACTAAATTATTTATCACAATAAAGGTAATAATGATGATGATGATAATAATATCAAATAATGATATAATCATAATAGTGATGTCATAATAATGATTATAATAGTGATGATGATACCAGCCATGGCTTATTAATAAACTCACAACAATAAATTCATCTTTATAAATTTATAGGCATCTATTAAAATTATCCTATTTCATACTGGGATTTAATAATGCTAATGGTGATGATTGATCATCATGAATCTCTTTGCATAATATTCCACTTTATATAAACCCCTCTTTACTAAAACATATTCATTACGCTAAACGTTAAATTTAATGATTATAATTTATTAATGATGATTGATGGCGATTATAACTTTTATATAGTATTATTTGAAACATTTTTAACTAATAACATGATATCCATCTTTGATGAGGATGATCTAAATTCATGGACACAACACAATTTTAGCTTTCTATGTTGAACTATAATTATCAAAATTTGGTTATTCTCAAGCATAATCCTTAAATACTTAAACATCAACATTCTAGTTTACCTATTATTTTGCGGACGCTTAATATTTGCAAGTGATTGCTCAATATATACGAATAGTAATACTTAATAACTGCGAGCAATGATGATGAATTAAAATGATAGAATTAAGACAACAAAAAAAAAAAAAAACACAATATTCTTAATAACAACTCGGAAACCAATTAAGATATATAATTATATTTTATTAACACTACTACTCTTTCTTTCCTTCTTTAAAATTAAATCGACAATTAAATAAATGGCTGATTAATATAAAAATTCATATAAGAATTAACAAAAAAAAAATTTATATAAGTATAAGCAAATAAACTTAATATATAGGTTTGTCATCTTTCTTGATATCTCAAAATAAGCTGACTTAAATCAATATTAAAAAAAAATACAGATTCTATAAATGCTTATTTAAGACTTTTCTTACTTATCATATCATAAAATAAATTTCAGGTGTAACTTGTATATGTTATTTCATTTCCATTCAAATGTAATGCCCTACTTTTTAATTTACCATTTTAAACTAATCATATATAACCTATTTTTTGATGTGTGTGGATAAGCATTTACACATTCACGCATTCGGTAATGTTAACATATATGTTTAAAATGTATACCCAAAAATCACATATATAAAAATATCCCTTTTCTTTTGCAACCTTATAGCGAAAGAAAATAAAATACATATATTAATTTTTTAATATGCAACAAGATAAAATAAAAATAAAAAACATTATAAATGCATATATCTATAGGTTGCTCATTATCATTAACAACTGAAGAACAATTAAAAAAAAACATTTCAACATTACAATATATAATAAAAAAAATAATGAAAATTTAAGTTTAAAGATTTAAATTATGTTTGTGCTATGTTGTGAGATATTGCAAATAACTATAGATAAACAAGTCTTTAATGTTTCTGTATCAAAAAAGAAAATTGCTTTGACCAGTAAATTAAGGTTTACTTTTAATAAGTAAAAGAATAAAATCGGTTAAAGAAAGTTCATATTTACCCGTCTACTTTTTACTTCTTATTAATGTCCTGAATTTGAATTTTAGACTGCTTTTCTTTGCTCACCAACAACAGCAACAACAACAAAAAAAAAAGAAAGTTATTGCAGATACTTTTAAGATTATGCTGAATCAATTGACTTTGCTTGTTTCTTCAATTCCATTAATATTCCCTGTTGATTGGCTTCCTTCTACCATTTAAAAAAAAAGTTATTATAAGTACTTTGAATAAGTAGGTACCGGTGGATTTGCTTGTCTCTCTTCTTTAAAAAAATAATTGCTGTCGACACTTTAGATGATTGAGGTAAATCAACAAAAATTTGATTTATGGCTTCAAACTTGGTTCTACATAGCTGTTTTAAATTTTCTTTTCCTCCTATTTCCCCTTCTCCATTGGTTTGAAGGCAATGAGCTTTTAATAAGACAGGAACTAGGAACAAAGCATTCCATATAGCTTGCGTGGTTGGCTTCAAAATTTATCATTTTGTTGGTTATTACTGGATACCTGATTTCATAGATAGATCAGCGGTTTTGACTCCTTCTGTATTAATCAGGAAGCAGAAAAAATGGTTTAGCAATGCAAAGGCATATTCTTATGCATAACCAAATATGTTAATATCATTTTTATGATTATTACTAGCTTATAATAAATTCAATCTTGTTCCATTTCTCTCCTATTCTTTAATATTGCTTGAAAATTGCTTTATATAAACGCACATTTCATTTGCTCTTTTTTTTTCAACTTTCAAAGAGTGAGAAAAAAAAAGATTAAAGCGTTCACTCTCTTTTAAAAAAAAATCTGAGCTTACATTTCTGCTTAAGAATTATAACAAGGAAGGACCGACTGAGTTGAGTCTCAAAATAATAATAATAATTTAACTGATCATCTCTCTAAAGAAATTTATTACTGACTCTTAAAAAAATTTATGATTAACTCTCCAAAAAAATTGTTTTAATCATTTATATCGCGAAAAAAACATCTGGAAATCTTTATCTTAAAAAAAAAATCAAAGCTTCACAAGTTTGACGGTCACAATCAATGACGACTTATAATTGACCGCTATCATCTACATCAAAGCACCTCTTTTGTAAAATAATTTTAAGATACAGATAAACAACAAAGCTGGCCATCTATAACCATCAGAAATAAGTGTAAAAGCATCTTTGTGTTTGTACAGATCTATTCATTGTTTCACACGTGTACAATTTTTATCTCCTAATCTAGCAATTTTACACCTTTCTGATTTACTCTCTTTTAACAAAATGAAAATTAAATAAATTTAACACATATTATTTAATAATAAAAATATTATATAATAAATCACAAAAAGAAAAGAACTGCTTATTCATAATAATAAATTACACATATAAATCTCTGTATGTATAAAAGAATAAAAATTTTTTTTTTTTTTTTTTAAATAATTGAATACTATATGTATATGTACAATATATATATTAGAGTGAGGTAATTTGTTGTTTAAGACATGTCAAAAATTTTTAAAAATCACGGAAAAAATGAATAAATGAAGTGACATATTCAAAATGTAGATTGTGTAAATATAAAATGAAAATTGTAAATATGTAATTATGGAATATATGTTTTTAAAGAGAGAAAGTTGATATTGAGTTATTGAAAAGATGATGTTTAACAACATTATAATAGACTAGGATGAAATAGGGATTGAAGTTTTAAGATAAAAAAAAAGATATAAGAAAGGAATAATGTGAAATAGAAAGAGAATAATATAATGATTTGTTAAAGAAGAAATGATACAAAAGAGGTAGAAGTCAATTGGGCATTGTTTGGTAGAAGAATAAGTTATTGAAATATGGATTGGGAGCTATAAAGGAAGGATAGAGTAACAGAAGACATGGAAGTTGTGTTTGAAAAATGGAGATAAAGAATAAAATAATTTGATGTCTATCATCCCTGATTCAATTTATTAAAGAGGATGTAACTCCAGAAGAAGGATAATTCATTTATGCATCACAATAATAAATTTTAAGCTTTTGATACAAGCACTATCCATTTAGTTGTTTTAAAAACTGGATTTATCCAATGATATCAATTACACTAGAATGCAATCAATCTACATTAGTTTGTTCTAATGCTGTGTTATTTTATTTTTTAAAACATCAGATTAATCAGAATTTGTTTTAAATGTGTCTACAATCAAAAATCTCAGGATTTAATATCAGATGAATGAAATGAACATATTGTAGAAAATGCATAATAAATACTTTTATGTATAAATTGTTAAAATTTCTATTACTGAATTTACAATATAATATAAAGAGATATTCTATCTGGGAAAAAATATTTCCACTACTGAAATTGCAGAAGAATGTTGTATTTTTTGTTATCTTTTGGTAGTGACAGAAAGTTATGTGATATTCAAACATCAGGATGACAGATTAATCTACATATCATTACAAGACTCTTTAACTCTATCACTTCTCCATTTTGCTTAAGCATATAAATAAGCAATTATTTGATCTAGCGCTGTGTTTACAATTATATTACATTCAAATATCAGCCTTTCAAGTCAAAAAACATCGTAAATAGTAATTTAAAGTGAGAATTCTACTCACGCTCTCCTCAACAGTTCTTCAGATTTGCTCATATAAAAAAATTTGAGTCATGGGAATAAGAGGATTCTTTTTATTCCTGCATAAATACTATATCTTGGATTGAAGAGGAAAGTATTCATTTATTTAACACTCTCAAAAGGCGTGTGCTCAATTAGCTTAAGCATATAAAGAAACTAATCCAATTACTTAAATATTATACAGAGTATTTGTATATTATATAATATCTCATATAAACACAATAGCAATGTTCTCTATATAGTATTGGATTAATATATCATATTGTAATTTTTTACAATTGAACATTAAAGACCAAGCATCAGACACAAGAAATGTAAGCATAACATTGGGTTTACATAATATCAATTAACAGGCACCAATTATGGATAACAAGTTGAAAAATAAAATGCAATTCTCTGCTCAATTTTTTTCATACTGTTATGTAAGTCCAATTAGTTACAATGGCATCATATATTTAGAAATGTAAATAAAACTCCATAGCAATGTCAGTCTATTGAGTTAATAATTGGTTTTTGCTTTATCCTGTAATTATTAGCTTTTGTAATTATTAGGCTTAGATAAAAGCTTTATAGATAACGACATCCATTTTCATGAAGCCAAACTTAATACAATTTAAACTGTTTTTTAAGATTTCAATTACATTTGAGATTTTTTTAGCTAGATGAATCATAATCAAAGTAACTACCCATCCAATATTAATTAATAAATGGATGTCTAGTTATTCTTAAATAAAGGGTATATATATATATGAAATATATATTTTTATTTATTTTACATATATATATATATATGGGGGAAAAAAGGTAAACGTGCAATACCTAGAATTTGTCAAATCTAATGGAAAAAAAATCTTCTCCTTTACTGTTCCATTATGAAAGGGAATACTGGAAGGATCTTTGCTTTGTAATGAAATTGTCTAAAAACTGTTTTACTTTTTACTTATATATTGTAAGCTTGACAATTATTTTTAATCTGTTTGTATATACTGTAGTCTATTATGCAATATTATTATAAAATTAATAATAAAAACTTACCATCTACATCTACTTCATTGACCATGTCTATAAGTTCCCTTTCTGTTGGTCGTTGCCCTAAAGATCTCATGACCACTCCTAATTCAATGCATGTAATTCTTCCATCACCATCTTTGTCAAATAAACCGAATGCTTCCTTAAACTCTGAAAAATAAAATAGAGAATACTCAGATTTTAAAATACAATTATCATTGAAAATTACAATTTTGTTTATTAGTAAAACGGTTTATTTCAAAAGGTTGGTAGACAATAAAAAAAAAGTAATTAAACTTTTTTTAAAAAAAAAAAAACAAAGATTGTTCGCTGCACATATTTTTAATCATAAATAATTGATTAACAAACAATGATTCTTAAATCAATGAAAATCATCGTAAGTGTATATGTGAAGTGTTTTTATTGCTATAATTTTACTTCTACTTGCTATACTTCTGACCAGGGTTCGAATTTTGGCTATTAGACAGAGCTTTGCCTTGCAGTGGACTATTTAATGGGTATTTTACTTTTTACCTCTATATTCACACATGTATTTGTATATATTATTTCATCATCATCATTTTTAACCATTATAGATCGACTGTAGGATGAAGATCTTTCCAAGTTTAATCAAGTTTTTCTGATCTATAGCTTCTCTTTACATCATAGCAACAAATTTTCTTATTTCATTAATCCAGCCACATGTGATCTTTTCAAGTTTTTTACAATCTCTTGGAATACAGCTTAAGATTTCAACTATCAATCTGTTATCATCTCTTTTAGCAATATGTCCAGCCCACCTCCATTTTAATTTAATTTTTTCGACAATGTCAATGATACTTGTTATTTTTCTACCAAAATATTTCATTTTTGACTTTTGTCACTCCAACATATATCTCTCCATAATTTATTATATGATTTAAAATTTTTGCATTGCTCTTCTGTTTAAAGTGCTTCAAAAGAATCACATATCTATTTAAAAAAAATTTCTTTTAAACAAATAGATATATTATTTTTCAATATTTACTTATTTACATCAAAAGCATTCCATCCAAGTTTAATTGTATTATTACTTTGGTCCACTATGTTTCCATCTGTATGATAAATTAACCAAGATATTTATAATTCTTAACTTCTTCTAATTCGTGGTCATTCATTTTTAAGTTTCTTCTTCTGAGAAAATCCATTGAACATTACTTTAATCTTTTTAGCATTTCCCTTTAATCTTACTTTTTTTTTATTTTCATCTAATTACTCTTGCAATATTTCCTGAAGTTTTAAAGCATTATTTGCAAAAACAAATACATTATCTGTAAAATCTAAACAGTTTAAATATTCTCCATGTATTTTTATTTTTTTAGTTTTCTATTTTAATTCATAAAAACTTTTTTGTGAAACTGGTATAAAAAGTTTTGGAGATATGGAATCACCTTGTCATATACCTTGCTCATTGTTAATCTTTTTAGTATCATCAAATAATCTAATTACTACTATTGCATTTCAATAAATATTTTTTGTATATATCTTTATTATTCAAAGCTTTAATCACAGTGAAAATACTTATAGAATCAAATACTTTTTCGTAGTCTATAAATGAAAATAAATTGCAACTCATATAACTTTTCTTGATTCTTGGATGTGATTCATTATGCTAAAATGTCTTTTTAATCCAGTTGTTCCTTAGTTACTTTGAATCCATGGTTCAATTGTAGAAGAACTGTAATTATTTTGATAAATATTTTGTATAAACTTGGTAGAAAATTGATAGATCTGTAATTTCTAATATCTTCTTCATCAATCTTCTTAAATATTAATATTATTACTATCTTTTCACAATCACCTTGTATATCTTTATCATTTGGATATTTAGTATGTTTTGGCAATGATTTTTCTATTTCTTCTATTACTTCTTTTAAGATATCATTATAGCTTTTCCCTTCTTCATAGATTTAATTGCCATGTCTTCAGTTAAAATGGTTGGCAAAATAGAAGATGCAGTAATTATATCTATACCAATATTAATTTCAATCACTTCTCTTTATTCACTTTAACAATGCATTATAAACTCATTTTACTATCAAATGAATAAAGAAATGTGATTGAAATTAATATTGGTTTAGATTGGGCAATGCAATAAAGAAGGATTAAAATTGTAATATTTCATAGAGAATTATATTTATATCTTGTTCTTTACTATTATGTAATTCTTTGTAAAAGTCTTCCATATATTTCATGATGTGTTCCTATTTTTAGTAATAGTTTCATGTTTCTTCATAATGTCAAAATATCTTTCTTTTCAGTATTAAGATATTTTATACTTCTAAAACTTTTTCTATAATCGTCCTTGCCAATTTATAGTTATATTTTCGTATAAAATTATTAACTCTTTTATTTTATCATTTTACAAAACTCCAGATATTCAATTTTTATTAACGTTCATTTTTAAATATTTTTACATTCCTACTTTTCTTTATATACTGACACCTTTCAGTTAAAAGTTTATTGGTAAATTATTGTTTTTGGTGTACCACTTATTTTTATTATAGTTCTTGGAGTATCAATTATCTTTATATTGGTCTAAGTTAGATTTTTGTGATCTATATTCAAAGAAGGTCAATATTTGCAAGTTCTAATTTAAATTTGTTGCAGAGTTTCTGAAAGTTGGAAATATCAACTATTAATATTGTTTTGTTTTAAATAATTGTCTTTCTAGTTTTGCATTAACACATATCTTATATCTCATTTATTGATGCTTACTTTCTGTGTTGAAGGTCAATATTTGTAAGTTCTAATTTAAATTTGTTGCAGTGTTTCTGAAAGTTGGAAATATCAACTATTAATATTGTTTTGTTTTAAATAATTGTCTTTCTAGTTTTGCATTAACACATATCTTATATCTCATTTATTGATGCTTACTTTCTGTGTTGAATCTATTAAGAATATTACAATCTTGAAGTGCATACTTTTTGATAATCAAAATATAATCTTTTTTTTTTACACCTTCATTTTAATGTTTCTATGTCTATTCCAATTTAGGATTTTTTTTATCAAAAAAAGAATTTATAAAATACATTTTTTTTAAAAAAAAAAAATTCCACAAATCTGTGTCATATCATTTTCTTCACTATAATCAAAAATAAGCAAAGCATTTTCATCTATTCATTTTTTTTAAATTCTAGAATTAAAATTTCACATGACAATTTTAAAATGTTGTTTGGTATTAATTAGAAGTATTTAATGCAACTATCTAAAAATTATCTACTTCTTCACAATGAAAGTTTACTAGTGCATAAACCTGCATTATCTCCATTTGATACTTTCCAACTCTTTCTCATTTACCACCAATCTCTATAATGTCATTCTTTCATTTTTTAAAAATAATGAATTCCATTCAACTTATGCTTCCAATATTTTTGCCCTTATAATAAAGTATTTATCAACTTTTCAAATTAATTGCCTCTTAACCTTTTCTTTTAACTTCACAAATTCCAACAATGTTCCATTTAATTATTAGACAATACTTTTTCCAATTCATATAATCTTTCTTCACATGTTATCTACAGTTATAGATAGCTAAATAAAAAGTCATCAAATGGCAGCCTGGGTCCACAAGCAGGAAATTCTTAGTATATTTCACCTGTGACCATCAATCAATGCCTTGGCTGACAATCTTACAGCTTCCTAGGAATAAGAGCCATAATATAATTTGTTCTGTCATGATTATAAATATTTTTTTAAAAAGATTTTTTGCACAACATTTATCCTATTTTCAAAAAAATCCACCTGATGTTTTAAGTTAAGCATCACCAGGCAATTAAAACAGGCAAAACCCTCCATACAGTAGTACCCCTCAGTGCATGCCAAACTAATCAATGGATGCCAGAAGGGTTGTGTATAAAATCCCCATCTAGTGCCTACTCATTCAATATCCCCAGACTAGTTTCTGGCTTGTGGCCTTTGTCAGTGAGGAACCTTGGATCTGAGAGCACTGCACTTAGATCTTAGGATCTAATGCAACCCTCCAGCAGCCACCTTTTATCTCTAATTAACTATAAAACTATGAGAATAAAATTGAAAACACAATAATATTTTCAATCTAAGCTCATTAGCTTATATAGTTATAAAGGTCTGAGATCAATTCAGTACCCCATACATTTTAGTGTCTTTGGTTCTTTAATAACCATAGCCATCACTATCCTATTAGGCAAGATTAGTATTAAACCACTAAACAGTACATGATCACCATTTCTTATGCTTGCTCATAACTTATTAAAACAGGCAAAACTCTACATACAATACTGCCACTCATACAGCCACTCAGTGGCACTACTGTGTGGAGAGTTTTGCCTGTTTAATAACAGTTATGAGCAAGCATAAAAAATGGTGATCATGTGATGTTTAGTGGTTTAATTATCAGGCAACTGGAAAGAAAAATTATGATATTTCTAAGTCATAAATTCAGAGGTAAAAAGTGAATAAATTTATTCATGATATCTGAGGCAAGTTAGTGAGCAGCTCATGATCATTTGCCATATAAATAATTACATAATGATAACAGCTGCAACAGCATGAGCAAGAATGTATGGAGTGGACTCCTCAGTACCTTGGTATCTTTAAGGCCTTAAAGAGAAATCAAGGAGTCTGCTTCCAATTAATTGCAAACCTTTTTATACAGCTATATATATATATAGATAGATAGATCTAATTTCTAGCCCTATTCTTCACTGATGATAGCAAATTAGCTTGAAATCAGCTGATCTGAAGGTGGAGCCAATAAAAGAGATAATGAATTCTGACTCTTTTGACATTTATGTAAACAAAAATATGCTTGTTTGGAGGTTTTGGTAAAGCTCCATCTATTGATCATAAATGCAAGTGATAGCAAGTTACGTGATTTATAACTTGTTTTTGTTTTTCATAAATATATCTTTAAAGGTTTTTGCAATGATATATATTGCAGAGGCTTTGACTATGTGGTGAAACTGAACTGATATCAGACCCATGTAGCTATCTGGCTTGTTAGGCTGGGTTTGAAGACATTATGTGTCTGAAAAATTCATGCTTGCAAACTGATAGGAACTTGTTGCATAAACGCTTGGAGTCAGTGTTTAGATCTAGTTTCTAGCCCTATCCTTCACTGATGATAGCAAATTAGCTTGAAATCAGCTGATCTGAAGGTGGAGCCAATGAAAGAGATAGTGAATTCTGACTCTTTTGATGTTTGTGTAATCAAAAATACGCTTGTTCGAAGGTTTTGGTAAAGCTCCATCTATTGATCATATATATAAGTGAATTTCTTTGCCTGAAGACAGCTGGTAGTTAATATGCAATGAAATAACTATAGTAAGCATTTTTCATTACTTGAATACATTTGATATTTTTGCAGTATCTTAATTTTAGAGTTACATTATAAACTTTAATGAGTTTTTTCATCATTAAAAGAAATTAATGTATACAGTCTGTTGATTATATATTTTAACATAATTAGATTAGTAATAAAGACAATCATTTCAAAAGAACAAAAAATGTTTTAAAATTAATAATGGTCTTGACTGCTAAATAAGATATATACAATATTTATTTATAAAAATAATGAATCTAGGTTTTGAAAAAAACTAAGAAACTGCAAATGTTTTGGCGCATATATCAATGACTGAAAATTGTATTCACGTCTGTTTACAAGATGTAGATAAAACAGAGAGAGATGAAATGAAAGCAGTACAAAGCTGTAGACCAATATTTCCCAAACACTTTCTAAATAATTTTTTTATTGTAAAAAATTTAAAATTAGAAATATTCTTATGGATCACATACATTAAATTTACGTTTCTTTACAATTGACGATACACTGCTGCTCCACTCCCAGCGATAGAAATTAGGAATAGGGCACGAGTAACAGATAAATTTATAACTGGGTTTTTATTAAATAATGAGCACTAATAACATAATACAGTTTGTGAAATTCTGTTATAAACACAACCTATAGTCAAGCATTGGTGGTCGAGAGGTCAGCGATAGCTGCCTTACAAGCGCTTCCCGGCTGATGCTATGACACATGAGAGAAAAAAAAACACAACCTATATTGTTTTTTAAATAAATAAACTATATTGTTTTTTAAATAAATAAACACTATTGTAGGCTTAATTTAAATATGTTATGAATACTAACTTCAATTTTAAAATCCTACAAGCTGTTTTTGCATGTTGATGACACCTGCATTTAAATCTGTAGGCTAAAACTACAGCAGTGTTCAAAATTATTATTTTATTCTTGTGTTAAAATTTGAAGTTTGAACATGTTTTGATCATGTAAAAACAACATTAAACAATAGATATTTTAATTATCTTAATTTTTAAATAGAAATATTAATATTCTTATTGCAACTGTATGCATATACCGCTTTTAAAAAAATATGGCCATCCTAACTTCAGAAAAAAAAAAAAAATTAATTTTGCAAATACTTATAAAATGACCTTTTAATTTCTTTTGCAGCGAACTTTTACTTTCATTTTACTTCAGACGTCCCTTCACCCTCTCAGACCAATAATAATACTTCTCATTATTATTTAGCAGTAGTATAATAGAAATAAACTTCTACGAATAATATATTTTCAATCTGTGCATAAAATCATCAAAATTAATTGAATTGAATGCTTTAAATTGTTAAATAATACCAATATATTTACTCATGATATTAAATAAAACTTATTTTTTATAAAAACAATTCAAGAGTTTTGAAACTAACTTATCACCATCATATTTCAATTTTTTTTTCTAGGTAACCTATCAAGATCTGCATTGCAGTCTTTCTAATTTTAAGATTTACAAAGAGTTATTCTAACTTCATTAAACTATATATCTCCATCCAAATCTAAATGATTAAAATAGGACAGTTATGTCATTAAAAGTTGTAACAAAATCTTTCATCTTTTCGAAATATTTTTAGATAAAACAATGCTGCCTTCAGATTTAAGATTTTTTTATTTAGTAAGCTTTTTAGTTTCTTTTCAGTATCTTTAAAAAGATTCAAAGTAACCAAATCAGTAATCATTTTTAAGCCTCCTGGCCAGTTGTTTTATCTTTAAATTTCTGTATTACTTCTCGGGTTTTACATTTATTTTATTATTTAGCAAGCAGACATATTCATAAATACTAAACACTCTCTAAGATAAATTTCAGAAATAGAAAGTTTGAAAATTTAAGTGGCAATTCTGTTAATAATAATTATTATTAGCAGTTACTTCAATAAAATGAGCAATAAATTTTCTACCAATATTTTTGGGTAAGACCTATTTTTTACTGGCCCATTGATTACCCTATGTTCTTGCGATATGATCTGCAGTCTCTATTTATTGCAGTTCTTTAATTTTACAATAACATCACTATCATTATTTTGGATTTGAATCCTTTTGTTTCTTTCTCTATCTTCATTTTTAATATATATTTCTATGTTATTCCTCAGTGTTCAGTGGTAATCTTTGCTCCCAAACCACCATCTCATAAGGAAAGGTACGTTTCAATACGTTTTATTTATCATTCTAATTATTTTCGCTGCTACCAAACAGTGTAAAGATACAACAGTCCATTTCTTCATTCTGTTTTCCACCACGTTTCCGTATCATGTGGTAAAACTAATACAATCTCCAAATAGAGTATGACTTAGATATTCACCCTTTAAAATTTTTTAAATTAGCAAAAACAATTCTGAGGAAATTTATCACCATGACCTGCACTCTACCTCGATTTTTTAATAATTTCCTATAATTTTATTCATGATGGAATTTATTTGCTATACCACTGGTTCTGAGTTCAAATATGGACTGGCTAAAATTTTTAAAAAATTTTCAGGTCTCAGTTAGACAAAATTTTATTTAATTTATTTTTTCAGTTAAAGGATTCATAACTATTTCAGTTAATTATCAAATATGGATTGATAAATGGGTATTTAGGTATTCTTAGCTATGGAGCAAAACAATAAAGAAAAACCAATTTAAACCTGATCATCTATTAATTATTGAATCTGGTAAATAGTATTTTCTCTTTCTACTCTTTTATGGAAATATAGGGATTGGGTGGGGTTGTTAGTGAGACTTCGGCCTGCGTTGTTAGCCGAGAGGTATCGCAGCCGCCATGCAAGCAAGTAGTTGGTTGCAGACGGTTGTGGGTTCGCGTCCCGGCCGTTGCTATGACATATAAAAAAAAAACTATGTAAAAGCTGCTTTATTATTATTATTATTATTATTATCATCATCATCATCATCATCTATTAGTCATAGATAAATCATATAAGAAAGCAAAAGTATTTATTTAGAAATATATATATATATACCGATTTTAATGATGACTAATCATATTGCTCACTATAAAAAATTGATCATAAGAAATGGGTTTTTTTTTTAAAAAAACAAACATTTCCCTACTTACATTTGGCCAATGTTAATACTAAATATGAATGAAAAATCAGATAATTTATTAAGGCAGATTAGAACATATCACCTGACAGATAATATTTGATAATTATTTGCTATCACGGTTTACTTTACTACCTCAATAATGAACTTCTTATATCAATTATATATATACATCTGAACTTCATTTATTTATTATTTATACATGTATGCCTATTATAATTTTTTTTAAGAGTGAGTGAAGAAGCAATGGTAAATTATTATTATTTTTTATTGCTAAATCAATTCGCATTGTCAATGAATCTTCAGTAAATAGATTACTTATTATGCTTTAAATATGGAGGATATCCTATTAAATTGGTTAAAAATTATTTAGTTCACATCTATCACTAAAAATTAGACTGAAATATTAAACATATAAATCGTAATCTCATTCCGATATTAATAATAATGTATCTTAATTATTATATCTAATAAATGTGTGTGCATTAAGCAATTTATTGGAGACATGTTTTATAATTATAAAAAGTCTTTTAGGTAAAGATTACTGCATTCAAATAATCTGTGTGTGGTTTGGTACAGATATAAAATGACAGAGTTTGAAACTCAAACTCATGCAATATGGCCCAATTCTGTCATTTCCGGTGCTCAAACTTCTTAAAAACTCCCGAACAATAAACTACACCATTATTATTATTATTGACCAAGCTATAAAACGAAATAAAATAATGTTTAGATATTATGCGAGATAATTTGCAGTTTTTCACAAACTTTAATATATATTTTAGCATTTTCTTTTCATGGTTTATTACAAAAATAGGATGCCTATAAAACGCCAAGATTTTTTTTTTTTTTATGTAATTAGTGAAAAGCCGAGAGATCATCGCAGCTGCCTTGCAAGCAAGTAGTTGGTTGCAGGCGGTTGTAGGTTCGCGTCCCGGCCGATGCTATGACATACGAAAAAAAAAAGAATGCTGCTCTTTCTATAAATTTACATTCATAACTATCGCAAAAAAAAAAATATATAGAATTTATGAACAAAAATTATGATATATATCAGATTTTATTTTATTACATATATTATTTGAGCTTGCTAAAATAATAATTCATCTATCAAATACTTCAAACACTTATCCGTTTTTCAAGTTGGATATTAATCTGTTTAGAGCAAAACGCTAATTATCAACTTTTCACTTCATAGGAGAATTTATTACTGTAAATATATTTAATTAGAAATCCCTACAAAGATGTATTTTGGGAATGTGAAGACTTGGATTAAATAAAAAAACTCCATTGGAGTTGATAATTAAATTTACTGAAATTATTGCTGGTGCTATTTTATAGCACGGCTTACAAATGTTTTTAAATTAATATTAGTCTTCATTTTGACATAGTGTAAATTATAAAATTATTATTATTACAAATTTCTATATATGTGGATGCATAAGAGAGCGTATTTAACTTTTTCCCCTGGTATTTCCAATTTGGCAAATCTCCAATTAACAAGAATGTTTAAAATCTGTTTTTTGTTTTTTTTTAAGTGTGGAAAATACTACATATAGATTTATATGTGTTAAATTTAGATACAAAAAAACTTTAGTCACCATATACTTTCTTATTAAACTTGATTCAGTTCATATAATTAAAAAAAAAAAATGCTATAACCGCTATATCCTTTTACAAAACATTTAATTTCATAATACATATATATATTCATTAATATTTATGTTCACGTTATAAACTTGAAACAAGAAAAGGTATATATTTTTATAATGTGTGTGTATGTTTTTTTTTTTTTCAAAGGTAATGTGACATTTTCATGTTTATGTGAGAGTAAAATATACAAAATATTTATTTGTTTATCGTAAAGGTAACCGTCAAATAAGAACGCAGAAAAAAACTAGTTTTTTTTTTTTTTCATGTGTCATAGCATCTGCCGGGAAACGAACCCGCTAGCCCGGAGCATCTGCTTATAAGGCAGCTGTGCTGACCTCTCGACCACCAACGCTTGACAGAAAATACTAGTTTTGTATATAATTGACCAGATTTTGCATTTTTGTCTGAAGTATATTAAAAAGTGTTAATATTATGTGATTTTACAATAATTTTAGTTATAGATTTTACTATAGATACAATGATGGCGTTTAATGTAATCTGTGTGATCCAAAAGAAGGCTAAGTTATTAGGGGATTTAAGAAGAGGATTTTATATCAAGAAAATAAAATCTTTAAATGAATATTATTTTAATAATAAATATTTTCACCAGCAAAGTTCATTTTCAAATAATAGTAACAAGCATTACTTTTATTAAATATTTTTTTAAGTATGTAATCTTATATGATAGAGCATGTAGAATAAGAACTAGTAAATAAATTAATTCTAGTTGTTCATATGAAGACTTCACCAATAGATATGGTAACAACAACAGATTAAGATGTTCAGCTATTCCAGATCATCTGAATGTTAAATATGATCAATAAGTTGATGACGGAATGATTGAAAGATATGAACTGGGGAAGTGTATTATAGTTGGCAAAATCTGGGAGATTTATGCAGAACAAATAAAATAAATTACTGTTGTGTATTCGAAATGCAAACACTTGGAACACCAACAATTAAAACAATAACAAATAAATGATGAAAAGTAATTAATAGCGAAAAGTTATCGCTACACACAAACACAATATATATATAGTTCACTTTTGGTTCACTTCCCATAATGCACTTCACAATAGTCTGCTTTCTGCACGGTTTCCCAAATTATTTGGCTTTGTTCTGCTGCTGCTCACGAATATGTTGGCTTTACATTACTGTACTGCACCATCACTTAGCTTCTCTCATGTCTGTCACTTAAAAT
This sequence comes from Epiperipatus broadwayi, assembly GCA_028023455.1. NCBI lineage: Eukaryota > Metazoa > Onychophora > Udeonychophora > Euonychophora > Peripatidae > Epiperipatus > Epiperipatus broadwayi. The sequence continues at coordinate 19,750,398 of JAQFVV010006199.1, read as the reverse complement.
CTCTCAGCAACTGTTCATATGGTAAATTCACTGGAATCAGAATAATGCACTTTGCTACTCAAAACTATTTATACACACAAGTTTGCCTCCAGCAATCCAGAATTCATTCTTGACCGTTATCAGTCTTGTATTTCATATTAGTGTTTTTAATTAGTATTTTCAATTTCATTGTATCAAGAAATATTTGTAATTAACAATCATTTCTCGGCAATTATCAAACGCAATTTTCTTATTGCAAATACGTAAATATTTTCCATTGTTACATTCTAGGCAAATTTAATCATTAATTAAATCCTTATCAGTTAGTGATCTAAAATATATTTCTCTTATATATTTTCTTTACTTTTTCTGGAGTATAAAACTTATACTTGAATTTCAATATACATATTTATATAAAACACAACAATACCCCCCCCCCCCCCAACTTTAGAAAAAAACTCATGTTCCGATTAATAAATATAACTTTGAAAATTATATAAACTCTTCTTTTTCCTCACCACCTCGGGTGCTTTTTTCTTCCACTTTTTCCTTGTTCTTCAGTTTTTGCATTAGGTAGCTCACTGTCTAAAGATTGCCCTTCTAAAAAATCTAACTCTCTACCTGTTTGGATAATTCTTTTCCTTCCATTCTTCTGCTTCTTTAAGCAACTGATTATTCTCCTGCTCTAAATGCTGATTTTCTTGCAATTTCTGCTCCAGCTCATTATATAATTCACCATTTCTGAATTCTAAGACCTCTGATTTATTTTCTAATAGGTCCAATGTTGATTCTAACTCTTGCAGTTTGGTCTATAATGACGCACTTATATCATTTTTTGTCTTCCATGTTACAGGTCAATTCATTCATACGATGGTTTTGGCATTGTAACTGCATCTTATAACTATTCAGTTTTCTTTAAATTCTAATTTTCTGTTTGTAATTTAGTCATCTCTAGTTGATGTGATTTAATATTATTCTATTTTCTGATCCTATATGTGATGGCATCATCCTTGCAAATTGGTTCTATCCCTCATACTAATGCTTTACCTCTTAGTTGGTATATAGTTAATGCTATAAGTTTTATCATTTGTGCCTGGGTTAGATTGTCTTTCTTGACCATCATTTTCTGGTGATTCTTTACACATTCGTGTTAAGTGGCCTTTTCACTTACAGATATGGCATCATTCATCTTTAAATATACAGTTCTTTTTGATAGTTCTTGGTTTTCCACAACAAAAACTATTTTTTAATTTCTGTTTCATGCTCTGTCCTATACCCTGTTGTTTTGCTGTAATTTTATTACTGAAAAGCCTGCTTGTTCCACAATAAGTTCAAGGGTCACTCCCTTTTTAATTGCTTCTTTGAAATTTAATTCTGCATTGACAAGCAGGTTTTTCTGGAATCTGTCCTCTGACATGCTCTAAATTAATTGATCAAACAGAATTTCATCTACACAATCACCATATCCACACTGTTTAAACAGTTCTTTTAATGTGATTCCATAACTTTTTATTGATTCACCCTTCCGTTGCCTCCTGTTTCATAAAGCTAACCTGGTAATGTGTCTGGATGGTCTGGGATTAAAATGTTCACTCGTTTGTTGATTATTTATTCATATCCTATTCCTTTTACTATGGGCATGTCAAAATACTTGCTTATAATATCAATGACAGTTAGTTCTGACATACACATTAAAGCAGCTATCTTCCTCTCATTATCTTTGATTCTGTTTAATAAGAAATTGTCCAACTGCATGGCATACAACAGCCAATGACTTCCATTACTCACATCAAATTCAGTTATTACTGACTGACTTAGTGACATTTTCACTATTCCTTAGATTAATTTTTCACAACTTATTTGCTACTCACAGGTTCGAGATGGTGATTGTGCCAACTTGTTGTGTATTGGAAATGCAAACATTCAGAATACTAACAATTAAAAGAATAAATAATAAATAAATGATGAAAGGTAATTAATAGCGGAAAGTTATCGCTACACACAAACACAATATATATATATTTCACTTTTGGTTCACTTCCCATAATGCACTTCACAACGGTCTGCTTTCTGCATGGTTTCCCAAACTGTTTGGCCCTATTCTACTGCTGCTCATGAACACATTGGCTTCCCACTATAGCACTGCACCATCAAGCTTCTCTTGCATCTGTCACTTAAAATTCACTGGACTTAGAGCAATACAGGTTTGCCTCCAACAATCCAGGATTTATTTTTGACCATTATCAGTCTTGTATTTCTTAGTAATGTTTTTAATTAGTATTTTCAATTTCTATTGTATCAAGAAATATTTGTAATAAACAAATATTTCTTGGCAATTATCAAACGCAATTTTCTTATCGCAAATACGTAAATATTTTCCATTGTTACATTCTAAGCAAATTTAATCATTAATTAAATCCTTTTCAGTTAATGATCTAAAGTATATTTCTCTAATATATTTTCTTTACTTTTTCTGGAGTACAAAACTTATACTTGAATTTCATGTACATATTTATACAAAACATGACAATTACCACAAACATAAAGTTACACAATAAACAAAAAGGAGGTATGCATAGATATCATCAGATGATATTACTAGAAAACAAATTGATTATATCTTAAGTGGCAGGAAATGGAAAAAGAATACTAAGAAGTATAAACATATTCAGGATTGGCTTTTGATTTACAAACATAAAGATGAAATTACATAAAATCTGGAAGAATGATGAAAGATTGAATGTAGATGATATAATTAATGACTGAATATTTTTGCAAATTAGACAATTGATTTGAAGGCCCGACTTGGTTGTAGTAATGTAGAAAGGTAATGGCCAGCAAATGAATAAGTTGGAAGTTGCATGTGAGATTAGAGAATTTGAAAAAAAACAAACAAAGATAGCTGATTGGTTAAAGATGAAAACAATGAACATAATTGTTGAAAAAGTCAAGATAGTGATCTTGTAAAACAGAATTGAAAATTTAGAGATACAGAAGAGGGAAGAGTGACAAATAAGAGCATAAAACAATTTATGCTCAGAATTTGAAAAGTAAATTAAAAGAGGTGATACTAAAAAATGTTTCATGTTATGAAAAGACTTACTGGTAAGTTTATATTAAGATTAATTATGTGAAAACTAAAACTAGATCCAGGAAAGGTGATCAGTCAATGGGGAGAATATTGTAAATACATATATAATGGTGATACAATAATATTTGACATACTCATTATAGAATATGAATCACTGCTATTAAAACCCAAAATAGTATTAAAAGAAATATTAAGAATTTCCAGAAGAAATTAGCAGGAATGGATGAAGTACCAGCAGAGTAATTCAAGAAAGGGATATATTCATTTGTGAATAGATAGTATAAATTGATTTTCATTGTGTGGGAGAGTGAAGATTTAACTGAGGACTGGATTGCAGCAATATGTGTGCTAATTCCAAAGACAGGAGATTTCACTCAGTATGATAAGACAATAGCTTTAGTTTCACAACCAGCACGATAATGTTGAGGATAGTGTTGGGTAGAATGTAGTAAAAGATATAATGGAAGCCAACATACTTGCAGACAGGTTTTAGATAATAACAAGTAATGAGAGATCAAATAACTAATCCAAACACTATTTTCAATAAGTCTAGAGAATTTCAATAGCCACTTTGTCTTTGTTTTATAAATTACCAGAAAGTTTTTAATTTCATATTTCATGACAAATTTTAAAAAACAGTGTAGAATATAGGATATTCTTCACATTTAGTACAGCTATTCACTTCATTACATAAGAATTCAGATATGAGTAAAAAGAGGTGACACTCATACTTATCAACATTGCAGGGGAGGTACCAATAAGAAAGTCTTTGGATGGTTTTTTAGGGGTCAATTCTATACTGAAAGAAAAGTACGGAATGTGCAATATGTCAATTTATATAGTTTTACTGATAACAGCAGTGAATGAACTTCAGGATATAGTGGATTGTTTGCAGAAACAGAATATAAACTAACTTTAAATACAAATAAGGCAAGAATAATGTAATTGGAAGAATAATAAAAATAATAATGGAAAATGTTCTTCTGAAATGGGTTTCAAAATGTGTCTATTTGGGATTCAGAATAAAATAGAAATAAATGCATAGTTATTAGTGGCATCAAGGGCATTTGTAAAATTAGTGTCCATATGAAAAAACAGAGGCATAAGTGTAAATTATTAAAGGCTTTAATATTATTTATTGTAATGTATGGATGCAAGGAAAGGACATTAAGAAATGAGAAGACAAGAATTGATGTTTTTGAAATCAAATATAGAATAATGCTTGGGATACTTTAAATGAACAGTAGACCTAATGAATAGCTTTTGAATAAAAGCATAGTATTCTTTTATCACATATTATAAATACTTCATATACATTATGATTCACCATCTCCATCTGCCTGGTCCATAATTTTGTTAATAAATGATAGTATGGATACATCCCTTATACTGCTTTTCTGTATGCTTCCAATCCTATTATTTATCAGTGACAATCTTGGTCATTTTCTTCTTGACCCATTCATGATTTTTATTCCATGGTATTCTTTTTAGTGTGTCTGCCTTTATTCATTTGCATTCATCAAAAACCATTCATTAATTCTATTGGATAGCAATGTAGAATGTGGACTATTTTCACACTTAGTACAGCTATTCACTGGATGGCTAACTAAGTCTGTTAAGGGGTGATCAACTAAATAAAAAACAAGACTGTCATGGGTAAATAATAGAATTGGAAGCATGCAGAAAAAAATGGTTTCATACTATCATTCAATAATCAAATTATGAATCAGGTAGATGAATCATATGTATATAAAATATTTATATTTGATACAAGGATTCATGACCATGATTTGATAATAGAGTAATGTTGGGTGTACTATTTCCAAGACAAAATACTTGTAGTTTTTTTTACAATCAGTTGTCCCTTAACTGCTTTAGATAGACATCCAGTATTAACCAGTAAGCAAAAACTAAAATATGATTTATAATAATATAATACTGACATATTGCCATCATCATTGATGCAGTTGTTATATACTTCTGTATGTGTTAACTCTATGGTTTACTCTCTTTAATGCAAGAAAATAAAATATGTTATTATATCTAAAAAAATATTAAATTATTAGGTGATTTAATCAAAAATTATAATAATATGTTAAACTTTTTTTTTTTTTAAATAATGTTTTTATGTAAACAGACTAAAAATAAAAAAATAACAAAGTAATCTGACTAGAAAGTAGAAAAAACTGAATATTGGTTAATTTGCAATTCCTGGAAAATATCAGACATCTTAAGAATCTAGATATGTTATAAAATATTTGGAAATTGCAAGAATATTGTCATTTTAAAAAAGCATTTGAGGCTCAAATAAATCATAAAAATCAAAAAGACCTCAAATGCTTTTATGAAATGACAATATTCCTGCAATTTTCAATTATTTTATAACAAGTCTAGATTCTTAAAATCTCTGATATTTTCCAAGAATGGCAAATTAACGAAGATTTAAATTTTTTTCTACTTTTTATATCATATTAGTTTTTTTTTTTACTTTTTATTCAGCTAGTACTGTTTTCATAATAGCATTACTTAAGGAAATTTTTTTTTTTACATATTTTACTTTTTAGTTATAAACTAAAACAAAATCTGATAAAAATTATAATTTAATAATAAGGTGTGAAAAATATTGATTAAGACAACGAGAAGATGCGATGCGAAAACAAAAAATAGTTAAAACTAAAAAAAAAATCTCAGTCAGAACAAAATTCAAATTATCAAACTTTTTTCAAATTAAAAACAAAAAATGATTAAAACTAAAAATGTGAACAGACAGAAGTATACACAAGTTAATATAAAAACATAATAAGAATTATTTTTACTTAATGTAATGTATATTAAAAAATCTACTACATAATCAGAAATGACTAATCTCACAAGTATGTCATTTTATTTTGCTAGAAAGTATAAAGTAATCATTTACACATACAAATCTCAGATCTTATAGAAGATAAAAAGATAAGTGCTACAATATTCAAGTCTACATTAGATATAAATATAGCCTCTTTCAAATAAACATATAGTTTGAAATGTTAGACTTATTAAGATTATATATGAAACTAATTGTTAATTATTTATAAAGGTATTAAAATGAATAGAAACAACACTAACTAATAAATGAATAATGTAATGTTATTTCTATTCATTTTAATAATCTTATGTGTTATTTCTATTTGCTTATAATATTCATATGAGTAAATAACAATTAGTCAAATATATTATATTAATAAATCTAACATTTTAAACTATATACGTTTATTTATTAGCTGTGATGAAAGAGGCCTTGTTAATATCGGATGTGAATTTGAATTTCAACCTTATTAATATATTTGTTGGATTGCTCATCTCTATAACATCTGAGCCTCATTAAAGTGAATAATTATTTTATACTTGCTTGATTTGTAACAAAATAATAGCAATGTAATAATGTTAACAGTACTCAGGACATCTGCCATTTCTAGTTTTTACATATTGCACACACATACACATATAATATCAAATACAATTTATACAGAATGAAAATAAAAACTGGATTTAATCTTATCAGAATGGAAATAAAAACTGGATTTAATCTTATAAAATTTAATATATCAAAAAGTATAAATAAATACAAACTATAATTAATTTGTGGCATGCACAAACAAGCCAGGAGATTCTATTATAGTTAAAATTAACAATTAATTTTCAAAATACGATTTTGGCCAACTTTCTGTAATTTGCATATATTTTAATATATTAAATTATCAGATATTTGATAGTGGTGTATTAAAAATTTTGAGCCTCTATGCAAAATTTCAGAAAAATCCTTCTAATTATTTATGATATATATTTTAAGGATTAAATTATAGACTATTTAATGGTCCCTAAAATTCAGGAACTCATAAATATTGTTTTGATTTGCTTCAAAACTCTGCATCATTATTCCTTTTTTTTTTTTCTTAAATTGTCCTTCTAATATATAAATTCACTATCGAAACAAAAACTTCTATTAAAAATAACAGTACATTATGTAAAACCTGATATCTTTTTCTTTCATCCACACCAGTATCATATAATTTTCCATAAAATATTTAATGTTCATATATTCACTTTTTTTTAAAACTTAGACCTCCCTAACATGAGATATCAATTTATAATATCACATTTATTGATTTTGCTATCAGTATCTTTTTTATTAATAATTTGTTTTCCAGTATATGATGCTACATTAAAATGTGATTAATCAACTGGTGTAATCCTTCCATATATCCTCTTATTTATATAAGAAAACAAACTCATTTTCCCTCCTTAATTTCTTTTCTTTTTCCATCCATAAAATAATTTGATATTATAATTGCAAAAAGAATTATGTCATATGGAAATGTTATTTGGTGGATGAAGGGGGGGGAAAGGAAAAATAACTGACTGATAGAAATGAACTGCCATGAAATCTGTAGAAACTTAAGAAGAGAATGAATAAACAGTAACTAAATTTGAAAAATAATGATTATTGAATACGGTATAATAAATAAAATGGAGATAAGGTTGTCTCTTAAAGATTAAACTGAAAGCCCCCTCCCCGAAAATATAATTGCAAAAAAGAAATAAAGAAATTAGAATAAGAATATGTGGGAAGATTTAAGAATTAAAAAACATGTGCAGCAATAAAAGCAGTTCTATGAAAAACTCATAGATAGTTACAATAATAAAAAGAATTCTAAAAATTTTTATATTTCAGGATTAGATAATTGATCACAACAATATTTTCACATTTTATTCTTCAATAATGATTTTCTAAATCCAGTTAATTTCTAAGTTAATAGAAACCCTTGAAAGGAAATCAATCTGTATTTTCTAAGGATTGAAATAGATAATAGAGAGATGAGAAAAGAAATGTGGAAAGATTAATTATCGACAAACATATTGACTGGAAATCAAATGGATCTATGATAAAGTCATAGAAAATTAGTCTGATAATAAGAAAAATTGCCTTAAAGTATATTTCAAAGTTAGGCAAATGATCTCAATAATATTTTACTTTTAAATAATAATGTTCTAAATCCAGTCAATTTATGATTAATAAGAACATTTGAAAGGGAATGTTTAATAAATATCTTATACACAATTGCGGAAGTGATATTTACAAATGGTCAAGAATAATAAACATTTTATCCTTTAATAATCACGGAAGCAATAAATATATTTGATGAGAATGGAAATTAATTGAAAATTACAAAATAGTTTTAGAGAAATTAATTGCTGATAACGATTTTTCTAGACTGGCTGCAATGTTAAAATGTATTTTTATAAAGATAAAGTAATTGTGGGTAAGCAATTAAAAAAAGAGAAGAAATATCACTTTTTGCTTTATTAATAAACAATTCCTTCAGTATATAGAAGCAAATACAAGAGATCATTAGATACTATTGAAATTTTCATTTTATGTAAAAAAGAAATTTGTTGGAAGCCCAGTAAAATATTATAAAATGAAAATAAGTAAAATATTCTCAATCATAGCAAATTAATTTAACAAAAATGTTTTGTGTGGTGATCTGATCATAATATTAAAAAAAGATAAAAATTGGTATTTTTGTTTCATTTATAAAAGATCACTATAAAGAAAAAGTTTGCTTGCTATTTAAAAAATTAGGATTTAAGTTATCAAATGATTAAAGATTTTCTGAATGTTTGAGACGATTACATTTTACTTGTATTTATATGTTGATCTATTTCCATTATTTAGTTGAAAAAAATTAAACTTTATAATTTTCCTAATATATTTAATTGTTAACAATAATACTCAGTCCAGTAAAAAGTATAAAGTTTCTAATAGTATTATTCCCCCCATTTCTTCAGGTACTGAGCTAGCATGGAAATTTAAACATGATTTGTAGATTCAAGAATACAGAATTTAAAGATGATGCCCTAACTAGACTGCCTAGCTAATTTGAACATTGTCTTAAATTCAGTATTCACGAATCTAAAGATCACCATTTATTTTACATGGTAGCTGTTGTTACTAATCAAACTAGCAATACCTAAATAAGAGATTAATATCACCCGTAATGTTACATTCCATACTAACTAGTATATTATTGCTATCAGTTGAATGTATTTAGAAAGTATAACTAGTGTTTGAATTTTTCTAAAAGCATTTAACAATTCCATCTAAATAATGAAAATAGTTCTACAATTATCAGATAATTATTTTAATGATATAATGAGAATGAAGTTTATAAGTAAGAATAATTACAACCTTTCTTTATAACGCTGGGAAGATTAGATCACTGCCATTAATTATTCTAGAGATTTCTATGGTAATTTTGCTTTTTAAAGAAGAAATTGGATTTCACTTCACTTTGCTGACTGAATGAGAGAGTCTGGATATTGGAAAGGTCCTTCAGGGTCTAAATCTCAGTTCTTATGGAGGTATGAGCTGGGAGAAGGATGCTGTGAGGATCGCTACCGAACTGGATTTTGTTGTTGGTTGGAGAAACATAATAACATTACTTGTGGTTTTAGTGTTTTTTGTAAACCAGAGATTTCACTTTGCTGACTGAATGGGAGAGTCTGGTGGTTGGGAGGGTCCCTGGGAGATTAAATCACAGCTCTTGTGGTGTGGGAAGCTGAGAGGAGGGTGTTAAGGGGACTATTACTGATTTAGACTTTCTCATTCATAAGAAAGCAATTGAAACGTTCACAGGGAGGAGGGTGTTAAGGGGACCATTACCAATTTTGACTGTTTCATTCATAAGTTCGCAATTTTTGGCATTATTGTGATTTTGGCAATTTTGCGATAAACCAAAGATTTCACCTTGCTGTCTGGATAAGGGGATCTAGTGGTTAGGGAGTATCTGGAAGCTTAAATCACAGTTCTTTGGGAAGGGAGCTGCAAGAAAAATGTTAAGGAGATTGTTGCCAATTCTGATTCCCTCATTCATAAGAAATCAATAGACATGTTACTTATAGCGGTTTGGATGCAGTTATTAAAACCGGAGGCTTTACCTAGTAAAGAACAATTTTGCTGAACAGTAATTTATTCTGGTCTGCATCTGAACATTGCCTTAGGATAGCACTCATTCACCTATCTTAAATTGGATCACATATAATAAACTCTCAAAACATTCATTATTGAAGTCTAAACTTCATAGATCATCTCTAATTACATCAATCAATTATTACCAATTATTAATTAGCCCATGGAATAAGGCCGTCAATGGTTAATCAGCCTATCCACTAATGTTCCTGGTTTTCACTGGATCTCAAGTTGTTGAAACAAGATAGATAAAATTCAATTACTAAAGTCAGTTTTGTATTATATGATGTAAATCAAGAGTAGCTCTTAGAATTAATAATCGATCTTTATATAACACATAATGTAAGCAGATAGCTTTGAGGATATATATTAAGGCTCCTGATTTAAAAATGAAAGAAAATTTCACAAGCCAGCCAAGGAAATTCCCGGAGGTTGCTACTGTAATTAAACCTTTGGATTAAAACTACTGTTTCACTATCTCATCAACTGTCTCAGTGACTGTCCTTGGACTAATAACCTAAGATATACTACTTTGAACTTTTCTATTGTCCAGGGAGAGCAATCTCATGAACTCTTAACTTGACTCATTGCATCCACCTTAGAAATTCTACCCTTCATTTTGACATCTATATTACCGCTTGCTGTTTTATTATAACATTATTGCTATTGCTTAATTTCAGAAAAGTCAATCTATGTATTTCATTGTAATTCAACCCTATGTACACCTTAAGTTTTAAATAAAGTTCATTTTACTAATTAATATACAATCTAAACAAAGTATTAAAGAGAAATATGTATTTAAATAATTATTCATCAGCTGCTATAATTCCAGAATTTAAAAATGCATAAAGAAGGTTCTTATCAGAGTAAGTTCAGATTTTGGAAGAAGCATATTTTTAAATAACATATGATGAAAAACTTTTGCAGAATAAATTAGGATTTGAGATAAACATAATATTTCACTGTCATTTTGATTTTATTGAAAATATCGATATGTTAGTTTATTGATAAAGGAAAATAAAATGTATTTATATTAGATATTATAGAATTATATGGATCTATAAACAGAAAAGTATCATTCCAAATAATTAATCAATATTTACATAACAAATGTCATCATCATCACCATCAACCATTATCAATCCATCCCAGTATGGTCTCTCCAAGTTCAATCCATCTTCTCCCATCTTTAGCTTCTCTTCTCCATATCACTCCTACACACTGTCTTATTACATCCATCCATCTCACATGTGGTCTCTTTCTGGGTCTTTTACAATCTCTTGGAATCCTGTTTATGATTTCAGATGTTCATCTATTATCATCTCTTCTAGAAATATGTCCAGCCCAACTACACTTCAGTCTTTTAATTTTTTCAGTGAGGTCAGTAACACCTGTTTGTTCTCTTACCCATATATTGTGTTTCCAATCTCTTCTTGTTACTACCAACATGCATCTCTCCATACTTCTTTGAGTGGTCTGATGTCTCTGTATTGCTCTTCTATTAAGTGTCCAAGTCTCAGATCCATAAGTAAGAACTGGTAAAACACATTTATTAAAAACCTTTCTTTTCAAACACATAGGCTTATTTCCTTTTAGTATCAAGTTATTTCTACCAAAAGCACTCCAATTAAGTTTAATTCTATGATTAATTTTATCCATTATGTTTTCATCTGTATTAATAATCTGACCAAGTTTAACTTCTAACTCATCATATTCAATCTTTATTTTCATATTTTGAGAAAATCTACTAAACATACTTTAGTCTTTTTAACATTTATCTTTAGTCCTACTTTCCTACTTTTATATGATAACTCCTGCACCATTTCATGTAACTCTAAAGCATTAGTTAAAAAACAACTACATCATCTGCAAAATCTAAATGACTTAAATAATCTCCATTTACTTTCACTCCTTTAGCTTCCCATTTTAATCCACAAAATACTTCTTACAGCACTGCTGTAAAAAGTTTTGGAGACATGGAGTCACCCTGATTTACATCCTTCTCAATGTTGACTTTCCTAGTACCATTATGTAATCTAATTGTTGCTATTGCATTTTTATAAATATTCTTTAAAATATGACAATATTCTGAATCTATATCTTGATGACTCAATGCTTTAATCACTGAAGAAATACTTATAGAATCAAATGCCTTTTCATAATCTATAAATCCAAAACATAGTGGCAACTCATATTTATTTATACTTTCTATAACTACTCTCAATACCTGGATATGATCTACTGTACTAAAACCACTTTTAAATCCAGCTTGTTCTCTTGGTTGTTAGAAATCCAATGTTCTCTGTAGACGAGTTGTAATTATCTTGGTAAAATTTTTGTATAAAACTGATAAAAGGCTAATAGGTCTGTAATTTCTAATATTTTCTTTATCACCTTTTTAAAATATTAATATTAATACTGCATTGTTTCAATCATCTGGTATATCTTTATCATTTAGACATTTGGTAAATAACTTTACTAAAAAAAATTCTATTATTTCAGTAACAAGTAAACAATGATAGATACTAAAAAAAAAAGGAATAAATAAAATCACATAGTATTTAACTTAAATATTAAATAGTTGGTGTTACTGACCTCATTGAAAAAATTAAAAGACTGAAGTGGAGTTGGGCTGGACATATTGTTAGAAGGGATGATAACAGATGGACAATTGAAATTTTAAACTGGATTCCAAGAGATTGTAAAAGACCCAGAAAGAGACCACATGTGAGATGGATGGATGAAATAAGAAAGTGTGTAGGGGGATGTGGAGAAGAGAAGCTAAAGATAAGAAAAGATGGATTGAACTTGGAGAGACCTTCATCCTACAGTGGATTGATAATGGTTGATGGTGATGAATCCAAATAATAATGGGAGTTTATATTAGTATGTCTATGGCATGAGTTTTGAATATGGATGAAACTTGGTTGTTGTTTTTTTTTTTTTTTTTTGATAGCTGAAGATTTTTCAACAAGGTTAGATCTTTTTTTCAGATATCTTCTCCAAATGGCTGATTAGCTTGAAAACATCAATTTTTTCATCATTATTTCTTTGTGAAGGTATCTAGAGAAGCATTTCCCTACAGTACACTATTTAATTTATTTCATCGAAATAAATAATTTAATTGAACTAATATAATAAAAATTTGATTCATTAAAGTAATTTGTAATGTTTTTATCAATTATTTTTCATGAATTACATCTAATAAAGGTAATAAAAGTGAAAACACTTTAACATAGAAAATTATAACATTTACAAACATAATTAAAGTATCATATGATTTTCTTTGCTTATTTTTAACAAATATGGATTAGAAACAATAATTAATTTAATTTTCTATTATAAGATTAGTTAATCAACATCTCCATATTAGTTTCATGGTATTGACTATTTTCAATTAAAAATAGGATTTATATTAAAACATCTAGTATCCATTTTTACTTCATTTATTCTGTCCAAAATAATAGCTTAGATTCAAAAGCAGCCTAAGATTATAGTCAGCTTTCTTATAACTGTAAAACTAATTTAGAAAAAGTAATGGATACTTTACATGGTTTACCTTATCATTGCCAAAAAATTGAAAGTTGCTTATAATTGATATAAAATGAAAGTGAGTAATATATATAAACTTTTCCTAGCAGCCAATATTATATAATAACTAAATTAACACTTTGGCGCTGGATTATTGTGCTTTGGATTGAGAGTATTTTACTTGCTCAATAAACCAGTGTCAAGCTATTAATCTGGTTAATAAATATATAGCCATTAATCTAGTGTTAGACATTTACAACTATACCTGCCAAGTTGGCTTGAATTTCAAATCAATAAAATTATTTTAAATCTCATATTATTAGCTTAGACACTGTATAAGAAATAAAAGACTTTTAAATGCGTAATGCATATCTTGCTCCTCATTAAAAATAAGTCATCAGCTAAAAAACAGTCTGAAAATGTAAATATAACAGTAGAACATATTGTGCTTTATTTATTATCCTGTTTATAGTAAATAGTTTAAGAATAGAATAAATAAAGTGAATTATTACTCTTAATGCAAATATTAGTAAAAAATGAAAATAAAGTTTAGCAAAAATATATATGACAGGTATCACACTCAAAAATATTTTTAAGAATCCCAGTTATAAAATAATAATGGTTAGAGAATGTACCTTAAACTGCATCAATTTTTATGAAATTTGCCTTCAATATCAAGCATATAACTGATAACTTTTAAAATAATTGTAAGTATTATCTCAGATGTATATACTAGTATATATATTTGTAAATATATATATATCACCTATTTCCTAAATTTCATATTTCATAAGGATTCTTTGAATTTAAGAGGTCTATGAGTTCAATATTTGATTTGTCTCGTAATTAATGACTAACATTTAAAGAGAATTCAAACTCTTTTAAAAGTGATACCTGTCATTTCGCGGATTGTTAAATTCTTTATGCTTTAAGAAATCTTTATATATATATATAAACTTATTAATTACCTGCAATCTGTTCGTCTGTTAATCCATAAGTGGCACCCAAGTCAGTCTAAAATAAAATATTTTGATTTGCTTAATTTTATAAGAATATTGATCATTTGTATATATACACACACATAATAATATGTATCCGCACTCAACATCTATGTATATACATTGAATATAGGTTAATGGAAAACATCTTTAAATAATCTACTACATTTTCAATAGCATTCACAACGAGCACGGTTATTATAACTTCAAAAAAGAAAAATGAGAAAGACAACAGTGAACAAAAAGTTAAAGATGAGTTGTGCGATTAATATATATTGAATTGATGCATATATATAATTACGCTGAATAAATGTACATTTGCGCGCGATATATGCAATATTAATTTTCAGTTCAAAGAATATTCAATTAGTTTATAAAACAAGTCACATGCAACTTCTTCTTTATAAATCTTGATTTATTATACTCTATATATTACATATATTGATACAGGTATATAATAAGCCTGTATTTCAGTTATTATATAAACTATTCGGGATTCGAACTCAGACTTTCACCCGACCCACTACTCTCAGTGCCATCTAATATTGCTGACCCCCCTGATCACACACATGTTGAAAAGATAAATAATCACCAATATATGTATTTCATGCTAAACCAGCAATCATCAGTTGGTCTAGATTACTATCCTCACACATATATACAATCAGTGCTCAGCTTTATATTAAGATAGCCAATCTTCATACTTTAATGGACAGGCTTCAAACTATTCCAACTCATAACTCTTCAGCCTTCCATTTCATTGAAAATTTGATGATGGAACATTCAAAGCCCTTGTTAGTGCCAAGGTTGTCATCCTACCCATGTTGATATATTAGTCATTCTGACCCCTCATGTACAGGAGAACAATCCATTTATACGTACATATGCGAGGGATGGGCAGACCTTTTACATACCATTTATATAAATTAATACATTGTACAGGCTTAAACCTGCATTTATATATGTAATATATTCGGGATTCGAACTCAGACTTTTACACGACCCACTTCTCCTGTACATGAGGGGACAGAATGACTAATATGTCAACCTGGGTAGGATGGCTACCTTGGCACTAACAAGGGCTTTGAACGTTCCATCGCCAGATTTTCAATGAAATGGAAGGCTGAAGAGTTGTGAGTTGGAATAGTTCGAAGCCTGTCCATTAAAGTATGAAGATTGGCTATCTTAATATAAAGCTGAGCACTGATTGTATATATATATATATATGTGAGGATAGACCAACTGATGATTGCTGGTTTAGCATGAAATACGTATATTGATGATTATTTATCTTTTCAACATGTGTGTGATCAGGTGGGTCAGCAATATGAGATGGCACTGAGAGTAGTGGGTCGTGTGAAAGTCTGAATTCGAATCCCGAATATATTACATATATAAATGCAGGTTTAAGCCTGTACAATGTATTAATATATGAACTATTATAAATTACAATAATACTCTAATGTTTCACCAATATTCTTTTATAGTCTTTCTCAAGAAACGACCAAAAAATACATAAATAAAATAATAAATATAAATACAAATATTCCACAATAATTCAAAACATATAACAAACACAAATTACTTTTACCTTAAATCTCTTCTCACAAAATCTTAAATTTCTATTACATTCGTTTCTTAAATAACATTTTTAAAATAACCCCCTATAAAAAGAAGACTGTTTTGTTTGTTATTGATTTAATTAATATTCTATTAACTTGAAAACGATAATAAATTATTTGAGTCAGAACTAAAGGAAAATAATTATAAATAAGCAAAATTTCAAATTGTTTTCAATTAAAAGAAACATAAGTCATTTTTTTCAAACTATGATTTATTTATTTATTTTTTTTACAATTGGGTAGAAAAATATTGCACTGAGACTGCGATTTGACAATTATTGGGGGTGGGGGAGAAGTCTATTTAAAAAAGTAACATTTCTATTGCGCTGCTTTTATGGCCAAAGAAAACAAGCCAATAGATGTAGAAAAATAATATATGTTTAAATAAAAGAACAAAATTAATTGTATATAAAATTTGAATTATTTATCTTTTATAAGAATTAATTATTTTGATTATTAATAGTAAATGCCATTTTTGTAAATATGATTTTGTACATTGTTTGATTTCTAATTAACTTTTCAATTTTGATTATTATTTTATTATTATTAAAATTAGTTGAATAGATTAAAAAGTTTTTATACTTCAGTGCAGCTTCAGAATCTTCCTGCAAAAAAAAAAAAAAAGAAAAAGGTCAACATAAAAGACATCACTCACCTGATTAATCAAATCTTTGAACGTTGTTTTTTATTATTATTATTTATAGCGTTTCTTCTTAGCATTATTATTTAAGAATTACTAAATATCCTTTTAATCTTCGATGATTGAATGATTAATTGTGTGGAATGTAAATAGGAATGCTAAGTTCACTTGGAAATATTTAGTTATTTAAATAAAATTTTAACTAAATTTGAATCCAAGGTTGTAAACCTTTAAGAAGTAATTAATATACCCATAACCCAATAGCACGTTATACTATAAGCAAAATAAAGTATTTGTCAAGAATCTGCAATTTTTGTTTTAAAATATAGTGTACATTTTTTTCATTGTTTTTTTAAAAATAATTTTTTAATACTAATTTACCTTATATTTCAAGAAGCAATATTTATCTTTTTTTTTTCATTTTCTTTATAATTTTAATTGCAAAACAAATTAGCTATATATATATATTATGCTATGCTATTTCACTTTATATTTTACATAAATTTAGTTTAATTTTCAAAAACAATAAATTTAAGAAAAGTAAATATACTATATTATTATTAATATTTAAATACAAGTATACTTTACATCGCTGGAGTTTAAATGTAGTTATAGAGAATTTGAACCCAGATCTTTCAAGTTCCCTCCAGCTATCCAATCTATCTCATACAACCGATTCACATAATCACACACATGTGAAAAAGATACATGATCTCCAACGTACGTATTTCATGCTGAACCAGCACTCATCAGTTAGTCCAGATCATCATCTCCCGCACATATGTATTGGTTGTATAAGATAGATTGGATAGCTGAAGGGAGCTAGAAACTCTGGGTTCAAATTCCCTATAATTATATTATTAATAATATTTTTTAATGATACATATTAACTTGTAAACATTGAGACCTTGTATTTAATTCTTTTATTTTTCTCATAAGTAATAAAGTTTGTAAATTTAGTTTGTAAATATGAAACATGTCTTCAATTTTCAAATTAAATACATAACATAAAGGTAATAAAAAATATGTTGAAAGTATATTTATAAAATGGAACTAAATTGGTTTAACCAAACTGACTATTGTTATTCACATTGCTATAAAAAAAATTTTAAAAAAACACCCAATTAAACAAATATGGATTATATACTAACAAATAAGGATAGTAATCAGTATGGTCGAAAAAATTTTGGCTGCATACCAAGAGTGTCATAAGAAAGTGTTTAATTTAGAATGGCATGATGTAACCAAGAAATTTTCTGAATCACTATGAGAGAAGAAAACTTGTGATATAATCTTGTAAAAATATAGAAGAGACTTTTGCTCTCCATTGATTGTTGAAAATGGAAATTTATGCTAATTGTTGATGTTCTATTAGGCTACCTTTTTATAGTTAAATTTACATATACAAAAAGAGAGAAAAAAAAGAAAAAACAAACACGTGACTTAATTTAATAAGTATTTTGTTGAAATCTTAAATTAGTGGGGACTTTAGTTATTTTATAAAATAGCTTCAGTATTAAAGTGCTAGAATAAATCACACTAAGAAGATGGAATCATTAGCAAGCTATCATCGATGACTTTCAAGTATTAATGCTCATTTGATATAGTATCTACTGCCTAGTTATTCCAAACTATAGGACTATCTATTATTAATTTTTTTTTTCTTGAAGAAAAATAAATAAATCAGTACTTTAATTCTTGGAAAGTTATATAAAATAATTTTATTATATTCTTCATACTTTTAAGCATATAAAATATTTTTATTAATTTTTTTTTCATATTTTTCGCCACGTGACAAATATTTATCTATTATGAAAATAATTTGTATATTAAACTTTTTATACTATAAAACTATATACAATCGAAAAAACTCGCAAAATTAGTGATTTTATCACAAAAAATCAAATAATTTTGTCAAAGGAAAGTAATTCGCTACAATTATTTTAGTTTGTAAAAGTGGCTGGTATCTTATACTGAAGATTTTTTTTTTTTTGCAATAAAAACAGTCACTTAGATGTTAGCAGTATTTATGAATATTTATTGAATTAATATAAGTTTAAATAATGTAGAATTTTCTGTAGAATTATACTTTGATTGACATTCATAAAACACAATGCATCTCTCTGTACACACAAGTATAATTTTTCCTTTATGCACAAATATTTTGTGTACAGTGGAGAATTAGAAAAAGATGGGGAAGATTTTTCAGAGATTGTGATATGTTTAGAAGCTCTTGATTTTTAAGAACTGGTTAGGCATTAACATATTAATATATTTTAGTATAAAATTGCTAACACAAAACATTTACCAATTAATTTATTAATAATTTACTGATTTCAAAATATATGATTTTAGATATCTATAACATTTATTCTATTATTTATTACTAATCTTTTAAGGATTACAATTATTAGAATCCTTGATTTTTGCTAGATAAAATGATTTCTCTATTTTCTTCTACAGTATAAGTGCCTGGAATATTTTATATTTAGACTTTGATTATTGGATAGTTTGTTCATTTGTGAGAGACTATCATTGCAAACAGATACATGTGAGAAATATATGGAAGTAATATGGGAAGATGATAATCATCATCAACAATGAATAATAATCAACCAATATAAAATCATAAAAATAACCATAAAATAAAATAAGCTATTATTTAAAAGATGTTCAATGTCAAACTTTAGGCTAATTATCTAGTTAATGTCTAACTTAGGGCATAATATAAAAGCAATTATCTTCAGAAACATACTTAAGTGCTAAAATAGTTATCATAATAAAGAAAATTATGAGATCAGATACATTCTGATCACCATTAATTACTCTGGACATATGGTACCATGAGTGTACAGGCCAAGTATAAACTAATTTCTAATCTATATATAAAGTGCAGTGAATACACTTTAAAGGTGATCCTGATCTTTGTGCCATCCAGAGAATTATCTAGATGTTTAAATACAAATACATACCCCATATATATTCAAATTAACCATTATTATGCTAGAGATAGCTCAGGATCACAGGGACATGGGGACTATGACTATGAACAATAAAAAATATAAATGTATATCCTTTATCTTGATTTAAATAGCTTTATTGGGTTTAAAAATTCATTAAAGAAATCATATTATGATGAAATCAAGTAACAAATTCTATCATTTCATAGAATAGATAGCTGTAGGAATAAAGACATTAACACAAAAAATTTCAGAAACTAATATTTTTAAACAATTACTTAATAAAGTTAATGAATGAATATATTTAAAAAAATGATATGACAATTCTGAATCTAACATAATCTGACATAAAAAATATAATTTCATATAGCAAACCAGATTATTTCCTGTTGATTATTATTAATTAATTAATATTTATTTTAACTGAAATATTTTCTCTTTTTAATAATTAAACATGTAAACAATATTTCACAATAAGAGGGAAAAAATTAAGATTAGCTAAAACTTACATTCCTGCTTTTTTTAACGAAAATGTGAAGGTCCATACACATTTATAGTTTTGGAAGGAAAAAAAATGTTTAGAACAAAACAGCTAAAAAATATATTTATTATAGTCAATTATTACTAATATTATATAAAAAAACATTATTTGTCAATGTAAATATGCAAACTACAATATCTTTTTACCTTGGATTTGTTTCTCTTTCATACCTTTTAAATTTACAAGTTTCAGTTTTTTTCATGTTAGTTTTTTTCTTCTTGTAGCTTCAAATTTTCAATTTAAATAACTCTTTTTCATAGAAATTATTATTTTTTATTTTTCAATAAATATCTAGCTTCAAAATTATGTAATGATTTACATAATAAATATATTTATTTTGTAAATTCTAATGAAAAGATTATACAGAAATGACTTTTTTCAATATTATTGGTTTTTTTTTTTGCCTTTTAGTTGATTCAAATTATATCTATTATGTATTTATTTAATTTATTTACACAAGTTTTTGTTGCTACAAATTTGTGGCATGTTACTTATTTTACATTATTAATTTTTAAAAACAGAAATTTTATTTAAATGTGGTATTTATAATGTCACAATTTATTGCCCAGTTAGATTTTGATTATATTATTCAAATATTTAAAAGTATAAAAGTTAATAATGCTCTAGTTTAAATGGCATTTATTTGTTATTTAAAAAAGTTGTCAATAGTTTTTTTTATAAAAAATATATTAGTATAAGATTGCATTTCAATTTTGTTTATCTGTTTGATTTTGTTTATTAATTTTTTCAATATTAATAAAACAGAAAAATATAAAAATACTTATTTTTTGTATTTATTTATTTGAGAGACTACTACAAAGCCTTTTTCTGGTCCTTGCTATCAATACTGCTGGAATCAAAGATATATGTGACTTTTATAAACCTTAGACAAGAAATAATTTGACAGAAAAAGTTCATTATCAATATTAAATATAGATTAATGTTTGTTTCCATTTAAATTCTTTTATGCATAAATTGTAAGAGCTGAATATTGTTATTTTCAGAACAATGGGAAATTTTACATTTTTGTATTGTGAGTTTCCTTATTCCATATTTAAAACAGAAAAATATATGGGAGATATCAGAGGAAATTATGAAAAGAACTAAAGATATATATGTCAGAACCAGGGATGAAGCTTCATGTATTGAATGGAATGAATGCTTCTGTAGAAGAATTCACTAAAAGCTTTACATAAAATTCAACTTTAAAAATTCACTAAAATATGTAAATATTCAATCTCACAAAATTGATTCAATAAGTTGCACATACAATAGTGTAATAAGAACAATAAATACACTAATGTATATAAACTATTTTGCTAAACATAAAAAAAGAAGAATGAACAATTCAAACTCATTATTTTTATGTGGAATTTCTGTTAACTTTCAATTTTTTTTATCAACAGTTGAACTGTTTTTATATAAGACAAATAATGAGTTTGACCAACACATTACATTTGTTGATTATAAAAAGTTCAAACAATGCTAAAATGTAATTTAAAGTTAAAAGAATATTAAAAGCATTTTGAAGATAAAAATATCTTGATAATGTATTATCTATACTTAAATTATTCACAGTCTAATTAACAGATAAGAGTTTCATATTTTTCTCTTAAATATTTTTCCAAACATAAAAAAGCAAAAGGAACAATTCAAACTTGTATAGAATTTTTGTTAACTTTCAATTTTTTTTACCAACAGTTGAAATGTTTTTATATAAAGTAAATAATGAGTTTTACCATTACATTATTTATATTATTCATTGACTATAAAAATTCAAACAATGCTAAAATGTAATTAATAGTTAAAACTTAAAAATGCTAAAAGTATTTAGAAAATAAAAATATCTTGATAATGAATTCTTTATACTTAACTAGTCACAGTCTGATTTACAAATAAGAGAGTTAATCTAGATGTATGTGATATGTATATATTAGCTATTATGTAAAAATTATTGTGGTAAATAAAATAAAAACTTATAAAAAAGATTATATAATGTTCTTCCATTCCTAAAAAAGTCATGCTTTGACAACTGATCAGGACCAACTTCATGCTGTTAATGATGCTTCAAGTGCAGAAGAATAATTAGTATTTTGGTGTCCTTCCTACAAATTTTTTTGAAAACCTCAAAAGCAAAGCAAAAAAAATTAAATAATAATAATAATAATAATGATGATGATGATGATGATGAAAAAAAGAAAAAAAAGAAAAATATTTTTCTAGTGGAGATCAGAAAGTTGTGAGATGGTTTCCTCAGACAATGGAGTTTCAGACAAGTGTGAATGGGAGACTTAACAGTTTAAAAATAATTTTATTTAAGTTAGTAGCAGGAAAATGTCTAAATAAAATAGCAATAATAATAATAAAAAGTTTGAGAATGTTTCAATAGTAATAACCCCACATACACACAGATAGTTTTCTTCATATTAATAAAAAAAAATTCAATTCTTATAATAAATATTTATTTAGTCTTAAAATTTCCTTTTTAATATATTGCAACAAAATGAAAAAAATAATGATTTCATTTATTTTTTAAAGTCAAAAAGTGAACATAAACAAATAAGACTTATTCTTCTATTGCAAAAACTTTTATATTTCTCAATCTGCTGAACTTACTGTTTTTTCCTCACATTTTTTTTTAAATATTCTTCTTACTACTGATCTATACTATTGAAACTTTTTATTGTTAAATATATAGAATAAATTTGAAGATAAATAACTTTTTTATATATATTTAAATGTTTTAAATTATATGTATTATATTTTAAATTATTTATTTAAACAAGGAATTGATTTAAGAATATATATAAAGTGATTTTTTAATTAACTTAATGATAAATAAAATAAAAAGTTTAATAATTATATAGTTATAAGTGATTCTATTGAGTATAAAATTGATGATTAATATTTTAAAAAGATTATAAATCTACAAGATGTTTCCAAATTTATTCAAATTATTCTGATTCATAGATTTTCTGCTATACACCACACCAGAAAACATTCTTATTTAAAACATGTGTTAGGTGACTTCCTCCTAGATATTTTACAATTTCTTGAGATCCAATTTGACACTTTAACAGCTTATCTAATATCATCTAACACTATATAAATTTCTGTTCCATTACAATCTCTTACTTATTTTAATATGTTCTTTAATCCACTTATTTCATTTTTGATCTCTTCTTGTTACTCACATCATAATTATATTTTGTCTTGTGATCTGAAGTATTTGTATTGCTCTTCTGAAATATATATATATATATATATATAAAATACATATTTTGCGGGTTCATCCGTGTTAAAAACTTTTAATACCAATACACTGAAGTTTCGACTTGGTCACACAAGCCATCCACAGAGTTATAAAAAGGTAGAAAGACGGTTGTAGAGGCGCTACAATCACTGGTTTGAATAAAACATTAAAAATCCCACCAATAGCAAAAATGTTAAATTTAGGAATGTTTTTTAAAGAAATCTTTCCAAATAGGAGGAAGTTTGCACGTATCATCTCGCTTATTGATACAATCTGGCCTTTTAAGTATCTCAATGGCTTCTCTGATTTTGCATTGGTAGAGATTATCACATCTGGATATGATCCTGGTACTAGAAAAATCTATTTTATGACCTGAATCTATAGTATGGAGTGAGAGTGCTGATGATGATGAGTGTTGTTTAACTGCATTAGCATGCTCATCTCTCCTAACACTGATGCGACGATTACTCATACCTATGTAAGAAGCTTTACAATTTTTACATGAGATTTGATAGACACCATGAGATTCAAGAGGGATTGAATCCTTAGGCTTGGTTATTATATTGCTGATCTTTTGATGAGCAGAAAATGCTGTATCTATATTATAGCGTTTTAATATACGTCCGATACTGTCTGTAGTTCCTTTTACATATGGAACACAAATCCTAATAGCTGACTTATCATCTTTTTGTTTCCTATTTTGTCTATTTTGGGCTTGAAATAAGGCTTTTTTTATAAATTTGTAATTATAACTATTTGCTAATAAAACACTATTAATATGATTTATTTCTTCTTTCAGATGTGTGTCATCTGAAAGATTAATTGCTCTATTTAAAAGAGTTTTGGCTACAGAAACTATCTGAGTTGGGTGATGATGAGAATGGAAATGTAAATATCTGTCTGTGTGTGTATCCTTTCTGTAAATAGAAAAAGATAAGCTATTTGGTGTTCTGGTGACTAGAACATCAAGAAAAGGGAGTTTTCCATCAGACTCTGTCTCCATTGTAAATTTAATATGAGGATGCATATTATTTAAATGTAAGAAAAAATCATCTAATGTATTTTTTCCATGTTGCCATATGACAAAAGTGTCATCTATGTATCTGAGCCAAATGAGAGGTTTTAAAGATGATGATTCTAAAGCACGAGTTTCTATATATTCCATGAATAAATCAGCTATTACTCCTGAGATAGGTGAGCCCATAGGAGTACCAAAAACTTGTCTGTAATGCTGTCCATTGTATACAAAATATGTATTTAAGAGACAATGTTTAATCAAAGCAATAATATGGTCTGGTAAATTGCAACGTTGTGAGATTATATTTAAAGCTTCATCAATTGGAATGTTTGTAAACAAAGACACGACATCAAAACTGACCAGAATGTCACTAGCATTAATTTTTAAACTTTTTAAAACAGAAATAAAATGAAGAGAGTTTTTAATATATGATTTAATAGATGGGATTGTAGGTTTAATGAAATCCGATAAGTATCTAGCTAAAATATGAGTTGGAGAACCTATTGCACTTACTATTGGACGAAGAGGGGTATCTGGTTTGTGAATTTTTGGAAGTCCATAAAATTTTGGACAGACACAAGATTTTTCACGAGGGATTATTTTATTTTTTATCTCTGTTTCAATAGGTGATTTATTAATAATAGCTTTTGTTGTTTTTTCCAAATATGTAGTATGATCTCTTTTTGATAGTTTATAAGTTTTATCACTAAGCAGATCTAAAATTTTATTATGGTAAATGTCACGATCCATTACAACTGTGGCATTACCTTTATCAGCTGGAAGTACAACAATTGATTTGTCCGATTTTATATTATTTAATGCTTGTCTTTCTTTCTTTGAAAAATTATTTTTAGGAAGCTTAGCTTTTTTTAAAATATTACAAATCTCAGCTCTAGCTAAATCAGCCGATGTAGAATCAATTTTATCGAGAGCTGATTCAACATTACAGACAATTTTCTCAAAAAAAAAAAAAAAAGAAAATTGTCTGTAATGTTGAATCAGCTCTCGATAAAATTGATTCTACATCGGCTGATTTAGCTAGAGCTGAGATTTGTAATATTTTAAAAAAAGCTAAGCTTCCTAAAAATAATTTTTCAAAGAAAGAAAGACAAGCATTAAATAATATAAAATCGGACAAATCAATTGTTGTACTTCCAGCTGATAAAGGTAATGCCACAGTTGTAATGGATCGTGACATTTACCATAATAAAATTTTAGATCTGCTTAGTGATAAAACTTATAAACTATCAAAAAGAGATCATACTACATATTTGGAAAAAACAACAAAAGCTATTATTAATAAATCACCTATTGAAACAGAGATAAAAAATAAAATAATCCCTCGTGAAAAATCTTGTGTCTGTCCAAAATTTTATGGACTTCCAAAATTCACAAACCAGATACCCTCTTCGTCCAATAGTAAGTGCAATAGGTTCTCCAACTCATATTTTAGCTAGATACTTATCGGATTTCATGAAACCTACAATCCCATCTATTAAATCATATATTAAAAACTCTCTTCATTTTATTTCTGTTTTAAAAAGTTTAAAAATTAATGCTAGTGACATTCTGGTCAGTTTTGATGTCGTGTCTTTGTTTACAAACATTCAATTGATGAAGCTTTAAATATAATCTCACAACGTTGCAATTTACCAGACCATATTATTGCTTTGATTAAACATTGTCTCTTAAATACATATTTTGTATACAATGGACAGCATTACAGACAAGTTTTTGGTACTCCTATGGGTCACCTATCTCAGGAGTAATAGCTGATTTATTCATGGAATATATAGAAACTCGTGCTTTAGAATCATCATCTTTAAAACCTCTCATTTGGCTCAGATACATAGATGACACTTTTGTCATATGGCAACATGGAAAAAATACATTAGATGATTTTTTCTTACATTTAAATAATATGCATCCTCATATTAAATTTACAATGGAGACAGAGTCTGATGGAAAACTCCCTTTTCTTGATGTTCTAGTCACCAGAACACCAAATAGCTTATCTTTTTCTATTTACAGAAAGGATACACACACAGACAGATATTTACATTTACATTCTCATCATCACCCAACTCAGATAGTTTCTGTAGCCAAAACTCTTTTAAATAGAGCAATTAATCTTTCAGATGACACACATCTGAAAGAAGAAATAAATCATATTAATAGTGTTTTATTAGCAAATAGTTATAATTACAAATTTATAAAAAAAGCCTTATTTCAAGCCCAAAATAGACAAAATAGGAAACAAAAAGATGATAAGTCAGCTATTAGGATTTGTGTTCCATATGTAAAAGGAACTACAGACAGTATCGGACGTATATTAAAACGCTATAATATAGATACAGCATTTTCTGCTCATCAAAAGATCAGCAATATAATAACCAAGCCTAAGGATTCAATCCCTCTTGAATCTCATGGTGTCTATCAAATCTCATGTAAAAATTGTAAAGCTTCTTACATAGGTATGAGTAATCGTCGCATCAGTGTTAGGAGAGATGAGCATGCTAATGCAGTTAAACAACACTCATCATCATCAGCACTCTCACTCCATACTATAGATTCAGGTCATAAAATAGATTTTTCTAGTACCAGGATCATATCCAGATGTGATAATCTCTACCAATGCAAAATCAGAGAAGCCATTGAGATACTTAAAAGGCCAGATTGTATCAATAAGCGAGATGATACGTGCAAACTTCCTCCTATTTGGAAAGATTTCTTTAAAAAACATTCCTAAATTTAACATTTTTGCTATTGGTGGGATTTTTAATGTTTTATTCAAACCAGTGATTGTAGCGCCTCTACAACCGTCTTTCTACCTTTTTATAACTCTGTGGATGGCTTGTGTGACCAAGTCGAAACGTCAGTGTATTGGTATTAAAAGTTTTTAACACGGATGAACCCGCAAAATATGTATTTTATATATTTAACCCGTGCAAATCTTCGTTTTAACATATATATATATATCCAAATCTCAGATCCATAAGTAAAGACTGATAATACATATTTATTAAAAAAAACTTTTTTTTTTCAAACATATAGGAATAATCTATTTAATATTAAGTTATTTTTACCAAAATCATTCCATTCAAGTTTAATTCTATTATTAATTTCATTCATTATATTTCCATTTGTATTAGTAATCTGTCCAGGGTATTTGTAGTTATTAATTTCTTCTAATTTATAATTGTCAATCTTTACTTTCTTCTTCTGAGAAAATTCATTGAACATTACTTTAGCTTTTAGTATTTATCTTCAGTTCTATTTTCTATCTTTCATTAACATTTCTTCAAGTTCTGAAGTATTATAATTGCAAAAATAATTACATCATCTCCAAAATCTAGATGATTTAAATAATCTTTATTTATTTTTAATCCCTTAGTTTTCCATTTTGATCCACAAATTACTTTTTGTAAAACTGCTGCAAAATATTTTGTAGATACATAAAATCACTATATCAGACACACTTTTCGGTGTTAATCTTCTTAGTATCACCATGTAATCTATTATTGCTATTACATTTTGATAAATATTCTTCAAAATATGAAGGTCTAAGTCTTTAATCACAGATGAAATGCTTTTTTTTATAATCTACAAATCCAAACCATAATGACAATTCATATTCATTGTCCTTTCTATAAATAAATTCAGTATCCAGATGGGATCCTTCATGCTAAAAGTTTCACTTTTAAATACAAATTGCTCTTTTGGTTGATTAAAATACTAATATTCACTGAAGACAAATTGTAATTATTTTGGTAAAATCTTACATAAAACTAATAAAAGACTGATATGTCTGTAATTTTAAATATCTTTATTATCATTCTTTTTAAATATCTATATCGCTACTGCAATCTTCTAATATGGATAACTGTATATAGTTTTGCTAATAATTTTTTTATTTCTTTAACTGCTACCTATAATTTCATCATTTCTTGAAGATTTTATTTTCTTTTTCCTTTTTATTTAAAATGTTTGACAATTAAGGTATAACTGTAGAGATTATTTTTTCTCATTTTTTATTACCATATATATATATTGTAACGATATATAAATATGTCGTTACATTAATTTAAAATAAAAACTTAAAAGTTCGCAAATAAAAGTAAAAAACTAAACGCTAAAATTAAAATATTTGTTATACGTATATACATTCGCACAGATGCTAAACTTTAAAAATATTTTTTTCATAAACAAAAAAAAAAGTATTTGAACGTATTTTTTTTAATAAAAAAAATACAAGATTGAAATAATAAAAATATTTTAATAAAAAAATAACGTAAGTTAAAATAAAAACAGGTATTAATTAATTTCTGTAATCTATAAATGGAAATGATTGTTTATTAATTATCTAAAAGCTGTTTAATTAAAAAGTCAGATGAAAAGTTAGATAAGAGAAGAAAGAGATTTTAGCTTGACCAATGGAAGCACTAAGCCTTGGCTCGGACCCTAACGAAAGTGATGGATTGGTGACGTTTTGTTCATTGAATCCTTGTGGATAATATAAAAAGGGAAATACAGTTTTTTCGGTCAGTTCCAGCGTTGGGTGTTTGAGAGATGTGGTATGACGCACATACCACACTCTCTATAAAAATAAAAAAAAATGAAAAGACTGTGATTCCTTGAACCAGCTATTGCCATCTCCAGAACATTACCTTCCAACGGAGGCGTCGCGGGAATTGAAAGCAGAGGCCTGGACTCTTATACCATAAGCTATATGAAATTAACAATTATTAAAATCAATTACGAACTTTCGTCAAGTTTTATAAATTCATAAACAAGCCAACTTAAATGTTAAAAAACGGACTCTTATCTGACTTTTGTAAGTTTTTAAATCAAATTAATAATGTTTAATTTTATATATTTCCCGATTGATAAACATCATTTCCATTTTTTTTTCCTTATTGTAAAGATTATTTAAATGTATGAAATTTAAGTTGTTTATAGACGCTTGCATGGATTCGTTTGCGGTTAATTATATTTTGGTTTTCATATTTGATCAAAATATATAGACATACGATAAATAATGATACCTTACGGTGAGTATCTAAAATGTATTTATTCGGATGTCTTTTAAGTTATTGGTGACAACGCAAGTATCTTATGGTGAATACTATTGGGTTACTTATAAGTTTCCCTCTGCGATTGTCGGTATCAATAATTTTGTATTTTGATCGTTTATGTTTATTTTGAAATGTTTTGGACCGTGGAATCTATGTAATCGATCTATACCCAACATTTTTAAACAAATCTGTGCGAACGTATTTAAATGTTAAAATTAAGTCGGGCGTGAATGGCTATATAGTTTTGTAAAGTTGTATTAAGGGAGGGTAATCTTAGGTTATTCATTTCGTAGTTGAATTGGTTCAATGGATTGGATATATTTGTGTAATTAGTAGATGTAGTATGAGGTCCGCTATGGGCAGGATTATAGATATACGCCACACATCCTCTGTTTGCCTATGGATGGGTTTGTAAGTTGGCAGAAGACCGCAGTCCATTCCTATGGAGTTTTTTGTTAATTGTTCTACTTGCCAACAGATGTCACATTCCTGTTGGTGGAGAGTCAATATCTTCTCTAATTCTACTTACTGTTCAGATGTACTTTCCTGGCAGTATAGTATTTTGTGTTGTCGTATCCTGCTACATTGAATACATGAATATATCAGATGGATTAGCACCAGTTGATTGCGAAATTTGTTGCCTAAGGTTAAATCAGGGAAGAATTTTTTTTTTCAAGTGCAGATCTATGTAGTCTATTCATACTTGACTATCTAAATAAAAATTAAACTTATTGAAATCTTTTTAAATATAAATTTACAAGATCAATATAAAAATATAAACATTAAATTTATTCCTCAAAATTTAAATATTATTTTATATGTGCGTAAATAAATATTTTTATGTATTAATTTCTGGCAGTGGCTTTTATTCTTTTATATTTAAGATATAAAATTTATATTTTATTATCTCTGCTGCTCCACTGAGCTAGTGACTTGGGCTAACGATCTGAATATTTAAATAAAGTGGAATCTTAACAGCGTGTATCTGCCTACTCTATAAATTTTTCTAGGCTCAAATGCCTAGATGGCGCCTTTGTAGAGCAGATATTGTGTTTGCAGTTAGATTCGATCTTCACTTTCATTTCGATCGTTATAATATATTGTCAAATTCTTTCATATATTTCATTTCACTATCTCTCTTTTAAACCACTAAACATCACATGATCACCATCTCTTATACTAGCACATAATTGTTATTAAACAAGGCAAAACTCTCTCCATACAGTAGTGCCAAGGCACTAGGTAGGGATTTTATGCACAAAGCCTTCTGGCATACATTGATTACTCTGAATGGCACAAGGTGGCACTACTGGAGAGTTTTGCCTTGTTTATCTCTCTTTTAGTAAGTTTCATTACCTTCTATCTATTGATAAACATCTTTGTTTCAATATCAAGATATTATTTGATACCTTTGAAACTTTTATTTCCATCTATAACTTTCTTTACCAATTTATTTGTTATATATTTTTATATCATTATTTACTCTTTTTCATTCCATTTTACAGAATTCTGGATATTCAATTCTTTTTAATGGATTAATTTAAAGTATATTCATATTTCTTCTTTTCTTTATGAGACCTAAAGAATTTTACTGACGTTACCTTAAGTGCAATAACAGATCAAAGATAATTTTCTAATACAGAGAATTAAAAAAAAAAAATAGGCAACATCTCAAGGTTAATTAAACGATCTTGCAATAAATTCTTTGGAAAACACTATTTCCAGAACTACAAATGATAAAAAGCTATTAGATTATTTGCTATAAATAAAGCTCAAAGAATGACTTATTATATTATGATTTTTTTTATTATATTTTGTTTCATTTTTCAACATTTTTATAATTTTTGTTTTGTGTGTGTTATATATATTCTTTTCTATTATTATCCTTTGCTTTCTTCAGTAAACTATTTTAAATAATTAGAAAAGCAGTCTCTTGAAATAACATGTCAACTGCAGAGCATTGAACAATGAAGAAAAAAACACTGCTCATCAAGCTTGCTAAATGTTAGATTATGAAGATTTGAGTGATTGTCCATTCTTGTTTTATTATGTAACTAAGGATAGGTAGACACCCATTTATCAAACACCGTTGAATAGTTAGGTAGGTTGCTATGGATCAGCTATATGAGAGAAAATACTACTTGTAAAAATAATTATTTGGTGTGGATTTGAACAAATCATAGGCTTGTTTGCAATGAGCTATCTCTGCACCATGACTAAATAATTTTAAAAGTGCCGTTTTTAAGACTTATCTCTAGTGACACCAGTTCAAAGCAATGGACTATTGCAGATAGTTTTCCTAGGGGAAGATGAAATGTCAAAGGATCTTTCATAAGAATTTAGATGGCTTTTAAAAAAAAATATATTTTGATATAGTTAATGTGCAAATAAAAGATACGAAAACAACTTTAAAATTATTTTGTAATTAATTATGCATATAAAAATATTAGAAAATAACGAATTAGAAAAAATATCGCGAGAATTTGTAAGATTTTATGAAATCAATATAAATGATGATCTTGTTCATGAAATATGATCTTTTATTAAGGAATAATTTCTGGAAAAAAGAAGTAAACTACGTTTACCGAATATATTGATCATATATATATTTTCATGTAGATCGTAACAATTTAACTTGAACATTTTTTTAAAATAATTGCCGGCTCTACCAATATCTAAAGATCGATCAAATACATCAGTTATATTAATAAAATAACAATAAAAGGGCATATCTTAAAAATGTATTTTTTTAAAATATTTTTTTTGTGTCTTAATTAAATTGTTTCCTATAAAAATATATGTGTTATATTTAATAATAAAAATATTATATATCTTTTTTTTTTATGAATAAATTTATATGTTGCTAATCTGATATTTATATCATTATTTAAATCTAAATCTTTTTATTTGAACTTTTCTTAGGCTCCGAAAAATACTTGCACTCGGGCCCTTTATGGTGAAACCGGCTCTTAAATATAAATAAAATTTGCAATTATATTTTGCTTAGCCAATATTATTTGTGGGTTAATAATTATATGGGTGCTAAACGTACTTTTTGGCTTTACAGACATCCTGCGATTTATCTTTTTTTTTTGTTTAAGATTAATTGAAAACATGTGATTAAGAAATTCTCTGAATTTTTTTTTTTTTGTAGTTGTTATTGAAAAAAGAATATTATCGTCACATTTAATTACGGTCTTAGGATAATAGATTTATTGTAATTTTGGCACACAAACCATTTATGATTTACAACCATCTCTATTGTAACAAATTCCAGCTGTAAATTTAAATGTAATTTAATGCTATCTATATAAACTGTACCTACCTACGCAAGTTTTTCATTATAAAACTGACAAGCTATTCATGTGAATCCTTTTAAATTAATCACTGTATTAATATCATAAATTAAAATAGTAAATATATGCTTCTTAAGTAGTGATATTTATTTTAACCATAATCTGTTTTTTAATGTTAAGCAGTAAATACTCTAAGATACTAAATAGTAATATAATCAAAGTCTATGGATTCTGATATTACTTATTGACATTCATGTGCTATAAATAACACGTGGTTAAACTAATTGATGATTAATGTAAGTAAAATGGACTTTAAAAAATTGTATACATTTTATCACATATATGTCACATTTAATACTTTTCTTGTGAAAATTTATATTAAAATTATAGCAAACTAATATCAATATTTTATAGGGCTATTTTTTTTGCAGCATGCCTTTTGAAAACAATAACAACAAAAAAATAAACAACTTTTTTTTAAAAAAAAAAAGAAGTCTACTGTAGAGGAAAGTCTTCTCCACTATTTTTTCTCTCCTATATAGGAACAATGAAAAAAATGAGATTACCCACCAGTCAATTGTTGGAAGTTTGAATGATTTTTATCATTTTATTATAAAGTTAATAATAGATAGATAGCTATTTACCAAGAAATAATCGAAAGAAAATTTTTTCAAGTTTTAGTTAGCCTCCGTTTCAAACTGAATCCATAATTATGGTAGACCACACACTACTTTTATAATATGAGATTCTTTTTTTAAAAAACACATATGTACTACTTATATAGGAATTATTTTAACCAGAATTAATGTAGAATGAAGTATATCAATAGGTATGAGCCAAAGGATAAATATGCAAGACATTAATACTAGTGACCAATTGCATGTGAGTTATAAAATATATAAAAATTATATTATGCCAATTTATTTTATAGTCTGGACTTTTTACTAAATAAAGAATTCACTATTGCTATTGCATATTCAAAAATGAACTTACCTTGATGACTTTACCATAAAATATATACTATATTTTTTTTTAAATGTGGTTATAGAACCTAACATAAAGTTGATTCATTGAGTTGATTCATTTTTATTAGGATGCAAAAATTTATAAGTATATTTGACAATATTCAGAGCCGGCCTAAGAAAAAGCAGGCCTGGAGCAATATTTTTATGCAGCAGTGTGTGGGTGGACTGACAATGATAAAAAATATTTAGATATTAAAATATATATATTATCTTATTTGCAGATATATAAATCAAATCTAGTACGATTTTCTTCAGTGAAAATTTCATTTATTTTGAATGAGAATTTGCTACAAAAAAAAAAAACATTCAAGAAAATAAAATATAATTTATTGCATTATAAATATTTTATTTTGTTTACTCAAATATTGATACTACAAAATCGCACAAATTAGTACTTATAATGAATAAATAATTATTTATTATAGATTATAAATATGACTGTGCAATTTTATTGAATCAATATTTCGAAAACAAATAAAATACAAGTTTTTGCGAATCTGTTGTTGTCATCACTAATTTAATTTATGTGTGGATTCTAATTCAGTAAATAAAATTGCTAATGAAGAGAATAATCATTCTTGACCTGTGGGATTTTACATTCACATGACAAGACAGTACTTGGCAAAATATTTTAAGTATACATGTTTGCATGTTTTTTTCATGTGTCATAGCATCAGCTGGAAAGCGAACCCGCTAACCAGGGACAACTGTTTGTAAAGCAGCTGTCACTGACCTCTCGACTACCAATGCTTGACATGTAATGGTTTTTGTAAGTCAAATTATAGAGTTTTGGAAAAAACAGTTACTTTAGCAACTAATAATTTTTTTATTTTTATTTTCACAGAAAATGTAGATCATGCAGATGCAGAGGGTCTTGATAAGTATCCCCCATCCCCATTCTGCCAGAGCATCATTGCTCTGCTCTCTAGCCGATTCTGACAACAATAATTTCATGAAGAAATCAGCAGCAAATATCCAGAATATTTACTATGTTGCTACTATTGTTTGCTCTTTATATCACTTCTGAGTTTAATGATCAGTTATGTTTTTCAACATCATTTCCTGATGTTTTTAATTTTAATCCAAGTTTAAGAAACATGTTTATATTATCAGTCTGAGATCAATTTTTTTTTACAGCAATTCATTAAAATGATATTCAACTTTTTAATATTTATTTTGCTTATAGATTAATAAAATATCATAAATGAACTCTAGAGGTTCCAACCAGGAAATGGATTTATTAGTGGCTTTAAGCATAAGATCTTCAATTCTGCCACTGAGTCATAGTTTCAACAATTATTAAATATTTGGTTCATGATTTGTCACTATTCACATTTATGTAGATCAGAAGCTGTTAAATCCTTTTGTAAAGAAGATAAGCACAATAATTATAAGTTATTATGAATTTGTTGATGAGACTGCAATTGAATCTAGAATGATCAAATCAATCTGGCTTTATTGTAGAATCTAGAAAAAGAAATTGTTTAGAATTTCATAAGAATTCCTTTTTTTTTTACACTATAATTCTTAAATTGTAGATTTTTGGTTGAGGGTCCAAAAAGAGGATTTTGATTTGGTGAAACTATATCTTGAAAAATTTAATGTGGACACTTTTTCTCCAAACAGATGCAGAATATACTAATGCCTAGAATCCCAACAGATAACAACTAGCATTAAGTTATAAATTTTTCATTGATATTGATATGAAATACAATTAAAAAAATATATAAGATAAATGCTTATATAAATTTTACCATGGATAAGTGCTATATATATAATAATTACAGATGGACCTGTAAATATTATTAATTATATAATTTAAATCATTGTTTATTACAATATTATGTATTACTGGCAGGGTCTGGTTAATCAGTTTTGGTACTTGAAGTAAGCCTTAAATGTGTGCATTTTAAAATTATTGAGAGGATTTGTTTAAAATGGTCTATTGAACAAAGCAATGACGGTAAAGGGAAAAGTTTATTCCATTTGTGTTTCTCAGTTGCCTTTCACTTTAATTATGGGACACACATGTTTAAGTTGTAATATTCTTTTTTTTGTCACACTTTTTATATAATGTAAAAATATTTAACATTATTTATATTTGTATGATATTTAATTAATATATAATCTCATGATGTAGTTGGCTATATATTGAGGTCATATACCTTAGTAGGATATATATGTTAAAGCTTTTGCTTGATTAGTTTTGACTCTTAAATAGAGTATTGCTAAAGATATAATTTAACAGGATTGATGCCTTTAAATTTATTTTTAAACAATACAGTGAATAACTTTATTGATCATTGTTATTTATAAATGAAAGCCAATACTAATAAATATAATTTGATAAACATTAAAAAAATGTTAAATATAATCTTATTGCAATTACAATGTTGAATCCTCTTATCAAAGGCAACTCATATAATGCTTATCACTGAGAGAGGAGTCAACATTGAAAATGCGTTTAAGTTATATTTAATATTTTCAGTATGATTCTTTTGATAAGAGTGCTCACTAGAGTGCTCAACACTCAAAATGCATTAATATTATATTTATATTTTCAATGTTTGCTTCAGATTGTAAGTATTGGTACTATCTTCAATTGATTACATTGCTGTGACAGAATTATCAAAATAATTTACATTGTTAACGCAATTGAAATTCATGCCAGTTTTACTCCTAGTGGCTATAGTTCATTAATATTATTGTGTTACTATAAAAAACAATAATTTGACTATTGAATTTTTCACCTATGAGATCGTCCACCACCATGTTGTTCTAGATCCAGCAGCTTTTGAACTTATCATCTTATCTCAATTTTTTTAAAAAAACATCTCGGGTATTCTATCTGTCTATTATAATTGTTGAGCTGGACACTGTATATAACAAAAATAAAGGATACATATGTTTTCATTTTTATTATGATTTTTTTATAATTTTGTAATAGTCAGTTTAAACTCAATTTCTTTAAACTCTTGTTTTATTATGTTTGTTTTATCTGCCACATGGCTTTCTAATGATAGTATTCTTGGATTGTAAGACACCATTGCAAAGTATTAAAAATCTGTTTTTATATAGACAACAGTGAATATAATCCACAATTCTAGTAAATCCTTTAAAAATTCAAGCGTTAATTCACATATAAATATAAAAATGTGTATATAAATATATACTATATGTAGATAGCAAAAAAGAAGATAAGATTGTTAAAGATGGCTTGGGAATTATAAATAATAAATATTACGATTTTTATAAGGCAAAATATTTATTATTATTTAATCACTAAATGCAAATTATACTAATATACTAATTACAATTAAGTCTATAGAAATATAATATTTTGGCATCGCATGATTTTAATTTTAATAAGCAGATGAAACTTTCATATTTAAATCTAATCCAGATAAAATAATTTTATATTTAAAATGTAATATAAATGCATCTTTAATAAAGTAAAAGCTCATTATTTTATAATATGCACCAGACATATTATTATGTTTTTATGAATAGAAATGCACTTTAGTTTTAGTATTCTAGAATAAATTCTAAATTACCTAAAATTAGCATATAGACAAAATAATAAAAGTGGAAAGCTATATAACAAATTAGTACCAAGAATGATCAAGTTTATTTATTATAAATAATAATTAAAATAATCTTTTTAAGTTCATTTTTTTAATACTAAACTTGGCTTGAGTAGAGAACATACATATGCGCAAAATTTAAATCTTATTTAAGTGACAAAAATTACCTTTCAGTAAAATATTGATTAAGCGGAAAATTGCTGTTTAAGTAAACATTTTTTTTTTTTAAAAGACTTTTGCTTTCAATATTTTATACTTATTTAAAAATATTTTATTCGATTTTTTAAAGTCATTAATTACATTCTCTCAGTATATTAATTTTGATTTACACCCCAGCTCATATAAAAATCTAAAAAAGCGATAGAAACAAGATTATAGATATATGATAAACCATTAAGCTAGAAAGCTTTTTGAGTCAATAGAAGCTGGGAACAGTAAATATATTTTTAAAAGCGTTGCTAAATTACTGCATATTTGTAAGTTTAGATATATTGTAGACACGAGTATATACAAATATAATTTTTGTCAACCCACAGACCGAGTGTATAATTTATAAATTATTTGTGTATAGATACATCAAATTTTTCCTGATAATTAATATTATAATTAAAAGTTAATTTTTATTTAAAAAACATATCTCTAATATTTGCTGAATTTTAGTTTTTATTTGGTGGTACATCTTTTAATTTTTTTATTCTCAAAAATAGTTTTGCTACCCTCATCGGCTTCATTTAACAATCAAAATTTCTAAAACCTTAATACAGTTTTCAAATTTAAAAATATTACTCATTTCCCAATTTAGCTTTTATTAAAGCAATTAAATATTTATAATCTCTTTTTTCCCCCCAAAGATTTTGAAATCTACTTAATCTATGAATAAGCAAACAGTTATGTTATCTTTATAAATATTGTAAGAGATATAATAAAGACTTCTATTATTCACACTGTTACAACATCAATTTTAATTATTCATTTATAAAAACAGATTTTGTAAAGGTTTTCAGAGTAAATATTGTATAATCAAATACTATTCCTTTTATATACATATAATGAAGCTTAAAATGATTGGATTATTAATTTAATAAAAATGGACTTGAGCTCATATACCTACATAAGGTATAGATGTTCCATTAATAAATTAATTTAAATGACAAAAATTATCATCATCACTTAAGCAAACATTCTATTTATCAATCCGATTAAAAATGAAAATAATATTTAACTGATTGCATTCCATTTTTATTTATTTTTTAAAAATTACATTTAATAATGGGTTTAGATTCGGTTTGGAGATTTACGTTAGAATTTACAATATATTTATGTACGTTCTTTCTATTGGGTTATAAAAAGTTTATTCTGTCTTCCGATATTTCAAAAGTTGTGTAAAATTAAGAAACAGTATAGAAAGAAAACAAAATTATTAAATTTTGCAGATTTTAAAATATGATTGCCAAATTTTGCTTGGCAGTTAGTTCACAAATTCTATTTTCTCCATAACTCTCTGAACACATTCTCACCCTGATGGCAATAGTTATACTAATTTTTTACAATCGTTAATAGTTATACTAATCCATTATCTTCATATCATTTAAATTATGTTGATAGTGCATAATAAATATGAATTTCTTGATATAGTACCACAAAAAGCCACTAGGTATCATACGTGGTAAAATAGCTGGTCATGATAAAAGATGGTAATCTGTGTTTCTTGCAAACATATTAATGAGAAATCATGCTATCAAACGTATCGGTACTGTTTTTTTATTTTTATTAATCTAAGTATATAAGTTTAGATATCTTTTATGGAAATACAAAGCAATTGTGAAATAGTATTTTTTTAATATA
Source organism: Epiperipatus broadwayi (assembly GCA_028023455.1). Lineage (NCBI taxonomy): Eukaryota > Metazoa > Onychophora > Udeonychophora > Euonychophora > Peripatidae > Epiperipatus > Epiperipatus broadwayi. The sequence goes on along the minus strand of JAQFVV010006199.1, from coordinate 19,710,931 downwards.
CTAACTCTATATACATAGTTAAATATGCACATAACTTATATACAGTATATAGTTTTATGATTAAGTTTTGAAAACTATAATTAAATATGTGTAAACTATTCCTAAGTATTAAATGTATCTTTTTATTCCTGGATTTTTTTTTTAAGAAATATGTAAACATTAGTCAATGCAATAATCCTCAAGAATCTGTTTTCCATAGTATATTAGCACTTTTTCCAAACTTCTACATTTTTGTACTATTCTTCAAATTATCGTAATTATCTCTTTATTATCACTTTTTTTCCTGTTTCACCTTTACAATTTTTTTCTCTCAAAGCATTCAAAATTTTATTTTCTTGTTTTTAAAAAATAAATATCCTTTTATACACTTTGTTTTAATATTATTATTTATAAAAATCTGTATTCGTGACCAGTCATTTCTGTTCTTTATAAAATTGCATTTCATACACACATACATAAACATCTAAACAAGTTTTTAGAAGACTATCTAAATTCAATATTGTCAAAAATGATTTTAAAGCAGTTTTAAAAGCTATTTTAATTGCAATTCTGACGCTTATATTTTGTTTACTACCCCCATTACAACTTAAAAGAGTTCACCTATCTCATCCCATCTCTCTTCCCATTACAAGTAATTATTTATTTTTACTTATTCCCTTGGGTCTAATTTTTACTCGTTTATCCCCCCCCCCCAATCCTATTAAGTTCAAAATTCTTATCTGCAATTACTCCTTTATATTTAACAAACCTTATACTCTGAAATCTATCTGCTTTCTCCATGTTAAATCAATTTTTTTGAAAAATAGTCATTTGTCATTTACGAATAAAACTGAGATAAACGTCAAATCTGTCTTACTCAATGTCTACATCTATTACTGATGCATGAAAGCTAATTGTGATTCATATATCATATGTCCTATAGTTTTTTCCTTCTAAACTATACATATTTATATAATCATCTATTTAATAAAAAGTATAATAATTATTACTAATTTGGAATAAAAAGCCCCATTTACTTTAACTAAAATTGATAATAAGTTAAGAGACTTTCTGTAATCAGTTAAATTCTTTAGCTCAGTAAAAGATAGATATTAATCTAGAGCGTTAAAAAAATAAAATATTAAACACAACTTTTTATATATCTTTATAAAAGATGACTGAAAAAAATAAAATATTTCTAACAACTTTAAAGTAAATATATCGTTTTTTATAGTAGTAGTATTTGCTTAATTTTATTCTAATTAGATAGGTTACATTTATATATATATATAAAAAAGACAATTAAAAAAAATCAGCTTAAAAATTAAAACTAATTAGTTGTAATTTTTAATTAATTTAAACATTTAGAAAATTATAAAATTTATTAATTCGAAATAAGAGTTCAAAGAGTTCAAAGCTTTCTTTACGAGGTTTTCTCTTGCGCGTAATTTTAAACGGCGCTTTCTTTTAATAATTTAATCCCCGTTCGTATCTTCTCAGATGTAACACTTAATAATAATTATAACGTTCTTGATTAACAACTTAATTAAACTCAATCAACTTACCATAATTCTGTAATAGAAATTGACGAGTCCGGTAAATGATCGAAAAAAAAAAAAAAAATGAGCAAAGATTGAAACTTGGGGATTTAAGTGAACCTGTTGCTTATTTCAATGTCCCAGGTTCTCGATCAGAGAAGTTTGATAAAAGAAACAACTAATATGCAGGGGGTCCGCTTGTCTTAGGATTGAGTTACTCTGCAACCCCAAACACACATCTCTGATTGCCTAGTCTACATCCGCAATGCGCCAAGAAGATGGGGGCCAATGCAGGCGTTCGTCGCTCTTAATGATTGGTTGACAAATATAAACAGTTTAGACTGTTACCATACCCATCCTAAGACAAGAGAACTCAAAACTTTTTGTGTTATTTTTTTCTCACTTTTTAAAAGCTGTATTAATTCTTAATTAAACCTGAAATTCTAAAATAAATAATAACTTGTAGAAATGTTTTAAAATTTTAAAACAAATATTCTTTTTCTAGAGACCAAATAATTTAATAAAATGTATATTGTTTCCTACATTTATATAGATTTACGTGTGGGTGCATAAATATGCACTCATATATGTATACCTATATATATATTAAAAATGTAAACTTATTTTGTATATAAAATCTCGGTCTTTTTAATCAATTAATTGCAGTCTCTAATCTGATAATAAAGGGGTAGAATAATAATTGACCACACTTTACTAAATATTACACCATCATAAGTTTTCATAATATTAATAATAAACAATTTGAAAATATATTATTTTTTGCACTAATCAATATGATATAAATTCAAGAAAACATTCAGAATTTAAAACCCTCTTTCGTTACATACATTCACGTTTATAGAATGTTACACGCAGATTTTTTTGCCAATATATAATTAAGTATTGTCCTTTTACCAGTAATGAGACATAATAGTGTAGTTTTTAAATATATATAAAAACTGAAAAAAACTAAGTAAAATGGTGTGCTACTTATAGAACATCTAATTAGTTTAGCGAATATCTAATTAGTTTAGCGACCTGAATTCCTTATTACTCGAGAAAAATTGATCGTGAACAACTAGAGATTGACAGTCACAATCTGTTATTCCTTCGAGCAGAAGACTTAACATACATATATTTATGTCGATATCATGCTTTTTTTGTGGAGTAAAAAGATGTGTTACTTTTTTATTGCTCTTTTGTTACTTTTTCTATTCTGATTATTTTGGGTGTGCGTGTTATTTCCTAATTCTAGTTTTGTTTTCGTGTATTTATTTACGTATTTAATTCAGAACTATAGTTAAAATATTTAGTCTTTCTATTAACTTTTATAATATCCAATTATTATTATTATTATTTCTGTGACCAACCTTAAGCCTTGACAGGGACGGGTTTGAAATACCTGATTTCTTAGTTTGATTTTAAGTGAGCTTGTATATTGGATAAGTCATTTTGTAACTGGATTTGAGACATGTTTGTTTGCCAGTTCTATTTAGAGATTTTTCTAACTATCATGCAAATTGACTGCTATAAAAAATATTAACCTAAAAATGGCATCTCAGAATCTTTTAACTAAGTTACCGTACCTTGTATATTTAACATCAAAGTAGAAATAATAATTATAAAATCAGTAGTGATAATGATGATAAAAGAGAATATAGTGATAATAACAAAAGTAAGTATTTTAATTCAACTTTTTTTAAATATAGAATATGCAACTTATTAATGTAATCTTTCCAAGATTTGAATGGTGGACAACCTTATAGCTAAGAAGCTGACAAAATTTAATATTGGTATAGCTATTGCTATTGAAATCATATTCCTGAAAAAGTTGAATTAAAATAATGAATGGCTACAAGTTATTATTATTATTATTATTATATATTATTACTACTTTTGCTACTACCACCACTACTACTATAACTACTACTACTACTATTACTACTACTACCACTACTACTACTACAACTACTACTACTAGTAGTACTACAACAACAATAATAATAATATTATTATTACTATTATTATTATCATCATCATCATCATCATCATTATTATTATTATTATGTTTCAAAGGATAAACTTTATTAGTATTCTAAAAGGTTATACAAGTTACATTTGTCACATAGTTCTTACATATAAATTGTTTTCACAAAACTGCATATGTACAAAAATTTGATAAGTAACTGTATGCGTTATCAAACTAGAAGTATCTAAGGAAAAAAACAGTTCATAAAAACAATGATGATCACTCAATCATATGATAATATTCAATTAGATATACTTCAATTAAATTAAAGCAGGAATGCATCTAGTTTGTGTCAGTTGGCTTTAGAACTGGCACAAGGATCCATGTTAGATATAGTTTTTTTTGTTAGTGCTTTTATATAAGTTCTTGTATATTCCAGGTGTCAATGTACTTAGATTGATCTGTAATCTTCATGTCTCTTTCACGTATGGTTTGCAGCTTATTTCTGAACGTGTTTGGATGTCTTCTGGGGTTATAATTGTATATGAAATTACACCTTGTACACCATAAGGCATAGAATAAAAATGTGCAGATTCTTATTTCAGCAAAGTTACCCCTTTTAAAAGAGTCAAAAAGGGTTTTCATATTATTATTATTATTATTATTATTATTATTATTATTATTATTATTATTATTATTATTATTATTATTATTATTATTATTATTATTATTATTATTATTATTATTATTATTATTATTATTATTATTATTATTATTATTATTATTATTATTATTATTATTATTATTATTATTATTATTGTTGTTGTTGTTGTTGTTGTTGTTGTTGTTGTTGTTATTATTATTATTATTATTATTATTTCAAAACATTTTATTGAACAAAAGTTGCATTGAATTGTATTTTTATATTGGACTATTTCCATCATCTACCATGAGTGTTAAATGTCTTTAGAAAAATTTAACTTTATTTAAATATTCCAAATGCATTCAACTATTAGTAATAGCATTCAGTTGAATGTATTTAGAATATTTAAATAAAGTTAAATTTTTGTAAAGACATTCAACACCCATATTAGATAATGAAAATAGTCTAAAATAAAAATACAACTAAAACACCATCATCACAAACCTTCAGGACAACATTGCATTGAGTTTTTTCTACCATATTGAGATACTTGAGGTTACACATTTATATATTTTATATGTTTACAGGAAGAAAAACATTGTAAGAATTAGTTATTTGTTTTTTTGCTTCTGAGGATCAATTGTATTACATTATGGCCTCAGATATGCATTAAGAACCTTGTAACTGAATAAATATTCTGTGGTGATTTTTCATCTCTTACTCAAGTACTTCTAACATTCCAGAAAATATTTAGAAGCTTCCTAGAAACATTTTTATACAAAAAATGTGCATCTGGTACATCACAGTTTATACAAGATAAACATAGATGATCCTATGGTAAACATCTGAAATATGGATTGCATGTTAACATTGGGGTTGTGGAATAAATCTAGAATTGCTGCCCTATATTCTCAAAAGTACGACTGTCAAAAATAAGTGTGATTTGATTTCTGTGTTTTTTATTTTTATGTCTCTAAGGTAAAGCTTACAATGGAAATCTACATTTATACAGTGCGTTCTGCACTTATAAAAATATAAGATAGATAATGACTGTAGATTTAATTGGATTAGAAAGCCAAAATGTTTTGGTTTAAAAACCTGAACAGAATTTAATGCTAACTGTTTGTTATTTATATTTAACAAAGTTTGTATTGTTGGGAAAGAATGTAATAGAGAATAGATTTCCCAATGATGGTATCTGTTCTCAGATGAACAAAAGATTAAGTTATCAATTGCTAATGGTAAGCAAAGAAAATATTTCCAGTATCCTGTGATAGGGTGATAAGTAGTCTGTAGGAATAACCTTAAATACTAATTCCAAATTTGGGAAAAAATTGGCATGCAATAAGTTAAAATTTTAAAAAATTTTGAAAATATATATTGAAATGCAAATCCAAAACATTTTGCAATAATAATCATTGTAATTGTCTGATTGCAATAGGAGCTATCTTTTTATTACAAAGAAACTTCCTGCATATGGTAAAAAAATATTTACAAAAAGTAAATATTTACATAAGTAAATGATTATTGTTGAGTAATACATTATCATGATTACAATATTAAATGAAGCTGTTTTCACAAGCAGAGAAAGGCATGATTTTACAAGGAAATTGGATTGGATGTTCATTTTTTCTTTAAGTTTTTCTTGTTCCTTGCACTGCTAAACTCGATACTGAACCTCTAAAATAAAAAGGAAACTAAAAAAGGACTCCACATTTCTTTGAAATATTGCATGCAATTGTATTCTGTGTGTGTATATATATATATGTAATTCTATAATTGAATATTTATATATACAGTAATCAGATATATTTAATTTTTTTTATCCATTTTAGTAGAGCTTTCGATTATCCTTGTAGTCTTTTGTCAACTAACACTTTGAAAGGCTAACCTTCCCACAATTTTGCAATCTTAATATATAAATATTGAAACAGATATACTGTTCCACATATATATTCAAAAGATCCCCCCCCCCATTTAAAAAGACTAGCATGATTTGTCATTAAAAAAGAAAAGAAAAGACTTAGACTTAATAATGGTTAAGGAAAACTAAAAATTTAAAGAAACAAAGGAATCATAAAAATTGACAACAATGAAAAAAGAAAGATAACTTGATCAAATTAAAAAAGAAATAAAACAAAAAGTTTATAGTTAAAAGAAAATCATTTATTGATTTTATAGTTTTAAATTACGATATAAATAAAAGCTGACATTTATTAAAAATATTACATTTTTAATTTTTGGAATGATATTGTCATATAAAGTGTGATAATTGCTTAAGGCAGTCTTATCAAATTGGAAAACATGACTAAATCCTTGTGATTCATTATCTGTTCCGCAAAAAGTATTGTCCAATCCTTAAGAAGAAAAAAGCACTCAGGCTTAAATGAAAGCTGTGGAACAAATAAGATACAGTGGGCAATGCTGCTTAATCAATCCAGGGAGGAGAGTATAAATAGTTGAGTTGGAAGTTCAGAGCAGTTTTTCAAAGAGATTTTATAAAGAGATTTTTAAAGAGGATTTTATAAAGAAATTTTTAAAAGAAGATTCTTAAAGAAGACTTTAAAAAGATTTTAAAGAGATTTTTTTTAAAAAGATTTTAAGAGCAGTTAAAGAACCACTGTTAATGATGAAAGAAGGAAACATTAATAAGGAAATAATAACTATGGAAGGCGAGGCAGTAACAGCTTCTTCTCTTCGCCCAAAGCCATGGTTCTCCAAGATTTGCCTGGGTGATCATCATGAAAGGGAATAATGCCATTCAGCTTAAATAAAATGACTCCTTTTTGATGGAACAGACTGGATATAAAAAAACAAAGGTATCAATTTTATAAAATATTCAATATTTATATGTGTTTATAAAAGACAAACAAAACGTCTTTCTTAGAAAAAAAAAAAATATGAATAAAAATAGCTAGTAAAAATATATTTATTAATAATAAATTGTAAATTCTAGATGTCTTAAATGTCATTAATCAAAAGGTATTTTATTCAATGCTTATACGTGTTTATAAAAATAAAAAACAAAACAAACATCTTTCTTAAAATGAATTATGTGAAAATACATTTTATTAATGATAAATTATAAATATTAAAAATATCTATAATCAAAAGGCATTTTTAATGAGGTAAATCATAAATGATTAACTTCTTATATAGAGAAGCATCTAGATTAAAAAAACAACAACTAAAAATGAATACTTATAATGATTTATATTACTGATATACAAATAAGTATACCTAGAAGAGTCAGAAATACTGAGCTATTACGTATAACTTTAACTAGCTAATAAATAAATGCAACTGCTGATCAATTTATAGGTAGAAATATACATCTGTGGCAGAGCAAATAACAATATTTATGCTATATATTAGAATAACTAAATAAAAATTACAAATTCTTACATGCATCTTAATGGTATATCAATAAAATAATGAAAGTTATGCATATATATGCACATTTATACTTGACTGGATTATGAATAGTCCGCAGACCCAGAATTGTTTACATTACCTGATTTGATAAATTAAAAAAATAATGAAATACTATATGGATTATAAATGCTTACCTGCATCTTGATTTTATGTGAAGAAAATAATGAAACTTATGCATATAAATGCACATTGACATTTGAGGGATTATGAATAGTCCACAAACCCAGAATTGCTTACATTACCTGATTTGATAAATTTAAAAAAATAACAAAATACTATATGGATTACAAATGCTTACCTGAATATTGATTTTATGTAAAGAATATAATGAAACTTATGCATATAAATGCACATTTACTCTTCGAATTCTTTACCCAAGATAAATCAAAATGAGCCTTCATTTGAAATGAAGGATGAACTTTATTAGAATGACTTGTAAATGAACTATTGATCAATAAACTGTTTCTAACCTTTTCATAAATGAACTGAAAATGAGTCATCACATGGATATTAAAGAACTATTGAAAGAAGGACTTTATTATACAACAAATTACATTTTTTAAGTGCTATTATTGGAAGTATACCAAAGAAACACAATGGACCATAAATGAAATATTTGTTTGAATTAAGTGGAACTCTGAATTAAATGCTATCAGTTGTCTTCATTATTATCTCTGTTGTCTTCATATATCACACTCCTCTCTGTGAATTAACTAAATGATTAAAGATGTAGAGAACTACTCTCAACAAATTACATTCTTTAAGTCATATAAAAATGTTATTGGAAGTAGGCCAAAGAGCTACAAGGGACTGTCAATGAAATATTTTGTTTGATGGACATTTATTTAAACCTGTTATTAAATAAAATTATTGTTACTTAAAATTAATTTTAGTTATCCAGTTGTTCAATTCTATATTTTTTTTATTGCAGCACTCATCATTCAGTGCACTTGTTCATGAGAATTTCATGCCTCCTGAGCTATGTCTGGCATAACTAGACCTATGTAAGTCAGGTTATAGTGAGATGGAACTCTAGTGGCACTGTTTGGAAAACCAAACATAGAAATGTCTAGATGCTTCCAGTCTCTATGGTGCTACATCCTCTGATGAGCAGGAAATATTGTTGTAAGGGAGGATAACATCTGCATTGGGGAATGCCAATCTATAGTTCCTTCCTGCAACATGCTCATCAGGAAATTATTACAACCAAGGTAATAAAAGGGGTGTATGGCAGTCCGGTTACAATATATATACCAAATATAATATGATTTGTTCATGTAAAATTTGCAATTTATATTTGCTAGGGTATTTAATTAAGATATCTATCAAGGTTGAAATTTTTTTTTAGATCTCAGAAAAAGTGAAGTATTATCCATGTAGGCAATACATGGAATATTATCTTTCAGCCCTAATATATATATTCCAGGTAATTCATTTTCAATTCTTCTGATTAAAGAGTCTATATTGATGATGAATAATAGAGCACTTAGAGGAAACATGTTGAGTAATGAGGGTTAAAAGCAATTGAATATTTTCTGTTAAACATGATGTGTATTTCATGATTAAGTAAAAGATTTATGATAATGTACAATATTGACTTGAAATAGTTAAGGCTTTACTTCATTAGCATATAAAATCAATTAATATATATATATATATATATATGTTTAATAGCTTCATTAACTGTGCGCAGAGCACATATAGATATATATATATATTAATATTGACTTGAGTACTTTGATGTCTATTAGTCTATTGATGAGAAGGTTAACTGTTACTTTGTCAAAAGCTACCTTGATATCATCATCATCATTAGTATTATTAACATTATTATTATCATTATTATTATTATTATTATCAAGATGATATTTCAAAAGTGAACTTTATTTAGCCCAACAAAAACCCAGTCACATTGATACTTTCCTTATACATTTGCTTACACTGGTGGTTATGATGATTATGTATACCAGTTTACTGTGTTCAAATAGATACTCCAGGGTTTTTTATAAATTAAATTGGCCGAATGATAGATTATCTGGAAATATTTATGTTATTAAATTTACAAGGCTTTAGATAGTATTTATTAGTACATAGGGGTTTGATTTAAATTATTTTATTAAGCTGTATCAATCTTTTCATTTGGTTTTAACTAGTATACATGTATACAGTACACGTTTTTAGTATATATATATATATATATAGCCTGTAATGATTTGAAAACTTTCCAATATTGGTTTCTTGTGAGCTTACACATGAGTCTGTTGGCAGTATAATGTATGTCTATATTCAGAATTATTATATATCAGTTGTTTGTTTTGTGATGTCCATTCTCTTGCAGTTTTAAAGATTTGATTATTGTTTTATGAAGGACCAACTGGCTGCAAAAATATCAGGTATACTATTTTACTGCATCTGTTTTTAATAGTGGTAATTTGTTGTGAAATGTTGAGTCTATGTTATCTTGTGTTATTTCCAAAAGTGAAAGTGCATCATGTGCACCAGAATTCATAAAGCATGAACGTTGCTGCATGGAATGTCTGGATGGATGGTTCATGAAATGTGCTGATGATCTCCTGAAAAGAGATGTTTGTTTGTCTGTATGTGTTGATTATGACATATTGGATGTTGTCTAGTGCAGAGCAGTTATACAAAAGGTGTTGCTGGGTTTCTTTTACTTAATGGCATAGTGTGCAAAAGGGATTTATTCTGGTAGTGTATGGCTGTGGCATATCAAGTGGTGTAATGATATTTGAATATATGTGGTTTTAAACCAGTTGATAACTGATGATAAATAGTAATGTGAAGGTGAAGGTTTATTTGTTGGGATTATTTAGATTATATATTAGATTAGATATTGAAATGCTAGAAAATAGCTGAGAGTGGCTACCACAAGGTTTGCAGTCTTCTGTATTTAGATAATATATATGTTGTATAGCCCCAATCCATAGTATATGATTGAGCAGCTAAGGCATCTCACAGATACTAACATTGTCATTCAATTTCTATAGTAGCTTATTATAATAAATGATTTTTAATGTAAAAGCCTTAAAGAATGGGATTATTGGAGAATAATAAACTATAGAATAATAAACTATCTTGATGATCCCTAGCTGGTTAAACAATTATACTTTGGAGTATACGGAGAGATATGCTTTTGATAGAATGGTCGTGATTCACTCTGCTTTATCTTTTAATTTGTTCTGAAATTTGTGTTTCATTGCATTAGCCCCCATACAGAAGGAAAAGCCAAGGAAAGCAGATGGTTTAGTTTAATATATGTGTGTACATGGCTTAGTAGTTTAAGTAACTAGACAGCAGTTTTATTTTGATTGAATATAAGATAGTGTGCTGACTCAAAATCTTGAAGAATTTTCTGTAGTATTGATAGCTGCTTTCTGAAGGGGAGGAAGACCATAATGTCATCCACATATGCAATATAGGTTATATATTGTGAGGTGCTTTGTATTTGGATGCCTATGATATTTTATTGGATTTTAAATAGAATCACATTGGTATAAAAGGTAAATAGTAGTGAGTTGAATGTGGACCCTTGAGAAATGCATTGTATGGAGATGAGTGATGGAGAGTTTTTGCCATTAAGCATGATATGGATTTCATAGCATTAAAACAGACAAAACTCATTACACATATTGCCACACACAGCAAGCTAGAATAATCAATGGATGACAGAAGGCTTGTGCATAAAATCCCCATCTAATGCCTACTCATACAATATCCCCAGACTTGTTTCTGGCTTATGGCCTTTGTCAGTGAGGAGCCTTGTATCTGAGAACACTGCACCTAGATCTTAAGATCTAATGCAACCATCTAGCAGCCACCTTTTATCTCCATTTAACTACAAAACTATGAGTCTTAAATTGAAAACACCTTAATGTTTCCATTCCAAGCTCATTAGCTTATATAGTCATATAGGTCTGAACTCAGTTCAGTACTCATACATTTTGGCATCTTTGGTTCTTTAATAACCATAGCCACCACTATCCTATTAGGCAGGATTGGTTTTAAGCCAATAAACATCACATGACTACCACTTCTGGGGATATTGGATGAGTAGGCACTTGATGGGGATTTTATGCACAAGCCTTCTGGCATCCATTGATTACTCTAGCTTGCTGTGTGTGACAATATGTATAGTGAGTTTTGCCTGTTTTAAAACAGTTACAAGCAAGCATAAGAAGTGGTGGTCATGTGATGTTTATTTCATAGCTTATTAGCAAGTTAGTGAGCAGATAAAAATAATTGTTTGGGATTGTGGTATCATGCCAACATGCTAATCAATGTTTTGATGGTGACTGAGTCAAGTGATGCTTTTATGTAAAGTTGAACTGTGGATTGGAGCATACCCTTTTCTGGTCCCTTGCTGAGATCAAGATGGTTTTGGAGATTATTGTAGCCTGTGCAGTAGATGATTGCTTTCTTGCAAACTGGCTGTGTAAGATTAGTGGGAATATATATCTCTAGGTTATTTTCAAACACTTTTTGATGATTTTGATTTCTAGAAGAGCCATTGATATGGGGGGGGGGGTTGGTAAAGGGGACCATTGCAATCAGGTATAAATCTTGGATTTCATGTAGTTTTTGTGAAAGATGATTTGTAAGGTTGCACAGGTATTGAACAGTGAACAAGGTGAGGTGTATAAAATAAATTTTGGTATGCCATGTTCTCCTGTGTGATAAGCATTAGATATTGTTGCTAGCTTAATGGCAAATTCTGTGGGGTTAAATGAGTTGCCTGTTTTTAGTTTTTCCAAAAATATCAGAAAGAGACTTGAATGGGTAGTATGTTTGTAGCTTTTGCATGAAATGTTGATAAATCAGTTGTAACATAATGTTTCCAGCATATATGACCCCCTCATCTTTAGGTGACATTAGAATTCTGATGATAGATGGGTATTCTAGTACCCATCAAATTATCTTCTTGTTCATGTATGTTATTTACTGAGATAGATTTTACAGTATTTTATTGCTAGATAATTTTTCAGATTGCTACAGACATTGTTGTATGCTTTAGTAAGCCTGTGTATATATTGATCAGTGGTATGCACAGGATTTGTCCTTGTGATCCATCTATATAGTTCATTAGCCAATGCTAGTAATCTAGAAGATAGTGGAGATTTGCAAGCAATATGATCTTTGTTGAAATACAATATATTTATGAATGCTTGATATCTTTGGATAGGGTTGAGTTGCATATCTTTAATTTTCTGAAGCATTATATATATATATGTAAAATAAATAAAATATCCGTTAATTAAAAACAATATTGTAATTATAATTGAAATAATATTTTTAACGGTTTATAAACAATTACAAACAATCTTAAAGTCCACAGAAGTACTTTCGGTTACTTCCTAACCTGCCTCAACTGCCATTAAATTCAAAAACCAAAAGCAGAAGCAAATGTCATCAATTCAAATTTGTAATTGTTTATAAACCGTTAAAAATATTATTTCAATTATAATTATATATATATATTTTATGAAAAAATAAATTTCAGTGTAGTTGTGCAAATTTCTGCCAGATTAATTACTATGATTTATGCAAAGTGATCAGAAAATTGGGAAAGGGTTGAGGTTTAGGCTGATTAGATAGTATAATATAGACAAATAAAAACACAAGTCAATCCTTGATATGTGATGACCATTATGAAAAGTATTTGCATCACTTGATAGAAAACCCTCAGTACTCATGAGGGGTATCATCTCTTTAAGCCACTTTGATATAGTCTTAATATTTCATATTGAATCACCAATTAGAAGAATTGTGTGTGTAGTAGAATCAAGAAATGAGTTAATGTTGAATATAATGTTTGAAACAATGGCAGAATCTGGTGGGGTGTTAATATATGATATTTAGTGTATCAGTATGATGGCAAACTGTTACTATCAGTAGGTTTACATTTATCTAAATAATTTTAAATAACTGAAATGGACAATCTGAGGTTATAAGCAGTCCAGTGCCCTCTGAGCATGATCTCTAAAGCTTTGCATATCTCAATAGTAATTTATATAAAAGTATTTAGTGTTGGCTAATCCCAAACTTATTTTTTAATTTTAAGTTGTGTTTTGTTTTTTATCTTATATATAAATGCAGAATTATCTACATACATGCACACATTAATAGAGAAAAAATGTTTTAAGGTTAGCCCAATTTATTTAAATATAAAAAGAACATATGTGAGTTTGTTATCTTTTGGTAAAATGTTTTTTTTTATATTTCATGAACAATACTTATTCTTAACAATATTTAATCTTAAAATGTTTTTTTAAATCAATTTTTATCAGTTCATTATTAATTAAAATTTTAACAAAATCTATTTTTTTTATTCATTAAGTACTGTTCCACTTTTAAGTCTTGTTATTTTAGATTAATATATTTATAAATTTGGAATTCCTTAATTATAATTGCTGGGTTATCTTAGTTCAAAAATTATAATCACTGGTCTTACTAATTAGTAGAATTCCTGAAATTCTTGAGTGGGCTAAACAACGAACTTGAGATCTATATAAAAAAAAAACAACCTAAAATTATATTTTATTCTGCTAATTCTTCTGATTCAGATATGTCTTCTTATTCAGCTAGGGTTTTGCCATATTTATCTGTGCCCATTTTGATGATGGAACTCTGAACTTGCTCCAGTTACCATATTTGAAGTTATTTGCTGTTAAAGCACCCAAAAGACAAACTCCATTCTCTAGCTTAAACTTGTAGCCAGCATATGATAACCTTGTCTATTAACTGACCAATTAAGCCAATCACTGGTATCAAAGAGACCATATAAGAGGTGCACCTCTCTGTACAAAATATGCAGCTTCATGACAAACTACTTATTCGATTAAGAGAAAACAAGAATGAAGATGTGAAAACCAATATGTTAACATATGTATGCATGTATATAATACTCCACCTGTACTTAAAGTAATAGCCCTATATCCATTTCACTATGAACTTAAGGTAAATCCTTTGCACAAACTATTCTTATTGAGATGTATCAATAAGCCAATGATATGTTTAAGGGAGCAATTTTATATGTCTGTGTATTGATTTTATTTTTATTTTAATATATGTCATATATTATAACTGTTTTATTAATGTTTCATTTAAACCCTTTAATTTGACGATTAATAGTTAAATTTCAATAGCCTGCAATAATTTTTCTAAAGATATTTTTTCTTCCCCTTATAAAATTTTAAAAGCAAAGTTATTTAAAAGAAAATTAAAGCAAGTTGTTTCCCCTCCACTCTCATGGTTATTTAGATAACCCAAGTTACTTCAATAAGAATTTGAAAAAAAAAATACTGTGATTGTTTAGAAATTATAATTTCCTTGTCTTCATTTTAAAATTGCAGGAAAACTGAATAGTAGTATGTGGCTATACCATCATTCTCTAAACTTTTTCCCTCTTTCAATAGGTATGTGCCATATATTTCTCTGATGATTTTTTTATGAATAAGGTCAATTATTATTATTATTATTATTTGCTCAATTTATTAGATTGTAGAGAAAAAATAATATGTAAATAAAAGAGACCACAGACATATATTCAGAAATGTATTATACCAGCTCTGATGAGTTTGCGATTTCTAGGACTTTTGATTCTGAAAATAGCATTACATCCAGCAATTTAGAAGAATCTTTTAGTTCAACATCAGAAGAAGATAAAACCCCAGTACCAACCAAAAGGTGAAGAAAAAACAAAAATGTACCTGAAAAAGTTAGTGGTAGACAAGGGTCTTCATACAGTAATAGTAAAATCCTACTAAATGCAATGGTACAACAGGTAAATGTAGACATTTTTATGAAGATTCCAGATTTGAAGTTCCCTATTACAGGTGAGTATTCTATTTTAGACTTCTTTCATTTATTGTTTGATTATAAAATGTGTGCAAAAATTGTTGAGGAAACAAATAAATATGCTATTAAAGAAAAATGTATGCATAATTGGGAAAATGTAATGAATTGAGAATTATCTACCTTTTTTGAGATGGTATTGGGAAATTTCATGTAAGTCCTGTGTCACCCAGTTGAACGACATTTGAGGCAACCTTACTTTGCAAATATAATGCCTTATAAATGATTTAGCAAATTTTTAACATGTTTACATTTTAATGATAATGAAACAATGCCAAGTAAGAAAAGTAAAAAAAAAGAAGACCATATCTATAAAATTAGACCAGTGATAAAGAAGTGCAATATTAATTTCAGAGATGCATACCAGATGCACAGAGAGATTTCATTTGATGGGGTAATCACAAAATTTACAGGTCATAATACTATGAAGCAATAAAATGCATCAAAGCAAATAAAAAGAGGTTTCAAGTGGTGGATGTGTGCAGATAGCCACAATGATTATGTGTATCACATGAAAATGTACGCAGGCAAAGAATCAAATTCAAATGCTCATCTATGCCTTGGTACTTGTGCTGTGAAGTCAGTATCTCTGTCACACCTTGCAAAACAGCATCATTATTTTCTGTGACAGAGTTTTTTTTTAGTATAAAGTTAGCAAAGGAACTTTATAACAATAAATTATACCTCTGTGGGACAATAAATGTAAGATGAAAAGGTATTCCAAAGAGCATCATTGAAATGCACAAAAAAAAATAAAAAGAGGAGACTTTCATTTGTCATTGATAAAGACACTGATCTTCAATTTTTAGTTTGGATGGAAAAATGCCAATAGCTATGTTCACAAATGCACCTTCTGGAAATATCTGTTAGCCAATGTATCCACCTGCAATAAAAATGTATAACAAATATATGGGTGGTATTGATTTGGCCAATCAAAAGCAGGCCCAATGGCACTGTCACTATTCTGGCATTGTTTTGATACAAAAATTTCTAATACATACATTTTATATTCGATTTATATGGTATCTAAAAGTTTGACTGTCTTATCTCATTTACGATTTTGGATAATCTTATCTTATATGTTAATTTATGGATTTTTTTAAGGTCAAATATTTTCCAAATATGCATGTATTTCCACATCTGGCACAGTGATCACATGGAAACCATACACATTTAGATCTTCATCATCATAACATTCCCATGTATAAGCATTGTGTTGTATGTCTAAAAAAATGAAGATATGAAACTCACTTTAGTTGTTTGGAATAATGAATTGGTACTTATTTGTGATAGTTCTCAAAGAGGATGTTTTACTTTATATTGCACTCAAAATGTAACAAGTGATCCTCATCCTGTTGTACCAGTTTTACCTCAAACATTATCTGCAGTTTTATCACAAATGGACTTTCCAGGATTGTAATTAACATGTGTAATTCAAAGATCTCCAAATGCAGATGCCTCTACTTATGTTCAGATGAGGGATATGACTTTTGAATAATTCTAATGGGTAAGTTATATTTACATTTTTTTTTTGTTTTGCAGCATGATCAATAACTTTTCACATCGAATATTACTTGTAAGCTATTAAATCAATCTTTGATAAGCCTTTGATTTTATATTTTAGGTGAATTCAATCCAACAAACTAATTTTTTACACAGTGACAGGTAGAACAGATAATGAAAGGTATTGTTTTTATTATTGTGTTTTTTTTTTTGTTGTTGGTTTGTTTTAGCTACCAGCACAATAGATGAATTGTTGACACTCTAATCCAAGACTATTTACAATTTATTCCTCTCTAGCAATTTGTTTTTATATAATTCAATAATTTTTTTATTATTTTGTTTTTACTAGTTTTGGTTTTACTAACTTGGTTTTCATTGTTTTGTTTTCCTAATTTGGTTTTCATTAGTTGTTGTTTTACTAACTTGTTTTTCCTTAGTTTTTGTTTTACTAACTTGGTTTTTATTAACTTCATTTTACATTTGAGAGGCATATAACTGACTGATTGCCTTCTTTATTAGAATTTTGTGACAGCTTCATTATTGCTTATTTTTGCCAACAGGTAAACAATGTCTGGAATAATTTATCTTTTATTAATAACAATATTGAACAATATGAACTATGTAAATATATTGCACATTTATATTAGATAATATGGTCAGGTATGCTTCTCTGGAAGACATAAGGTAGAATATAAAAATAAATATTTGCATTAAAATCTTTTTAGTAATCTTTGACTGCCTCTTGAAATGAGAATTTTTTTCATGTTCTAAATTTATAAATTGTTTTCTCTATTGGTAATGATTATTCAGTATGAAATGATGTTATTAATAGAGTTGGTTTATCCAAAGTCTAAAATCAAAATAGTTTTGAGCAAATAATGAAAAATTTAGAACCCAAATCTGTAGTGTATCTTGTTTATCAGGCTATTGAGTTTTCATAACTTTTAGCAGAAATACTTGCATGATGCATACATATACATCAGTTTTATAATATACACATATATATTTACCATGATGGTCTTATTTAGAATTTCAAATTATATGACATTTTACTTTTTTATATTATTTATAATGGTAAATAATAATATTCCCACTCCCTCCATTATTTTTACATTCTTATAGAATTTTAATTTATTTATTTTTTATCTTTTATTAGAGAGAACCTTTTTTTCTTCCAGATGTCTTGAGATTTTTGAACTTCTGGAGTGCAAGAAAAAATGATTTCTTATCCTACTACTTCCATAAGCGCTGAAGTTATTGATTATCTCAGATAAGAAGTATTATATATAGTTTGAATGAGAATTTTGTGAGAAATACAAAGAAATTATTAATGAAAATGCTGTTTTAAGATCAGTTAATGATAATTATAAACAAACACTTAAGTAATATTTTTTCAGATGTTTAAATTCTTTTTTTTCCCTTACTTTTTTAATAGTAATTACCACTTTTCTTAGCTTTATTTTTTCCTTAGTTTTTCTAGTTTCTATCAGTGTAAAACTTTTTGCTGGAAGATTATTAAAACTGAGGTTATTGTGAAAATTGGTATCAAGTCAATTTTTTGTCAAGCATTGGTGGTCGAGAGCTCAGCACAGCTGCTTTACAAGCAGTTGTCCCGGGTTAGCGGGTTCGCTTCTCAGCTGATGCTATGACATATGAAAAAAAAAAAATCAATTTTTTTGAAAATTCAATATGGTGCCAAGTACCCTGATATAATTTTAAAAAATCTAGATCGATTAATGCCTGAGGACTTATAAAACTATCATTACCTATATTTAATGATGTGTATAGATGTGCATATATATATATTGTATAAATTTTGAACTGTTTAAATGGTTGGCAGCTTTTTTTTGTCATATGCATCTTGAAAAATAGAAAGTTTAGCTTGTGTGTGTGTGCATATGTAAATGATCCATTAGATACCAAGTGAAAGTTTATTTAAGTGGGTTTTCATATTTTGCATCAGATTCAGCAATTTTCTGCCCATGCTCATTTTTATATGTTATATTATGTGTTGTATCCTGTGATTTAGTTGCCGCTTGAAATTGACAGTCCTTATTGATGTTTACTTTGGATAAAGTGCTTCTTCCCAGGTTTTTATATATATTTCGCTCTTTAACATGAGTTATTTATGGGCCTTTTGTTTATCACTCTCTAGATGTTTTTTTTCATGAGCAGGATCTTGTGCACTACATATGAACTTTGTTCAATAATGTCAGCATGTGTGGGTTATTACAGTAATTGAACTTGCCAATTCTTGATTATGGATTAAGATTATATCAAATATATATGTGCGCATAACTGAAATTGCCAAGTCTATGAAAATTCCATTATTATAAAGGGGACTAAATTTAATATTGAGGGGAAGAATAATATAATAAACTATCAGATGTCAATTACTTTACTTAATTACTTTAAAATGGTTAATAGTCATTTAAACTGCCTATTTAGATTACATAACCAGAGTGTTTAAACCTTACCATTAATGAAAGCTCATTATTTAATCATTAATAAATATTGTTGTTAATTGTTAATTGTCTGGCATTTGTTTACTATTGTCTGCCCTGTTAATTGTTTATTTTCAAAAGAATCTCTAATCTTCCTGATCTAATGGCATCTAAATGGATATCCTCATCAGCAAATTATACATATTCTAGACTAGAGGCTTAGTAGCACCCTCTAGAGGATATTCGGTGCAGGCTGTCCTATACAATATGTAATAATAGTATTTATATATCATTTCAATTTTTAAAAAAAAAACTATCCATGTAGAAAAATATCATCTTGGAATTATGGCTTTGGCAAAGATGGATGGGGAAAAGCAACGATTTGCCAATGATGAAGCCATGATAAATATATATATATTGTGCCATTACAATTTGGTCACTAGCCAAATTGATAGTAATGTGCATGTAGAAAAGGTAAAACAAAATCATCATCACATTTTTATATAACCATAAAAGAAGCTGTAGGGCACCCAAGTTCAAACCCTACAAGGTCCAGTTCTAAAAGCTTTAAACAGAGAGAGAGTGGGTCAACAATTATATGCTTTATTTGTTTGTGTGTTGATAGAAAGGTAATACACATGTTTAAACTATTTAATATTTAGTTTTTCTGTTAAAAAGCAAAGTTATAATGCATACGTATAGGCAGTGTATGTGTAAGCTATTTAATTGTTTTATATTTCAAATATTCAACATTTTAACTTTCTTTAAAACTAACTTATGCTTGATCAATTCTAATATCTTATTCTATACTTCTATTTTGCTTTTTTTTATAATTGTAATTGGGATTTAAAAGTTACAGATTTAATTAAATAATAGGGTTATAATTACTAAGCTAGCAATTATATTATTTAATGTTAGTTTATGAATGATTTGAAATAATGAAGGATGTGTGTACATTACATACAGAAATTTACATTTATTAAATATTGAAAGAAAAGGAAAGGTTAAATCTGTCAAATTATTTTTTTTTGTACAATTTTATGTTAAAAGAGGAAATCTGTTGAATCAGATATCTATTTTTGTAGCAATTTTGTATATTGTATTAAGTTGGATGTCACATTGACCATGATTTTCACTCCATGAGAAAAGTATTTCAAGAAAAAAAAATTATCTGCTCATTAGCACACATACTTTATAAATCTAACATGTAAGTAGAATGTTAAAAAAAATGTTAATAGAATTGAAAGAGCAAGTTTTAGAAACAAGTTTTAAATTATTTTCTCCCCCCCTCTCTTCTACCTCTGAAATGCTATACTTAACTTGAAACAAACTAATCTAATATTTTAACACTACTTGTTACTTCACATTCACTCGCAATTATACACATATAAAATATCATTATGTATGTGCGTGTTTTATCCCATGATAACAAAATATTATTTAAAACCAAAATAATAATATATTAGTTAAAACTAAAATCATAATACCATATAAAAAAAATTGTTTTACACATTAATATTTTTCATAACTGTAAAATTAATAAACAAATAATTTTGATACATTCAAGATCATTTATGAAGCTCAAAGTTATTATTAGTAAGACATTCTTGTTTTTAATCGATCTGAATAGTCTTTAAAAGTTCTTTAAATAAAATATACCACTTTATTGCTAAAATGTTTATTAAGACTCTGATATCATAAAGAAAATAGATATAAAAAGTCATATTACCGATCTTTTGTTTGTGATGAATTTCCAAGGGTTCAAACTTGTCTTGTATAATGTCTATATTTCTGCAGCTACCATTTTTGTTTTACGTGGGAACAATCTCTTTCTTGAGGTGTATAACTATTTGATGATGGTGACTCTATTGAGGTTATTTGCTTTAGTGGACAATTTGGAAATCATTATATTAATTTTTCTTCTCTTCCTGTCAAGCATGTTTCTTTTAGTGGATGAAATACAGCGGTTGTTTTCACATTTATAAATTTTCTTGAGTTTAAAATCAGTTGTTGGAACAATTAATTGGACTTGATGATTAATATTTATCAGTAGATTAATTCATCTTCTTTGAATGCAGGTGAATGCTTTCTTCCTTCTATTAAAAACATCTTATTTCTCTGATCAGTTGAAAGGTGTAGAATATTATTTTAGACACAACATCTTTTCTTTCCTCTATGATGTGCAGCTTCCTCCAGATGGTCAGCAAAGATGGGACATACATATAATTTTTCTAGCCAGCCATTTCTTATATTTTCAACATTCAATTTAATAGTCTGATAATCTGAATCATAATCACCAAAAAAAAAAAAAAAAATTCCAGACAGCTTTTTATATCCAATTTTTAGCTAACTTAACCAATCAGAGATAGCATCACTTGCTATTTTTGGACAAATTCATTTTAATTAGATCTCTAATTTATTTTCAACTAAATTATTTTTCAACTGAAAAGTTTAATCCTTTTTCCAGACACTTTTGTTTTAAAAAAAAATAGACTTAATCCTTATTTCCTTTCTTTTTTTACATTTAGGTAACATTTCCAATCGTTGAGCTTCCTTCTTTAGATCTTAAGATAAGACAATTTCAAAATTAGAGCTCTCGCCCATTATAAGCTCCCAAAGTGAAAAACAATCATTTACAAAAAAAAATTGCTACAAAGATAAATATCTGATTAAACCGATTTCCTCTTTCAACATAAAATTGTACAAAAAAAAATAATTTGACAGATTTAATCCTTTCTTTTCTTTCAATATTTAGTAAATGTAAATTTCTGTATGTAATGTACACACATCCTTCATTCTTTCAAATCATTCATAAACTAATATTAAATAATATAATTGCTAGCTTAGTAATTATAACCCTATTATTTAATTAAATCTGTAACTTTTAAATCTCATTTACAATTATAGAAAGAAAAATAGAAGTATAGAATAAGACATTAAAATTGATCAAGCATAGGTTAGTTTTAAAGAAAGTTAAAATGTTGTATATTTGAAATATAAAACAATTAAATAGTTTACACATACATTGCCTATACGTATGCATTATAACTTTGCTTTTTAAAGAAAAATTTAAAATTTTAAATATTAAATGTGTGTGCTGCACTTTTTAAGATTGATTAACACACAAACAAGTAAAGCATATAATTGCTGTCCCACTCTCTTTCTGTCTAAAGCGTTTAAAATTTTGATCTGGTAGGGTTTGAACTTGGATGCCCTACAGCTTCTTTTATGGTTATATAAAATTGTGATGATGATTTTTGGTTTACCTTTTCTACATGCACATTACTATAAATTTATCTAGTGACTAAATTGTAATGGCACAATATATAAAAAAATGTATGAATTTATAAACAATGCCTCCAGAATTTATAACTACTGTTATTTCTCAACTTGATAAAAATAAAAAAAGACGGTGCAATAATTATTGTTATTCACTCACAGCAAAAATATTTTTAAAATATTTTATTGACTAGATTATTAGGGATTAAAGATAAAATATTATTAGAGATTCAGTGCTATTTTAGAAAGTATAGAAGCATTATAGATATAATTTAGTTGGAGGGAAAAGTTATGCAAAGTATCTTGAAATAAGGTGTGACTTATATATAGTTCATTTCTATTGGTTAAGCAATTGATTTAGTTAACTGAGAAGATTGATGGAGTCTCTAGAGCTTATTTGTATTAGTAGTTACTATATGATAGTATGAGAAAAAAACATTATTATTGATGTTGAAAAACTTGAGGTATCTAAAATAAAAATTGATATTATGTAGGAAGTTTTTAAGCCAATAAACATCACATGATCACTATTTCTTATGCTTGCTCTTAACTGTTACTAAAACAGGCAAAACTCTCTGTATGTATTGCCACTCAATGCAAGCCATAAATGGATGCCAGAAGGTTTGTGCATAAAATCCCCAAAACTAATCTAAAATCCAGAAACTAGTCTAGGGATATTGGATGAATAGGCACTAGATGAGGACTTTATGCACAAGCCTTCTGGCATCCATTGATTACTCTGATTTGCACTGAGTAACAATACATATAGAGAGTTTTGCCTGTTTTAGGAAGTTTTTGAAACAATTTATAGGTGACTTCATGAACTATTTTACAAGTTGCAATATTAATTTGATAATGGTGTTTTTATTTTGAACTGAATAAAATAAAAATAATAACTTCTTGACTTTGAGATTTGCAATATGCTAATAATTATGTTATTTTTTCCAGTTCAAAGCTTTGTTTAAAACACAATATTCTGAATGCAACCGTAATGTTATGTTTAGAAAAAAGTTTTTGGTTCAAAAACATAAATCTATTTAAATATCTTCTTAAGTAGATAGATGCATTTTAGTATTAAAGCACACATTCTGATGTATTGCTGTGGAAATTACAAAATAAATGAGATATTTTATCACAATAATATAATTATTTCAATTAAATTCTATTTTAGAGCTATTATTTGTTCAAATGTATTTTGTGAAAATGAAAGCTAAGAGCTGTATTAAAATATCAAAACTCTAAATCTTTTTTTTAAATTTAAGAATGTTTCTTATTATCACAAAGTGCAATGACAAGACATTATGTTCTTCAGATTTTGTATATTTTTGTATTGTATTTGCCATTTATTAGAATAACTGAGACACACAGGCTTATTATAGACCTGTGTCTATATATCTAATATATAGGGTATATGAGCACAGACTGATTGCTGGTTTAGCATGAAATACATATATTGGTGATTATTTATCTTTTCAACATATATGTGTTCAAGTGTATCAGTGTTATGAGATAGTGCGGAGAGTGGTGGATTGTGTGAAAGTCTGTGCTCATATACCCTATATATTACATTTATTAGAATGTATATGTCATGTAAATGAAGAGAAATATGCTTTCTAATGATGACACAACTATGATGACATTTATCACATGACCACTATGAGTTTTGCCTGTTTTAATGGCATTTATGGGAGATCCAAATTTCATTTATATTATAAAGATTATTTCAAAGCCACTCAAAAGAGTTTAATATTCCTTATTTTCATTGTGCAGATATGAATAAGGATTGAATTCAATACAAAACCATAATAAGATATGATGTTAAAGTTTTTCAGGAAAGAAACATCTGTTGGAAAAAGTATTAAAAAAAATAGCATTGTAAAATGTCAAATAAACAGTCTAAAAATACCAGCATGTAAAATAGACAAATACATTTATAGTTCACTGATTGTTTGGTATTGGATGATGTAATCATCACAAAACTCACTTTTAACTTTTTGTCTTGTTTGGTTTTTTTTTCTCTCTCATCTGGAATTAGTATAACTATATCTAATGTAACTGTTGCTAATGATAATATAGTTATCACTTTTTGTGGATGATTTTGGATCAAAAATAACTATTATATACATAATATTGTAATTATACATTCTTAAGCACCACTAATCCCAATAATACTTAATCTCAATGCCTATTAATAAATATTGGTTATATATGAGCAGGGATGTGGAACTTCCTGCTCATGGGCCCAGTTGTATCTTCAAAATCTCTCAATACATTCCACAAATATTTTCACAAACCTGTATAAAATGTCCCTATATAAAACTTCTATTTGAATAAGTGCAATACAAATATTGAATTGAGAGTTAAATAAAATAAAATATTAATTTTGTCAACTCCATATTTTTCTCTTTCCAGCTTTGATAATAATTCTAGTTGATTCTATCAGAGGTGCAATATTCCAATAAATTATCTATATTGTATGGCCTATCTGAACTATGAATTTAATCTACAACAACACTAAGCATGTTTGTTTTTATAATGATTTCCAGACAAACATATGCTAGCAAAAATAAAACTAGAATTTTATTTCATTTTATTATTATTTTGCATTTTATTTTTTTTATATTAAGATAGCTACACAAGTAAGATAAGAAAAATTGGCACAGAAAATAGCTCATTTTAAAAGAAATGAACCAATGTATACTTTTTTTATGGACAGAAATAGTAAATTGATAAGTCTGATATGTCTGGAAAGTATTTCGGTTAATAAAGAACACTATATTAAGATGCATGATTTAGTAAAACATTCTAATTATAACAAAATTATTGGGAAAGAAAAAAATCTTAAAATAGAAATTTTGAAAAGGAGCTTCATCAAAGTAGCTGACAGGTTTCATAAAAAGTACTAATATGTCAGAAAATTATGTGAAGACAAGATTACATTATCTTTTTAAAAAAGCATTTCTATAGTGAATTTTATAAAAGATGGCATCCTAGCTGCTGTAGAATTAATCCGTCCAGAACATAATAAGAAATTTGAGCATATAAATATGTCATGAAGAATAGTTACATGGCAAATTGGAAAAGTTGTCATTAAATATATAAATAATATTTATTTTTACAAAGCGCAAACAGTATTGAAATTAAATTGAGAGACTGCAAACCTCTCGCGCTTATTACTATTCAACAGTCAATCAGATTGTAAATACAAGACAGAGAATTTAACAAGAAGAGGGCAGTCCACCCTCTTCTTTACTTCAGACTGGCTTGGATATATAGAAAGACAAGTAAAGAGAAGGGTGGACCACCCTCTTCTTGTTAAATTTTCTGTCTTGTATTTATGATCTGATTGGCTGTTGAATAGTAATAAGCGCGAGATGTTTGCAGTCTCTCAATTTAATGTCATTAAATATAGAAAAATCATCAAAAATAATGATATTACTTTATTTTTATTTTATAAAAAAATTGTGGCCATTATTTAAAAAGGGAAAGTTGAAATTGATCTGCATAGGTTCCCAATCCCCAATTATTAGGGTAATTAAGGTAAATTAATTAAACTTTTTATCATTTATAGCAGATTAATTTTTAAGTTAATAATTTTGTATGACCGCAAATGATATTATAAATATCCAAATGGCCCTTGACAGAAAAAAGATTCTGCACTCCTAATATACAAAATGTCCTCCATTTTATGAAATGTTGAATAAAAGAAAGACACCAATCAGTCATAATAAGAGTCATAAGTCGCATGACTTTATCTCTTAAGCTTGTAAGTTATAAACAGTGAGGATTGCCAATTCCTCAACAAGCTTTGTGATAAATGCTTAGCCATAGCCAGCATTTAAAATATCTCTGTCAGGAACCCCCCCCCAACCCCTGACCATGATTTTATGCTTTGGCACTCCTCAGAGAGATGCCAGGGTAGGTTCAGACACTAGATCTAAAAATACCAACCCAAAGCCAACCACTTATTGTTTGTCCTGAATACTTATACTTTATTTTTCAATATATAATTAATGTATATTTGTGGGTTTATAAAGAAATAAAATTTTTATAAACCCTGCAATGATGGACAATAGGGTTATTAATTGTAAACAAAGCAATTATTTCTGTTATGGAAAGTTCTATTATTATCCTTTTTTTTGAGTCATTTGTGAATGAGTATGATAAAATTTATTTAATGTTCATTCTATTGTGGCAAAGAAAGCAAGGCAGGAACGACTGCATCATAGAAATATTCATTTTAAATTATTAGGAATGACAAACATTGCTGAGTTACTAATCCCACAACGTGTGTGCATTATGTTTACATCTATCATCATCATAAAATGTCATTTTATATTATGTTAATTTCAGCACCTGACGGCAAGTGCAATAATGATTTAATTGAATTACTCAAAAAGTTATATGACGTTCCATTCAACTGGCCAAATCCCTTTGCCTGTTTTTTTTTTTTTTTAAATCTGGGAATCAATCCAGAAACTTTTAGTTCTTAAATCCTTTACTCTAGTACTGCCTTAAATTGCTTAGAATATATTATAAATAACAATCTTTCACCGTTGGTGGCGCTATTGCTCGACGACCAGCAATTTATTCTATAGTTTACACATTTAGAGATACTTCATAAACTCTAATAAACCTTTCTTTTATTTTATTATTATAACCGATAGTATTTTGACATTCAAAGAAATTTAGTCCTCATACTTTTCAAAACGCATGCTTTGTTTAACAATTACTTATATATATATACTTATATGCGTTCTGCATAAACTACACACTCTATCTCGAAATAAGCCACCTGTATTTTTCTCGGTATATTTCCCACATCTGCATTCTTTTTTTCTTCACATTACCACAATTCCAATCCCACATATACATAACATATTTTTTTCTGATCGTCTAACTTTTAGTTTAATTTCATTTGATTTTTTTTTATTTTTAAGTAAGGATCATTAAATAGAATAAACAATTATATATATTATTTACTGTAACGAAATTATCGTATAACATGTAAACACATTTATATATATGAAGGTAATTACTACATTTAGATTACATATATTTAATTATAGATAAATGAATAATATTTCTAAATATACCGTTAATTACTTTTAGGACTGGGAAGCATTAAACTTAACAATTAAAAAATAAATAAATTAGTATCACAAAAAAATAAATTATGCGATTAATTAACTAAACAATAGTCTTGCATTGGTGGTCGAGAGGTCAGCGCGACTGCCTTACAAGCAGTTGCCCGGTTTGCTGGTTCGCGTCCCGGCCGATGCTATGACACTTAAAAAAACAAAAAAAAAACAACAATATAACTTGGTAGTTACATCTGTGAATTTCTAAGACTGAAGGGGAGGGATACCAAGGTACTAACATTGGTTTCTAAATAGGTATAATCAAAACATGCAATTCCAATTTTCATTTAACTATCTATCTTGCATTCATATTTATAATTATTTTTTCGAGATGAGGCACAAAATAACAGTTGCAGTTAACTAACCTTACATCCGCCACACTTTTTTATTCTTCTTAGCTGTTCTCAAATACTTCTTTAACATTTAAAAGATCTTTAGTCATATAAATAAATTACACACCAATTATTATCTCTCTGGAAAAATTGCATTCTTCAAAGCCAACTGCTTTCCTCTTATATATGCATTGTCATACATAACTGTTTAAGAATAATATTTATACACAATTATCATTTTTATAAGCAGAGTATATTGCACGTCTCTGGACAGAAATTTTTTTTCTTCCTTCCTGTCGCTTATATAAAATAATAAATATTGTTTATGTTTCTATTTATATTTCTTATCACTATTGTAATATGTATATATTCTCATTTGTACTATTATTAGTTTAAAAACATATTCTTTTAATTATAATATTTATAAATTAATAAATTATGAATTTGTTTAAAATTCAGCAATAGTATTTACACTATAAATATTTTAGGAAATAATCCCAGTGCTTATTTAAGCATAGCAATTCTTACACAATTACCATAGTCATAAAAACTTATTACGATTTTATTAATGCTCAACACGTAATTAATTTTGATATCTGACTTAATAAAATATTATTAGATAAGCTACTCCAGTTGCATTTTCAATTTTATAGTTTATTTATTGTTATTTAAGTTAATGCATTTTCAATTTTATAGTTTATTTATTGTTATTTAAGTTAAATCACATTTTAAATATAAAATTTTATATTGTATTTTCAAATAATAATGCTTAAAATAATTAAAAGCGCACTTTTCTTATACAATTATTTTATATTGTTTTTTTTTTTTTTCATATGTCATAGCATCGGCCGGGAGGCGAACCCACAACCGTCTGCAACCAACTACTTGCTTGCAAGGCAGCTGCGATGACCTCTCGGCTAACAACGCTTTTTTTAACATCTCTATATAGTTGCAATACCATTAATTTGATAACTTGCTTCCTGAGTATCCAAAATTAGAAATTTTGCTATATTAAAAATTATTTATTAACACCATTTTTTATACCCCTCCGATTTTAAATTATCCATATTTTTAAAATCTTATATTGTTATAAATATAAATATTAAATATATATACAAACTGCTCACTATATTTATGCACATGTTTATATAATAAATTATTTAATAGATTTTTTTTTTAAATCTTAAATAATTTCCATTATGCTGTATTTTTATGACATAATAAATGTTGTTAATTTCTAGAAGTTCTTATTTTTATAGCTATAACATTTATTCAATATACATAGGTTATATTTATTCAAAAAATATTTAAGTTAGTCTAAATATGTGTACTAATCTGAGTAGAATAATAATTCAATTTAGTAATATGGAAAACGGGGGAAATAATTTTTATTAGCAACAGATAGTTTTAGCACAAAGTTTTTTTTTTGTCTACAGTTAAAATAAAAAAAAGGAGGAACATCTTTTTTCCACTATTAAGCAAAAACTATATATATATAGGAATTTAATAATAATTTAACAATAGAAAAGAAAAAAACATTTTCACTGTTTTTTAAGAATATATATATTTAAAAAAAAAAAAAGAAGTTAATTACAGAGCTTCCAATATTTTAAATATTGTTATAAAGATGTTCACATTTTTTACTTTAAAAAAATAACCAGGGAGAGCTCACTTTTCACCATCCCACCCCCCAGGTTTGTTCTGCTCATCCACATCCTTTTGGTGGAGCTTATGGAAAAATATTTATTTCTAACACTTCTTTCTACAATTATCAAAAATGGAAAGAAGTTTAATCCTTTATTCTGAATTTTCATATATTTAAATAAAGCTTGTGATATAATGTAAAACAAAATATCTTTATATAACAACAATAATTGTATATAACAATATTAATACATAAAAGCTTTTTTTAGCAAATATTGATTTTTGTTCTTTTAAAAGTATTGGAACTATTTTACAATTTCAATCTACATTTCTATGAATGCATTATTGATTAAAATTGCTAAATAGTTCCAATACATTGAAAAGGGCAGAATAAATATTTACCAAAAAGAGCTTTCATGTATTATTATTGTTATTATATACAAACAATTACTGTTATTACATAAAGATATTTTGTTTTATATTATATTGTATGATTTATTTCCATACTATATATCTAGAGCATTTTTAAAATTCTAACAGTATTACATTAAAGTTGAATAAGGTTAGATAAGAATGTTAACAAATATATATAATATAATAGGATGGGTAATTAGGGGGTGAATCCCTGGGGTGATGGAAAATTATCATCCACCCCAGTTAACAAGATATTTCAAATAATTTTAAAGTAATGTTTACTGTCACAAAACATATATAAGTAATGTTATATATTATACAGCATGAGATCATGACATCTTTGAGAGATCAGCCCAGTTATCTCCTTAGAGTAATTAGAAGTATAATTCACCATAAATTCGCCAGCATTATAAATAAGTAAAAATCATTCATCATCATGAATGATCAATATTAAAATAAATCAACAGTCAATCTAGTGACTGGATTTGAACTGGGTCTACTGTAGGCCAGGCTAGCTTTTGAGTCTTTGACAGCTTGGGCAATTATTTAACCATTAATCTGGATGCACAAACTTAAGTGCTACTAAATTATAATATGCAACATAGAAACAATAATGCTGGGATATTAAAGCATGATGATCATCATTAATGCTCTGGCCACTTAGTTCCATTAATGTACTGGAAAACTATAACCTTAAATTCTGATAAATACTAAATTAAATAAAATGTAGTGCATGGGCTTTAAATAATATTCTCTTTGCATCAACCAGTATGATGATGATTGATCATCACTGGATGCTCATAAACACTAATATCTACCCTCTTTTATATATCAAGCCATTATGCATGAATCTAGCTTAGAGAACATAAGATCTATCATTGCTACTGTGATCAAGAGATGCTAAAAAAATTTAGAATCAAGTTTATGGGAATAATTAAGGTCTCTAGAATATGCTATACACATTTAAATCCTCTGATTTTGATTAATATACAAAGTAAAACCCTCTGAATTTGATTAATATACAAAATAAAACTATCATGTGATTTACAAAACCTCTTGATGAGTTTACATACAACATGTATAAATATGCACACAGATATGTGTTATAATATATAATGAATATATTTTAATTGACATTTAACAAAATTTAAAAAATGATTAAAATTTATATAAAGTGTCTATTTGGCCAGCATTGATATATACACACAGTCATGTGGCATAATAATAATCATAGTCACCAAAATGTATAGATACTGAACTGAGTTCAGACCTATATGATTATATAAGCTAATGAGCTTGGATTGAAAATATAGTGTTTTCAATTTAAGACTCATAGTTTTGTAGTTAAGTAGAGATAAAAGGTGACTGCTGGAGGATTGCATTAGATCCTAAGATCTAGGTGCAATGCTCTCAGATCCAAGGTTCCTCACTGACAAAAGCCATAAGCCAGAAACTAGTCTGGAGATATTGGATAAGTAGGTACTAAATGGGGATTTTATGCACAAGCCTTCTGACATACAGTGATCACTCTAGCTTGCACTGAGTGGCAATACATATAGAGAGTTTTGCCTGTTTTAACAACAGTTATAAGCAAGCATAAGAAATAGTGATCATGTGATGTTTATTGGTTTAAAACCAATCCTGCCTAATAGGATAGTGGTGGCCATGGTTATTAAAGAATCAGAGTCACCAAAATGTATAGGTACTGAACTGAGTTCAGAACTATATGACTATATAAGCTAATGAGCTTGGATTGAAAATATTATAGTGTTTTCAATTTGACTCATTGTTTTGTAGTTAAGTAGAGATAAAAGGTGGCTAATGGAGGGTTGCATTAGATCCTGAGATCTAGATACAGTGCTCTCAGATCCAAGGCTCCTCAATGACAAAGACCACAAGCCAGAACTAGTCTGGGGATATTGGATAAGTAGGCATTAGACAGGGATTTTATGCACAAGCCTTCTGGCATCCATTGATTACTCTGGCTTGCACTCAGTGGCATTACATATAGAGTTTTGTCTATTTTAATATACCATCATATGTTTATATAAGATGTATTTTTATAGATAAAGACCATCTCAATTATATAACTAAATAACACATAATAGCTTAACTTGTTAATAATCAAATAATTCAAACTGATCAGAAATTCAGTCATTGGTGAATATTCCTATTTCTTCAACTTGGAACAAAATATCTGTAATCTAAGATATTTATATTTTCCTTAAACAACATTTTTTATAAATAACTAAGTGCAAACTCTGCATTAAGGAAATCCTTTTATTCAGTAGAAAAATACTTTATATACAATAAGAGCATTACTATATGTATGTATACAATGCGTAAACTTCATTAATATTTAATGGGGATCGGTACTTTAACCTGAACTGATATGTGGTCACTAGAGGTGCTATTTCTGTGTTTAGACACAGAACATACAGGGTAGGGCCTCGAAAGCAGATGACGCTTTTTCCTGACGCTAGGTGGCGCTGTTCACAATGTGTACACACAGGAACCTTCCACAAGCTAGCTGGCAGCTTACATTGTCTGCTACAAAGAACCTAGGTGGCGCTGATTGCCGTAAACACATCTAGCTTATGTGCCGTCTGCTATCAGAACCTACCAAGATTCTAGCCCACTATGCGGCGCTGCTTCTCCACGTTACACATGGTAAAAACAGCAACCTCTAAATGCCTCATTGCTAACGTTTATGAACATAGTACTTAAAACATTCAGGGCCTATAATGTACAGGGGTGAATAATTTATAAAGTCATAACTATTTAAATATACAGTCAAACATAATAATTTTACATTCTATTTCACCATTTCATGAATCGATGGTTTTTTAAAGTATGACTTTGTAAAAAGCGATCTGTTTTTTTAATTATTTACTCTAAAAGTATTTTTTTTTTTTTGTAAATAAAACAAAACGTAATTTTTTTTTTTTTAAAAAAAAAAAGCTCATTTTTTTTTATCGTTCAAAAATGTATTAATCTTGATAGGTTCTGATAGCAGACGACACATAAGCTAGATGTGTTTACGGCAATCAGCACCACTAGGTTTTTGGTAGCAGACGATGTAAGCTGCCAGCTAGCTTGTGGAAGGTCCCTGTGCGTACGCATTGTGAACAGCGCCACATAGCGGCAGGAAAAAGCATCGTCTGCTTTCAAGGCCCCTACCCTGTATGTTCTGTGTGAAAACACAGAAACAGCGCCTCTAGCGACCACATAGCAGGTCGGGTTAAAGTACCGTTATATGTTACTGAAATTACATATAAAATAGTATACAATATTAATAATAATGAAAAAATATAATAGTCTTTATCTAGATATAAATTCCAATACAGATTTAAACTATCATATCCATGCTATACAACAAGTATGTATGTATTAATCATATGTGATTTAATTATAAAATTCAATATCTATTTCTTTGATCACAGTTTTTTAATGGAAAAATGCTAAAAGAAATTTAAAAAAAATATACAACAAAAAATATATATGTGTTTGTTTAAATATCAATTATAATTGGTTTGATCTTTCTTTTGTTTTCTCTCTTTATTAACAACAAACAAAACAAAAAAAAAGATATTTCCAAAAGTCTCTGTTTCATCTTCAAACTTGGATGACCATTGTTAGGATAGTTAAATAGTGGTCTTGCTTGAAGAACACACAGATTTGAATTATTTCAACTAGCCATAAAATATTTATTACTATAGAATAATACTCAGGATGAACAGCTGGAGTTAATTAAGAGTTCATGAAAATGCATTTCAGGTTTTGATGTTGATTTTTTTTCTCAGGGATATGGACATATAGTTTTTAATATAATTCTTCTTTTACACACACATCTTTGTGTTAATGACTTCTGAATGATGTAATCTGCAGAAAAATAAAGAGTGTAGCAAAACTTTGTATAGCTGAACTTCTTTACTGATGCATCATAATAATCAGATAGACTTTCAAATGAGTTTTTCTTCTTTTTCAAATAATGAAAAGAAAGCAAAATTAACAGACATATGAAAAAAAAAATGGAAGTATAAACAGAATAGAAGTAGTAGTAATAATAATATCCATGACACATACTTGCAATTGTCCTATTACATCAGCAATTTCCATAGGATTTTTAAATTATCCAACTCCATGAGACATATTCTGTCAAACTTTCAATGTTAGTTATCAGATACATACAGACATCAGGCAATAATTTATTTTCAATGACTTTTTGAACAATTTAGCATCCATTTGAAAACATATATTAAATAAAAAATAATAAAGCAGATAATTTTTTAAAATATTTTAAAATGTATATATTTATTAAAAAAATAGAGATTACAAATCCATTCTCCAATTTTACAAACACACACCTTTAGTTATCTTTACCATTAACATTACCCGGGGTCTCATTTTATGCGATAGATAGGTTCCTCAGAAAATGTGCACAAAAGAAATCGCACAAAAATAGACTTAACTTACCTTGAAAAATGGGTGATACATACTGTAATTTTCGAAAATCACATAAAAGCAAAGCTATACTTTAAAATTCACATAAAAAAAAATGAAATAAAATATGAGTAATAAAAAATATCGAATTTGAAAAAAAATGATACAAGACAAACTTTTTTTTTACTTTTTTTATTAACTACAGTATTTAATTGTATTCAAAACAATATATTTTTATGCGTAATTTACAGTATTTTACATTTTTTCATACATGTACAGTATTTTGCTATTTGAAGATATGCAAGTTCGTTTGTGAAGTAGTAAGACATCAGATTCATCATAAGAGGAAATACAACTAGTGCCAACTTCATTTTTAATTGCTCTTATAGTACATTTGCCCAAACTAAAATGTTTTTCAATTGGTGTTGATCCTTCCCATTTTGCTAAACAATCTAAAATTGAAATCTTTGTTTCCAAAGAAATTCATTTTCTTGGGTGATTTTTCCTCTTCATTAGGATAAACTAAAAGTTTAAAATAAAAATAAGAACTTAGACTTATGATAATAAAAAGACACCTACTCATCACTATTGGGCAAAATTTGATTAAAACTAACAATTAAAAATTAAATTCTTATTTTTGTCTTTAATTTTTTAATCTTCAATTTCATTTAAAAATCAATTTTTATTGTTTCACATCACATTAATTTTATATCATGTTATGTAATTTTTAAATTGTTAATTATAATTAAAAATCAGATTTTAATTTTTAATTGTCAAATTTAATTGTGCTCCCAGCTGTTACTCACCTTTTAAAAAGAAATTTGTGGACACTAAATGGTTAATTGATTATATAGTCTTTTTTAAAAAAGCAAATGTGATTTAAAATGCAAAACCAACATGCATAGTACATACATCTATAATGTTTGAACAGATTTACATTATAATCTTGTAAAATTTAATGTGTGTATATAAAATGGGGAAATCCTGATTTTAAGTGAATTATGAACTTCTTTATTGCATAAAATCTATTACAGTATTATTATAAAGTGCTGAAAATATTGAAATTATTAGATGGAAGTCGAACTCCGATAATGAGCTATTACTTTAAATATGATGTGTGAGTGTGCGAAATTTATACTATTTAAAGTAATAGCACATTATCAGAGCTCAACTTCTGATCTAATAATTTTTATTGCATAAAAGAAAACCACATACAAAGATATTAAGAAGAAACATGAATCGCATAACTTCAAAATCGCATTAAAAAGCTCTGCATAAAACGAGACCCGGCTGTATTTGCAATAACCATTTAATATAACTGACTTATGCTTTTCTCTCCCCCATCTTTTTTTAAAACTTTCATTCCATTTTTAATATAACTTTAAATAAAATATCAACTTTAAATATATCAAAAATACTAAAAAATATTGAAATATTTTATAAAAAAAAAAAAAAAAAAGTGCAAATTGTGACATGCATGAAATATTTACATATTTAAATAAATACTGTATACACATAAGAGATTATAAGATATTTATTTTTTTAAATAAAAAAAACAATCTTGAAGAATTAATAAGCTTTCCTCTTTTCTTTTACCCCCCCCTTCCTATAACTCTCTTAAGGTATGAGCTGCTAATCCTAACAATACATATAAGGGAAATATAGATTTAGAAAAAAAATTAATTGCTTCCTTTGTAAATATAATTATTAATGATGAACTTTAATATATCATGGAAATAAATTATTGCAACTTATAAATTGAGCTATGCAAAATAGGCTACCTACATTAATAATCAATTGCTAGTGATAAGTATTAATATGACTGTATACTGTAATATACATACATTCATATTTACTTTTATATAAAAATAAAGATTTAAGTTAATCATTATTTCCACTTTTTATTGACTAAAATTTACTTTAAAAAAAGTTTTCTATCGCAAAATTCACATCAATTAATTTAGAAATACTCCCACCATTCAACTTTTTATTAAAAAATTATTAAGTATTGTAATAAAAAATAAAGTGATTAAAACATGAATAAAAACAAGATATTCACATATTTTAGCCTTATCAGTTAAAGTTTTATTTAAATATTTTCAAATGAAGGAAGATTGCATTAGACAAAAAAAAAATAGAAAGACAATTTATTTAGAAAGTGGATATTGACTTTATTATAGGGGCAGATATAGTGGAAGCAGTGAAATTTAGTATGAATAAAAAATGAAAAAAAAACAACAACTACCAAATGTAGATAATTCAAGTTCATCCCTAGTCAAGTTCTCAGTCTGATGAAGAAAAATATATATTTATATCGATGAACAAAATGCTTGTGATCAGATAAAATATTTCAAAACTTTTTAATTAAAATTTTAAGGTTAGAATTAGAAAATACTTAAAAAATAAAAACATTTGAATAAATTTGCATATGAAAATAGAAATGAGAGAGAACAATATTTGTTGGAAAAAAAATTGTAATATAAATTCATTTTTTGGAAAAAAATAAATAAATTAGAAATGAAAGACTATATTTTAACTAACAGGAAATATGTGATTTAAAACAGTGATGTATTGTGATGTGACATGGCTACTCCTTTATCAAAGTCAGAATCTCATAGCCAATATGCCCAGATAAACCTGTTAGCCATCTTATTTTCCATTCTCCATGCTGTTTTTTTCCATATTCTTCTTCACCCTGATCTATCCCATTTCCACAACATCATCTTTGTACACTGCATGGTCTTTATATCTAAATCCTCTTATCTTTTTCCAAGCCTGGCATAAAGACCAAAAACCCACTTTCTGTATGATCACAATTTATATTTATTTGCCACAACTTCATTATTTGTACCCTTTTTGATTGTAGGAATTTGTATTCAATTAGCAAATGCCTAATACTTTCTATGCCTTCCTTACATAACTTGCAGTCTAAATCACTCACATTATGTGTATATTCCCTTGTTGCTAACAATTCTATTCAAGCCTTAAACTATAAACTATTTTCCTTGATATGATATTATCATAAATTAAATCTCATCCAATATTCTGTTTATTTCTATATATATTTAGATTCTTTTTACTCTCCATATTAGTTCTTTATCTCTCCAGCTTCCTAATTTTATTAATGTATCTATTCTTCTATTCCATTCTTTGCTACTATAGCACTTAATAATCATCCCAACACAATCACTCCACGTTTTGTACAAATATGCTGGCATAAAGTCTTTATCCAAATCTTTTGCACACCATACTACCTTTCTCATCCATCTTATTATCTAACTTTTATTCATAACTCAATTAAATACTATTTTGGCCCTTCTCCTACTATCCATAAATTGCAATCTTGCTTTTTGTATCTCATATAAAAACTTGACAATCCTATTTCTCCTTGAATTGCCTCCTTTGCCATCCACACATCTGCATCTAATGCATGTCTTCTTACTTCTCTTTGTACTTTTTCTAAGTAATTAACATTCTTTACTAACACATAATACACCATTACCATATATTAACCCTGCTACTGCCATTCCATTCCATAAAATCTTTGCTATATCATTTATTATATAAAAACACTGTTAATTTTTTTATCAGTCTCTTTCTTTTTTCTTTGTTTCATTTATCAATTCTTCTTCCATTCATCCAAGCAATTCCTCTGATTACTTAAGATGATTCTCAAATAGTTATACTTATTCACTACATTTAACTTTTTATGCCCCAAGAAAAATTATTTCTCTTCTCTTACCCCAGAATTTATCATTAGCACTTTTGATTTTTCTCCACTGAATTTGATTCCCATTGGTTTACCCACCCTTATGCAAGCAAGTCTTCAGCACAACTTCCATATCTTTCTTACTTTCTGTGATATCACCAGCAAATAAAAGACCTGATAATGTATACACTCCCTTGCCACCCATTAATGGTATCTCTACCCCTCTTTCTAGTCTTTCTATTGTCCTCTCCATTTCTCTCAAATATAACAAAGCAAAATAGGTGACATAAGGCATCCTTGACTTAGTCCCACCACATTTTAAACTCTAACTAATTTTATATTTTCTAACTGATACATATGATAATTATTTTCATATTCTTTGCCTAACTATCTCCATTGCACTACTTATTTTGCCATCTATATCCCTTGTCACTCTACTAAATATACACTTCATTCTATCATTCTTATCTACATTAATTATTTTCTATTTCTCCTGACTTTTTCTATAAATTGTCAACACTTAAAAACGATTTTTATACCTCTTTTATCACATTTATACATGATCTACACAATTATACATCTTCTGTATTCTTTCTAGTCTTATTTAAACACTACAGATGGAAAATCTTATCACATACTATACACTCTACCAAAGCACACCTAGTTTCCTTCTGACCATCATTCATACATTGCAGAATACAAATGCACTACATATTTCCTTATTTTTCCAATTATCTTATTCCATATTTAAATCTTTTTTTTTTACAATTCTCCAAGTCTTTATATAAAAAAAAAATTTTCTTCTTCATAATGGAGAATGAGAAACATGTGCTCCCCTAAACTCAATCTCAACATTACCCCTCTTTTTTAAATAAATCATTCTCCCACTTAACATAGAGAAACTCTCCAAACAGCAGTATGACCGGTGCATGCCATAGTAATATATGGATCCCTATCTAGTGATTATTCAGTCAATATTTCCAGACTAGTTTCTAGCTTGTGACTTTCATGAGAGAGGAGCCTCAGATATGAAAGCACTACATCTAGATCATAAAATCAGAAAGCACTGCACCTAGATCTTAGGATCTAACACTACTCTCCAATAGCCACTTTTTTACCTTTTTAGTTAACTATAAAGATATGGTTCCAAATTGAAAACAGTAGATCTGAACCCAGTTCATTATCTATAAATTTTGGTGTCTTTGGTTATTTAATAATCATAACCACTAAACCACTAAACTTACATGTTTACCATTTTCCTATGTTTATACAAGATGTTAAAACAATGACAAACTCTCCAGACTGATGAAAGTTATAAGCTAGAAACTAGTTTGGGGGGCTTGGATGGGTAGGAACTAGATAGGAATTTCATGTACAAACTACCTTGCATCTATTGATTACTATGGCTCATGGACATAATGGCCTGTGTAAGCGTAGGAAATAGTGACCATGTGATGTTTAGTGGTTAAATATGCATATTGTAATTGTAATGTGATTAATAAATTTATCATATGAAGTACTAAACTGTAAAACTAGAGAGATAAAAGCTATTAAAACATTATCAAGAGTTGATGATTTAAACCTGTATAAATAGTTCAAATGAATTTCAGCTAGAGAATCATTTTAAAATATTAAAAGATGCCTTCTCTTGTAAGAAATTAATAAGAAAATTTCACTATTAAGAGCAGACATACACACAATATGTACAAAAAGCTTCAATTAATCAATAGTTTTTGTTTATTTTTGTTTATTTTGTGTATTTAATTATCTATATGAATATGTGTATAAGTGTATTAATTATATAATTATATATTTGAATAGTTTTGATATAAATAAAGAATATTGATAAAGTGTTTAAGAAAGTTGTAAATGATATAACTTCTTTTTATACTGTACTTAAATCTATTTTTTTTCTTTTAGTTAGGTTGAATCTAATGTTCTATGTAATTGATTTGGAATGATTTTAATAAAAATCTTGTATCGATTAGTTGAAAGCTGATCAGTCTGCACTTCTTAATATATATATATATATTTTCATAATGGACATGTTAAGGTCTTATGCGTGAGGGGTCAGAGGGGCTTAAAGCCAACACAGATGTGACAATAATATTGACATCAACAACAGCTTTGAGCATTCATTATCAGATTTTTCAATGATATGGACGGCTGAAGAGTTGGAGGATGGTGAAGATTAAAACCTGTCCATTAAAGTTTGAAGATTTGTTATCTTAATATAAACTGAGCACTGATTATATATATATATGTGTGGGAGATGATGATCTGAACCAACTGATGAGTGCTGGTTGAGCAAAAAATAGATATATTAGAGATCATTTACTCTTTTAACGTGTATATGATCATATGTATCGGTTATATAAGATGGAGTGGATAGAAAGTCTGAGTTCAAATTCCTTCTAATTGCAATACCACTGCTGTATTTTAAATATTTGATAAGTAGCTTTGCTTGCAATCAACTTATGTATTTTTTTTAAGTTGGTTTTTTAAAAATATCTATAATCTATAAAGATTCCACCATTTCCTGGAGCGCTTCTATTGTTAGACTTAATTGCATGACTCATTTCTCAGATTAAAATACTTAGTATTTGTTGCTTTTATGTTATTGTTGTTTTTTATTACAATATATTTCTTTTTTTTTCCTCATGTGTCATAGCATCAGCCGGGAAGCAACCCGCTAACCCGGGACAACTGCTTGTAAAGCAGACGCCGCTGACCTCGCGACCACCAATGCTTGACTACAATATATTTCTTTAAAATATTTTTCTTATACTTCACAGGTTATATTATTTTTTCCTTTTTTAGAAATAGTGCCATCTTTTTCTTTTTAACACTGAAATAATTATTTTGTTCAATCATTTAAAAAATCAAGTAAAAAAAATTAGCAATAGTGTAATGAAAAAAAAGGAACAGATTAATTTGTATTGTGCTGGTAATCCAAATACATATCGTTAAGAATGAAGTTGAGAACCGTTCAAATAGTAATATGCATTAAATGCTTGTACTTATGTGTTTGAAGTAGTGTTGAAAGATGAAGATTTTAAAGTACAATTAAGATATTGTAAGGGAAAAAGAGATGTAGTTATCTCGTGCTTGTATTTAGTAAAATAAGATATATATATTATATTACTGACATCAAACGTTAGTTTAATTTCATCAGCACTCTCTTGTGAAACAAACGTAAGTCTGAATAAAGTGGAACAGGTAAATGATCAACCTCTTATCTGTTATCCATAAAATTATAATGTATTTTAAAATTTAAACCTATGTAAACAAGAAGCAATCTAAATCAGGAAAAATCTTTTGTTTAATAAACAAATGTATATCTACTTATGTATACATAGAAAGACTAATACTCAAGTCGTTTTAACTTTGGAAACTCCTAATCTCACATATACAAATTTAGTTAAGTTTATAATTTATATCTGGGCTAAAAATAATATAATAATCTCTAATCGAATAAACCATTTGTGATAATCATTAAAGCATTTTTTTAAAGACATTATTAACATATAAATGAGTCCAAAAAACTGAACTGATTAAATTGTTTTCAGATATAAGTAATTTCAGTCTCATGTAAGCAATTAAACTAATGTAATCAAATTATTTGTTTTGATATATTTTAAGATATCTGCAATCAGCAACAGAACTGGTTTTAATTACACCAATTATTTAGAGTTCCAAAAACATTAAACTAGTTTAGAGTCTCACCTAGTATTCTCTGATTAAATCAATATTTATGTAAATGGCTTTGAGTGATAAAAAATTCACTTTATTTTTTTTCATGTGTCATAGCATCGGCCGGGAAGCGAACCCGCTAACCCAGGACAACTGCTTGTAAAGCAGCTGTGCTGACCACTCTGTAAAACGATAAAAACTGAATTAAAAGATCGAATTAAAAGACACTAATGTCTTTATATAGGGGCATTAGTAAATAAAAATAATAACACCAACATTAAAAAAGAAATTAAAGACAATTTCTTAACCAAATGTTTATGAACTTTCCTAAGATCAGAGTGAAGTTGTCAAAACTTTAAAGATTAAACTTTTAAAGAAAGAACTGATTATTTCAAAAGAAGAAAAACCTATCCAAGAAATATCTTGTATTTTCACAATGTCATACATCTAATTGTAGATAAATTCTTCTGCATTCTAGTCTTTTATAACTAATCAAAATAATTTATCACTGTTATATGAAAATTACTATTAGATCCATTTACTATAAAGGTTTCAAATTACACAGAGGCTAAACTCTCTATATAGTAGCGCCACCAGTGCAAACATTCTTGCATCCATTGATTATTCTGGCTTGCTCTGGTGGCGCTACTGTGTGGAGAGTTTAGCCTCTGTGTAAATAGCTTGTGTAAGCATAAGAAATGGTGATTATATGGTGTTTAGTGGTTTAAGGTTCCAAATGATTACACTTTGATTCACAAATGCTAAATTTTCCTTATTCATAATTCAGATGTTTTTATTCACAGGTGTCAAAAATATTGAGTGAGGAGTAAGGTATATTTTAAAAAAAAAAAAAAAATTGCATATAATTAGATTGATCATATATAGAAATTTGAGTGAAACAGCAGGATTATGTCTTCTTCGATGCAACTAAGTAACTGTTCAAAAATTAATAAAAATACAAAGTATCTAAGTAGAATGATATATAAAGCAGTCATTAAAAAATTGAGTCCAGAGAAAAATTATAATATTTAACCAGTGGAAACTTATAATTCAAATAAGTATACAACATTTAGAAAAATGAATCAAAATATATAGCTGCTCACATAAATAGTAAAAATATTCATTAATAGATCAACAAACGAACTATTTCAAAAATTTGTCTCCTTTAATGTGCCTATTATAAACTATAGCTTTATGGAAAAAATATTTTTCATTATATGTAGAATATGAATAATAAAAATTCAGATTTAATTAGAAACTAAAAACAAAACGAAGATTTGAAATTGAATAAATTTGATAATAAAAATTTGAAAAGTGAAAGTTTATTAAATAAAATCAAGTCCTTAGTCAAATAATATCAGTAATAATATTCAGTATCCCTCGATATCTGCTTGATTAGAAGTGATGAAATAATAAAAAAATTATTTTTTATATATACGCGTCCGTTTTATTAAGTAAAATTATTTTCAAAAAATCCTACTATGCCCCGTTTAGTCATTCTGTAAATATGATTAACCTAAAAATACTATAATTATACATAAATAAAATATTCTTTATGAGCAATCTAATATTTTATATGTATTGTAAAACAATTGTTTTGTTGTTTGTTTGTTTTTTTGTAAAAAATTAACGTTCTCAAAATTGTAATCTAAAAGTAAAAGATAATATGCTGCTAAGAAACTGAAGACTCTACAGATAACTCATTCTAGAAAAATATCATTTATGATACGTAATCTACTCTAAAATATAAAATTTTACTCTTATGTTTTTAAAATTTTACTGAACGTATTCTAAATAACTCGTTTTAATAATTGTCACAATTCAAAATTTTTAGATGGAATTCTACATTGCAGATTCCAAAGTGAATTTTATGACAGGCAAAATTAGTAACCAGTAATAAATTATTATTAGTATATTTTAACATTAGTTGGATCTTACTATTCTATTACCCACAATATTATTTTGATTTAACAAGCATATTCAATACAAGCATGTTGCATGTAAATACATATCCTTAGATAATGAAGACAATTGATTAAAGTATTTGTATTTAGATATACAATTAAATTGTATAAAAGATTGATTAGGAACTAAGAAGATTATCTATTTAGTTAATAATTTGTAAAATTAAAGAACAGAGGTGCAACAACTATTGATAGATAGATATAATCAAATGGTTTGCTGCTAGGCAGTCATACAATGTTTGAAGACCGGAAGTGATAGGTTAGACTGTAGTCCATGAATTTTTTATTCTCAAGTTTATTTGTTTATCATGGCAATACATACATCATGTAGAAAACTATAGATCTGGTGATTTAATATATTATTCATTACTTTATGAAGTTTTAATATCTAAAATTATATATTTATATAAATTTTTTAATTCACATTTAATCAGTTTTAAGCTAAGAAATGTAATCTATGCTATCAAAAGGCAAATATTATCTCTATTTACATAAATATAATTTTCTTATTTCTATTCTTTATTATAATAACAATCTATAAAAATATTTAATTCAATATATATATATAGATGGTAAAGAATAAAGGAATTGCAAGGAATACGTAACTAAACATCAATAAATGAATGTGAACACAGTAAATGAATATATGACTAAAAAAATTGGCATTAGAAACCAAGAGAAGTAATAAATATAGCATCAGCAGTAAATAATCATCTAGTTACCAAACAGAATATTAATAATTTAATCAATAATCATCATTTGTGACTGAATTTAAAAAAGACAAATAAAAAATCTTAGGCTAATCATCATCTAGCCAATATCAAACTTGAAG
Organism: Epiperipatus broadwayi; assembly: GCA_028023455.1. Classification (NCBI taxonomy): domain Eukaryota; kingdom Metazoa; phylum Onychophora; class Udeonychophora; order Euonychophora; family Peripatidae; genus Epiperipatus; species Epiperipatus broadwayi. The sequence goes on along the minus strand of JAQFVV010006199.1, from coordinate 19,666,097 downwards.
ACAAATTACTGGTATATAAAAGAGAAATTGTCAATATCTCTGTTGCTTACACATAAATAAGTGCTAAACTAATTATAAATGTAATCTTATATGAAAAGTTTTGGGAGCCTTAAAATTAATGTTGACAATCATCAATACTCAGGGGCATCTGGTGTAATGAATGTGCTGGCCATCATTAAATTAGTAATTGTCATTATAAAATATATAATTCAAAGTGAGCAAAATTTAAAGATTACCTTCATTATCTTTGCACTATCTAAGTCATTCTAGAGAAAATTACATATCCATGCATACACCATATATATTGTATATACTGATAGTCCTAAGCTAGCTTTGGAATTATAAAGATAAACATGATTAATCTATTCTAACATTAAATAATTTCACTGGAATAACTTTTTAATCAATAAATTTACTAATTAAAATAAAAATAATAATAAAGAAATGTTTCTAAATTGCTTTATATTAAAAATAGATCACTTCTGATTTTGATTATTTACAAATATTACATATTTACATAGACTGAAAAACTAAGCAGTAAACTTTAAGAGATATAACACACATATGTAAGTGCATATATGATATAAATTATTCCAACCATCAATAAGCTAATAAATATTACTCTATTTTAATAACACATAAATAACTATATAGTAATACATGCACGCATATTCTAATGTGAAAATAATATTTCAATTATTAATTTTCATCTTTACATTATAAACAAATTATTACTTTTTTTCTGAATCCTCTTTACCTTTTCTTTGAAAATCTACTTCAAATTTATTTTCTCTTTAACTTTTGTTTTTTTCTACATGCAAACATTAAACAATGGTTTTCCAATTTCTGTCCATTAATTAATTTCTTAACCAGCTATTTTAATTTTATTCAAAAGTTGTATGACTCTAGTTATAATAATAATTTTTTTCTTTTTTTAAAAAGAAAACCCATCAAAGTTATTATTCCATCCAAAAAAATATATATGTATTTTTTAAATAATGTTTTACTTTTTTCCATTTTCATAAGTTTATTCATAAAGTAAGTCTCATACAAGAACAGATATGTGATATCAGATTTGATTCTCAACATATTCCTAGTGTATTATAGTACCAGAGTCTCTCCAGATTATGCTGACTTGTTGCAAAAATAGCCTGTATAATATATCTCAATTACCAGATAGACAAGGTAAATGTTGAAAGTCCTCAAAAACTCAATTCAGCTCTTATAATTTACAAATTTCAACCAGGCAAATAGTCTACTTTCCATGCATATTGGGCAATAAAATCATGAAGAAGTCAATCCACTTTACTGTCCCTGGAGTTCAAATTTGCCCAACATGGAGAATAGCAAATTGCCTTTTTTCAATGCTGACTTTCTGTATTTTTACAATAACTATCAGTTAATCTGAATATTCTATTTATAGTAGATATGGTAAAATGCATAAATATGAAAAATAATAGTATTTTCTCTTTTGATTAATAAAAACAAGATAATAATTAAATTAACAATGTTCAGTTTTTTTTAAATTTATATTTATCAATATCAAAAATGTTTTAAACAAAAAAATCTTTCTTAATCTTTTAAGTAAAAGCAGATAATGAAATGGATTCTATAATTAATATGTATAACTAAGAAAAAATATTTTTGGTTTAGACAAAAAAAAAATTTTTTTTTTGTTATATTAAAAAATTAGATTTTTGTCAAAATAAGAAATAAAAACCTATATATGATTGAAATAACTTTAAAAATATCAAATATTATTACTTAATGAATACAACATTTTTGTGTTAAATAATTACACACATAAATTTTGTCTCTTTTCCTTTTAAATTTTAAACATACAGTGGAGTTCCAAATTATGCTACATTTTGTTCTAAGCTTTCTCTCTGTCAAACCAAATGTATGTAGCGAATAGTTCATGTTTTGTTTATAAACACTGATTAGAGTAGAATATATATAATTTATTACAATGCAAGGGTTCAGAAATTTTCAATAAGCATATATGTATGACAAAGATGCATTCTTATATGTATAGTATGCATATATAAATTAATATTATGTATAAATAAAATTCTAAAAATTAATAATATATTTATTAATAATAAATTGGATACATTTACATATATTATTGTCTGTATGTTCATTCATGTTATTCACTGAAGCACTAAGAATAAAAAAACTAACTACCGTAATTTTATTTTTAAAATATATTAAATCTGACTTTCATAGCTATTAAATATCCTCTAGACAATTTTTTTTTCTTATAGAAACATAATAGTAGTCTTGTTATAAAAAAATTAGATCATCTAATTGGTTTGACTTTAAGTCAATGTTAACTTTTAGTATGTTCTAGAATTTTGTAAAATTTTTAGCATTTTGCTTAGAAAATATTCTATTATGTAAAATATTGTACATCAAATTTGGAAAGGATGATAAAAGAAAAATGAAACATATGTACTTTAAACATAAAGCAACAAAATTTTATTGATTTATATTTATGTATGAATCTACAAGATGGATAATGACTATAAGCATATTGTAAAATTTATTTGTAAAATTTCATTTTTTTAATGTGATAGCATACAGCAAGAGATAGAGAAAAAGGCTGCTCAAATATCATAAAATTTACAAATATTAATGACTTTTTAGTTTGTTTACACTTTTCTTTGAATAGCATATAATTAAAGTTATGTAGTTAAATGTAGCATAATTTGTCGCTCCACCATACATGCACACACATACTACATTGTGGGCCATATATAATGAAAGTATATAAATCATTAATTTTTTTTTATAAATATACACATTAATATTTAGATTATTTGATTAAATAGATAAAATGTTCTTAGGTTAATGAAAGCTTGATTTATAAATATTGTATATACTTTTAGCTTATTTTTTTAATGAAAATTTTTGTTTGTAAAAGTGTTTCACAACAACATTTTATAACTATGAAAAATATTGACATATGCTCTGACTTTGAAAGATTTATAATTCAAGTAATTAATTAATAACTGGAATTATTTATAAACATTATTATTAAAAAATCAATATACTGTATATAAAGATAAAATAGCCCACTATCAGACAAAGACCTCTACATCTCATAAAAAAAAGCATCAAAAAAACTGTGTTTGGCAATTTCTGTTTAGTGAGAGTTTGAACTGTTTTTCACTGATGTTTTATTCTCTTTTTACAATACCTAAATATTCATTTGTCAACTAATATTGGATGGTTAATTAAATTGTTTGTAGGCTGGCTACCTAAAAAAAAAAATCCTAAACCTGATAGAAACTGAATTTTTTCTCAAGTTTTAAATTACCTGAATTTGAATCCAAGCCATAGCCATGGCATATGAATATATTAACAATATACATTGCGTCCTTATAATATATATATATTATAATGATAGAATGGAGCTCTCAATCTAGAGAGTTTCTGCATTGTAATATTTACAGTGTTTTTAATTTTATTAAAAAATAAAATAAAATAGTAATACAATTAGATTAAGAAATATGTTAATTAAAATCATTAAATATTTCAGTTATGTTAATTTAATAAACATGTGTGAATATTGATTATGACTACAAACATAAAATATTTTATTTTGATTGGATTATTTAGTATTGTCATTGTTAAAAATTTTTATTGGTATAATTAGATAAAAGAAAGGAATTTATGTTAATAAATATATAAATTGAAATTGAGAAATATCTATTTATAAAATAAAATATGAATGTTAATTAATTTTTTTATAGATAACAACACTTTTAATTGAATAGAAATAATTATAGAAATGGATTTAAACCATGTAGCAATAAATTTTTAAAAAAGAAAAAAGTTTGGTGGTAATTAGTTTTTAGTTTGAATTTGGAAGATGGCTTGTGAGAATAAAGATTGGAAGATATTTTGTTGTTTAAAATATCAGATGAGATGTTCCGCCAATACATTTGATTGGATATAATTGATTCCTAGTTAATCTTTAATATAGGAAAATATACAGAATGGTAATTTTGATAAAAATCATCTGTTTAGTTGAATTGCAATTTTTTTTAAAAATTTGAAAAAATAGAAAATACAATTATGGTGGGCTAAATTTAACATATATCCACTCAAAACCTGAAGCCATGTGGAGCTGTCTATGGTCAAACCAGTAGAGATAATGCTTATAAAAGAGTTTAAATATTAAATGAGATCCAAGAAACTGCCTTAAAATTATCACTTATTGGGATTTAAATGTGTTGTTATCCTTAATTAAATATCTACTTTTAAGAAATATGATTTAGTCATTAATATTACTAAAAATGTATTTTTATCTATTTAATCATTTATGCTTTTTTTTTTTTTTGAAAATTGCTATTTAAAAGACTTGATCTGTCTGCAATATCAATATTTCAAAGCAAACACTTTGGAAATCTATATTCTATTGAGAGAAGATTTTTTTTTTTTTTTTTTTAAAAACCCTATTAAGGAAACATTAAGTACGGTTTCTCTAGGGTTGTGAATATAAAGAAGAAAAACAAATGCTTTGGAATAGAGTAAATGACCTTGGGGTAAAGAAATTCCCCTATTTTAATTAAAGTAAAAGAGTGTTGGTTTGTATGAACATGTAACATTTAATTTATTTTCTAGAAAAGATCTATAATAATAATAATAATAATAATAATAATAATAATAATAATAATAATAATAATAATAATAATAATAATAATAATAATAATAATAATAATAATAATAATAATAATAATAATAATAATAATAATAATAATAATAATAATAATAATAATAATAATAATAATAATAATAATAATAATAATAATAATAATAATAATAATAATAATAATAATAATAATAATAATAATAATAATAATAATAATAATAATAATAATAATAATAATAATAATAATAATAATAATAATAATAATAATAATAATAATAATAATAATAATAATAATAATAATAATAATAATAATAATAATAATAATAATAATAATAATAATAATAATAATAATAATAATAATAATAATAATAATAATAATAATAATAATAATAATAATAATAATAATAATAATAATAATAATAATAATAATAATAATAATAATAATAATAATAATAATAATAATAAGTAAGAAAGAAAGTTGTATTGGTTTTTTTTTATCATGTGACATTTTGATCTTGTCAGACGTTCATTTCTAACTCAAGAGAAATAAGCTTCTAAACTGAGTATATAGATGGAATGTAACTGGGTTATTTTGAATTACTGCTTGTGCATTGCAGTCTTTCTCTTTGGAGAGTATCATTTTTATCAATAACAGACCCGTATAATTATTTATTCATCCTAAATGGATAAAATAAATTTTTGTATATATATATATGAATAATAAATTCAAGAGCTTTTCCTGAATTAAAATTTCGATTTTATGATTAGATGTAAGTTCCTAGTATAATATATATATATATAGTAATAATAAATAATCATAATTTTTTTAAACATCTGTAATTGAAAATTAGAAGTAACTACCTCCCACTGAGCTACGTAATGTCAAAAAAAAAAAACCAAAAGATAAAATGATACTATTCTATCCTTAGGTTCTGTTGTTATATAAGCTCAGTTTTTGATGTGGTTTTTAAATAATTTGTCTATTGGATTAATTTTATGTAGACAGAAGATTTGAGTAAAGATTTTATTTGTTTTCTATATTTTTGAAGAATACAATAATCAGATGCTATTTAAAAATATATATAAATATTAGTAAGAAAATTCTGTATATCTGATACATATCATATTTGAAAACAATATCAAAAATGTGTTTGAAATTAAAAAAGATCAGAAAAATTAGATTATAAAAAATATTTTTAAAAACAGCGTTTATACATATATATAAACTGTTTCTGCAATCCCAAGATAATTCCAGCAAAATTTTAATGAAAAATAAAATAAAATTAAATTGATCTTTTGTCTCTGAAGATTAAGAATAATTATATATATATTCTCTTTACAAATACTCTATTTAAAAGAAGAACTCTTTTACTACAATAGCCTGTAATTTGTAAACTTTCATCTCCATTGAAAATTGTTGAAAATGTTATCAGAAAAAGTGCTGTTGTCTCTTAACTTTAGATCATACTAATAACATTATTCCACATGATAATGATCAATTTGTTTTATAAAATAGATTTTAATATAATGCTTTTAAAGTTGTAATTATAAATTTATTTAAATGCACACATTGATTACATAAGTAATATTTACTAAGGCTGTAAACCTCTAGAATATGCACATGAAAATGTGAAGGTTGGAGTAAAGAAGGGTTCCCCTCTTTTCTTCCAAAGTGTAAGATTGTGGTTAAGACCTGTAGAGGTCCCTACCTTCACATTTTATGTGCATATTCTAGAGGCTTACAGCCTTAGTAAATATTACTTATAATGCTTTTATTGATGTTAAAGTTAAAAAAAATCTGAAGAGGTCAGCAAATAAATAGTGCAATGTGGATATTTAGACAAAGAATAAGTAAGATAGAGGAAGAGATAACAATGGAAATAAAATTAAAAGCATTAAATATGAAGTGTGAGCAGATCAATAAATTAATAAATAAAAAGAATAAGGAAGAAGTAGATAAAGAAGTCTAGAAGGTGGAAAAGAATGTTACAGATGAAGTAGGAGAACTAAATTTTGAGGCAATCTTGTCAGGGGACTTGCTAATTAGAGGGGATGGGAATGTAATTCCAAGGGAAAGTAGAAATAAGTATGTAAGAGTATGCTTGCCTGAAGCTGGATTTGGGATGTTACAGATAAGGTAAAGAAACTGCGGAGTGGAGATGTTAGTGTTATGGTAGGGACAAATAATTTGTCCGAGTCATTGGAGAGAGTAATGAATGAGTACAAAGAATTGATTAGTTTGAATAAGGCTTAAAGGAAGAGTAAGAGTAGTTGGATTATTACTGAGATTTGACAATAGGTATATATTAGATAGGGCATGTTCTATAAATGAGATATTGAAAAAATTATACAACAAAAATAATGTTATATTTGTAAATGTGTGGAATTCTTTTATTAGTAAGAGGAAGTTATACAGGATTGCACTTAGCAAAACAAAGAAGTGAAGCATTAGGGGGTTTTATTTATGAAAAATATAGTTCAGGAAACTTATAAAGAGGGGTAGGATTTTAAATTACAGTATTATCAAAAAAGAAAATTAAAAATCAATGGGATGTAAGAAGTAAGCAAAGGGTAACTGATCCAGATATAAATATAGATGTGTAGAGGGAATGTGTCTGTAAAACTAATGATAAACAAACTAATTACAAATGTAATAGAAAAGAAATAGTCAAAATAATTTATAAAAGGGTAGTAACAAAGGAAGAAATTGTTAAAATTAGATATTTGAATATGTAAGGTGGTAGGAAACCAGAAAAATGCTTGGAATTAAACAAAACAGTTAAAAACGAAGGGTTTGAGGTATTAGCAATAGTGAAAACATCTAAGAGAAGAAGAAAAACCTACACAGAAAAATTTGCATGGCAGAATATAAACAGAAAAGAAAAAAAAGGGGTGCTGGTATATGAATTATGTCAAAAAATGTTTAAATATGATAAAGTGTCAAGAACATTTGTGATTTGAGATAAGGTTAAGAAAATAACAATAGATATTGGCTTTAGTATATATGGCCATTGAAAATAATCATACTATAATGGAGTGGAACAGTAGCATATATGAAAACCTAGTTAATAATATAGAGTTTAAAAGAGGGGAAGAAAGTAATAGTTATAGAGGATATGAATGGGCATATTGAAGAAATTGATGACATGGATAACAAGAATTGACAGCTTTAGAAATTTTTTTGTCATGGAGTGAATTTGAACATTGGAAATTTATCAAATATTTATGAAAGGTAATACACATGGTTTAGAAATAATATATTTCACACAAAAAGAAAGTGGGAGTAAATAAAGTATGGAAAATTAAAGAGTGTGAAATGAAGAGAATGTAATAGTGCTCATAATTTGTTTATAATAGAAATGGTTAGTAATGTGATGGAAAATAATAATAAAAGTAGAAAGGATAGTGAAAGATGTGGATGGAGAGTGAATGATAGGAATAAGTTAAAAGAATATAAAATAAAAGTAGAAGAAATCATGGAAAAGTTTGTTAGGGTTGAATATAAGGATGTGAAAATATTCAAAAGAATAAAACTAATAGAAAAGTGAGAATTAGTAAAAGTGCAAAAAAAAAAAAAAAAGCATGCAGAATATAAATGTGCTATTAAAAACAAAGAAAGTGAAAAATATGTTAATATTAAATGGAAAAACTATTTAAATAAAAAGTTGGCTAAAATAGATAATTATATAGAGAGAATTAAATTAAATAATAAATTATTGGAGGATAATAATAAAAATGGAAGAGATGGGAGTAAAAAAAATTGGAATTATATTAAAAAAAGGAATATTGGGGAGATAAATAATTACTAAATGATGAGAAAAAGTGTGTATCTGTAGAAAAGAATTAGAGATAATCTTAAATAAGAATATATTGGATATAGAAAAGATGTTAGATATGAAGGACAGAATGATAACAAATGTAAAAGCACATTGTAATGGAAATATTACTTTTAAAGAAAATGAATTGTATGAGGCAGGGAAAAAGTTGAAAAGTGGAAAGGCAAGAGGTTTAGATAAATGGGCAGCAGAGATGGGGATCAATTTGGTGAATAGGGCAAAATTAAATCTATTATCATGTTTTAATAAGATAGTATAGAAGGCAGAATTTTCAGACAGTTGGAATAATACAAGAGTGAAGCTATTATTTAAAGGAAAGGTAAGAACCACAGAAAGATAAACAATTATAGACTGGTAGTGGTAACATCAGTGTTATATAAAGTTTTTGCATTTATGGTGGCTGAAAGAGTGGCAAAATTGATGGAAGAAAATAATATAATTGGAAAAATGCAAGAAGGTTTTCAAATGGATAGGAGATAGTTTGTGTGTAGTCACTTAACTTATAGATATGAGTAGGAATACAGATAGGCAGTTATATATGATTTTTATAAATATAGAGAAGGCATATGATAGAGCAAATAGAAATACTTTATGGGAAAGTTTAGTAAATTTGGAAGTGAATAAAGCTTTAGTGGATCTTATCAAATGATTGTATAAAAAATAATTACTATATGTCTCAATTGGAAAATATAGAATCAGTTAGAGTCAGAATGGGGTGAGACTAAAGCAAAGATGCCCTATGTCATCTATTTTGTTTTTGTTATATTTGAGAGAAATGGAGAGAGCAATAGAAAGATTAGGAAGATGGGTAGATATCGTTAATAGATGGCAAGAGAGTGTATACATTATCAGGTCTTTTATTTGCTGGTGACATCTTCTTGTGCAAAGAAAGTAGTGAAGATTTGAAAGTTATATTAAAAACTTGCACAAATGTGAGTAAAGAGAAGGGAATTAAATTTAGTTGAGAAAAATCAAAAGTATTGATGATAAATGCTGGGAAAAGAGAAGAAAAATAATTTTTATTGGAGGATATAAAGGTAAATATGGTAAATAAGTATAACTATTTGGGAATTATCTTAAGTAATCACAGTAATTGCTTGGATGAATAGGCAAAAAAATTGATAAATGAAGTAAAGAAAAGAAAGGGACTGATAAAAAAATAACAATGTTTTCATATAATAAATATGTAGCAAGAATTGTATCAGACTGGCAGTAGCAGGGTTAATAACTTATGGTAATGATGCATTATGTGTTAGTAAAGAGCTATTAGATTAATTAGAAAAAATACAAAGAGATGTAGAAACACATGCATTAGATGAAGATGTGTGGATGGCAGAGGAGGCAATTCAAGGAGAAATGGGATGGTTAAGTTTTTATATGAGAGATGCAAAAAGCAAAATGAAAATGTTTGGTAGATTACAATTTATGGATAGTAAGAGAATAGCCAAAATAGTATTTAATTGGGTTACAATTAAAGGATAGGAAAACAATATGGTGAGCAAGGTAGTATGATATGCAGAAGATTTGGATAAAGACTTTATGTCAGTATACTTGTACAAAAGGTGGGATGATTGTGTTAGGAAGTTTGAGGAGTGTTATAGTGGCAAGGAAGTGAATAGAAAAATAGATGCATTAATAAAAAATAGGAAGCTGGAGAGATGGAGAACTAGTATGGAGAATAAAAAGACTTTAAATATATATAGAAATAAGCAGATTATTAAGTATGAGTTAATTTATGATAACAGTAAGGAAAGTAGTTATTGTTTAAGGCTTGAATATGATTGTTAGCAACAAGGGAATATACACATAAATGGAGAAATGTGTGTGATTTAAACTGCAAGTTATGTAAGGAAAGAATTCAAAATATTAGACATCTGCTAACTGAATGTAAATGCTTACAAGCAGAAAGGGTACAAATAATGATGTTGTGGGGAATAAATATAAACAAGCAATTATACAAAAGTGGATTCTTGCTTTTTATGCTAGGTTTGGAAAATGTAAGAAGAATCTAGATATAAAGGCCATAAAATAAACAAAGATGATGTTATGGAAATGGGATGAAGCAAGATAGAGAATAATATGGGAAAATTTTAAGCTGAGGAATGGAAAGGGAAAATAAGAGTGGCGAACAGGTTTTTCTGGTCATAGTGGCTGAGAGATTTCTTACATCAATAAAAAAAAGTAGCTATGTCACATCGCATCAACAGCAAAAAACATCTCCTTTGTTCTTTTGGCAGAAGAAAGTACCCAGAAGGCATTTGTGTTCTTCAGGTATACGTTTCATGCAAAGATTTTGAAGTTTAATTTAAAATATTTTTTTGCTTGTTTACAAAGTATTTTTGATTATTTTTACAAACTAACTGGTTAATTATTATAAAGAAATATACAGGTATCCTGCCAATTTATTTATTTATGTTTTATGCTTAGAAATAGAAGTTAATAGACTTGAGTGTAATATAAAAAAAAAGTGTCAGTGTCTATAACATCACACTCTGTGAAAATTGACTTTGTGTTAAAATCTTTTATAGTATTGCAATTTAACAAATTTTAAAGCAGAATTTGATAGAGTTTTCATAACTATCTTCATTTGTTAAGAAAAAACAAACTTAAAATTAAAATGAATTTTTTCATTTTTACTTTTAGTGTTTAAGTAAATATCTGTGATGACATTTATGGGACATTGTTTTACTTACAGGTCAGTTTCTAAATATTTAAAATGACCAAATGTGAATTTTTGGAATATAATTTACTTAAAATTAAATTGAATCAAAATCAAGTCCAATTTAATGAGTTTTAATATAAACTAAAGATTTTATAAAAGTAGAAAGATTGAACATTTCCAAAAACTCTCATCAGGTGGAACAATAGAATATGTCTGAATGCAATAGGGTTAATGATTATATTGCTAAGTACTTTTTATTAGATTAGAAATTATCATAGTTCTTTCAATTAACTCTAAATATAGACTTTAAATTATTTTTATTAAAGATCATATATACCTTTTAACATATATATATATATATATATAAGCATCTCTTTGTTTTTATTTAATTATTAAACAGCCTTCATTCATGCCCAACATCTTACGATTTTTTTAGAAACCACAATCACTGTTCATTTCGATTATAGAGTGGAAAAATTTATTATTTAAATTTTTTTTTTCAATATCTACAACCTCATGATTAAAATGTAAATGTGATAATTATATATGTGGTAGAAATAAAATAAAAGTGCATTTAAATAAAACAGAATTTAAAAGCCTCATGACCTATTTCCTTCCCTTCTTTAGATAAATAGCACAGATAAAAATATTGCTTACCTGCCATGCATATTACTGAGGGATGAAACTTTAAATAGTTATCCATCTTTGTTTGATCCTTTAATTAAAAATAGCTAGATACTGATTTATTATAAAATATATTAAATAGCTAGTTGAATCAAATGTTTAAATATGATTGCACATGAAAAATTTTTTTTTAGGTTTTACATAATATTACTATTGTATCATGAGTTATACTTTGATTTCAAATATCAAATTTTTTGCATTCACAATTTTGAGACTAATTTCTTTAGTTATGTATTATATGAATGATAATCACTTAGTATTTGTTGAACTAGAGATTATATCTAGTCCAGATACAAATTTAAATCTTAGTTAAAGATTAATTTACCTATTTTTACATAAGCTAAAATGAAGATCTTCATAGGTAAGCATTTTAAAAAATAACATTCCTTTTCCAAATGATGTTAGATATAATCCAATTTTAACACTGATACAAATAGTATTGCTAATTGTACACAGATGAATATATATATAATAAAAATAAAATATCTGTTAATTAAAAAACTATTATAATAACAATAAAAATAACAAACATAATGGTAATTAACTATTATATATAGTCTTTCAATCCGCATAAGTACTTTTGGTTAAATCCTTAACTCTCCTCAACTGTTGTTAAATTCAAAAAATATAATGGAAGCAAACATCATGAACTCAAATCCCATGAATCCTGAATTTTAACATTAGCAGGTTTGTCTATTAAATATATTCACTCTATTTCTATTTATTAAAATTGCCTTCTTAATTTTTCCTTTATTATGGTTTCTCTCTTCATGAAGAATCTTAACACTTTCAATATGAAACTTACATTTATATTTACATGTACACCTGGGTCTCGATTTATGCAGTAGATAGGTTCCTCAGAAAATGCGCACAAAAGAAATTACACAAAAATAAACATAACTTACCTTCAAAAATGGAGGATAGGTTCCTGTAATTGTAAGAAATTGGCATAAAAGCAAAGCAACAAAGAAAAATTACTTTAAAATTCACATTAAAAAAATAAGGAAATAAAGTATGACTAATAAAAAATTTCAAATATATGAAAAAAAATAATATAAGACAAACTTTTTTGATTTTTTTTATTAACTACAGTATTTAATTTTACATTTTTCATACATATTTTAATTATTACCGCTATTTTACAATATGGGTTCATTTGTGAACTAGTAAAAAATCAGATTCATGATGTGTTGTACAACTAGCGCCACTTCCTGTCTTGTGCTGTTTCTATATTTAAAAAATGAGATTGCAATCAAAACAAAAAGATTAGACATTATCATTCGAAAGATTATTTTCAGTTTATAAAATTAATAAAATCTTCATTATTATTTATTTTAAATATCTAAAAAAATATTTATTTCTGTTAATATCTAACAAAATACGTTTTAAAAGTTTAAAATTTTTAAATATTTATTGCGATATTTTTATACATATGTATAAATCTGTTATTATTATTATTATTTACTCATTAGTATACGTAGGTTATTTATATAGAAGTTAAGATTCTAAATACAGCTTATGGCCATATTAATGTAAGCTGCTAATATAATGTTATATTTTTGAAAGAAAAAAAAGTATTTCAAGTCAAAACAAGTTATTAATAATTTAAATTTCTTGATATTTAATAAATATAGTGAAATATGAAGGATATTAAAAAGAAACATGAATCACATAACTTCAAAATTGCATTAAAATAATCTGCATAAAACAAGACCCCAGTGTACTTTCATGATCTTAGAAAACTGAAACAGTCATGATATCACTATTATTTTTACTTTTCACATGCTTGTGTAACAATTCATGCTCCTTTAATCTTTTTTCAATATCAAAAAATAACCATAAAATATAAAATAATATTCTAAAATTTATTGCTGGTTCACAAATAACAATCTTTTTGCTATAAAAGCAACATCAACAGCTAGTAATTATAAATAAAAATTAGATTTCAGGGTTTTTTTAAATTTTTCTTTTGTATTTAAATAGTTCATGTTCTAAATTATAGCTTGATAGAAGAATTATCTTCTAAACATGACTGAATGATTTATAATTGTCATAATTTACTGACAAAAATACATTTTGGCTATTTTAAATATTCCAAAAAATTAACTAATATATATCCAAATATTTTGTAATAAATACTTTTATTTACTGTGCAATAAAAAGGCAAAAATAATTGTTTTTTTCCAACCACAATTGGGATTTTTATATTTAACTTAATTAAAAATGTGGTGTGTCCAGAAATTAATTAATTCAGTCAATAAAACAATTATTTTTGGTTTTTTAGTGCACAGTAAATAAAAGTATTTATTATAAAATATTTTTTATATGTTTTACTTTTAACTTTTTAATATTTACACGTTAAATAAAAGCATTTATTGTAAAATAGTTTTTATATGTATTATTTTTAACATGTTAGCATTGGCATTTTTTTGTAACTTTTTCATAATTATTTCAATTTTAATTAAAATGTAAAATAAAAACCATGTCACAATCTGTATAATAAATGAAAGTCTTATACATTAAAAATTGATTCCAATATTATTTTGTTTACGAAAAAAATATTAAAAAAAAAAACAACTTTTAAACTCAAGAGAAATTAAGATTTGCTTTTATTTTTAGTGCAAGTTTTTTTTTAAAAAAAACCCACACCCTTTTGTGTATTAAAAACTTTCTGAACAGATATTAACACATTTGAAATTAGATGCACCAACACCACTACCCTAAGCAAGCAAGGGAGCAAACCTGAAATATTTCATTGTCATTAATCTCTAACATATGCAAAATATTTGAAGGAAATCCATTTGCATTTATTCTAAATAAACAGAGTTTTTAAGTTAAATAAAAGTATTTCTAAATTCTCATCAGTTATATACATTTAAACTTTTTGCACTTTTTTTTTGGGGATGGAGTGAAGATGGATATTTTAAAATGGTTAAAATATGTCTTAAATTTATTATTGAAATACAAGGCATTCGAATGGGTTTGTTTTTTTTAGATATTTTAATATTCTTATAGTCGTGGCTAATGGGGTAGCTCACTGATATGTGTTTGTCATGCCCTGGAATTCAATTCCAGACTGAAAAAAATTTGACATTTTTTCTAAAATATAACGACTTAAAAAAAAATCAGATGAACAGTGCTAGTCATAACAATAATTGTTGCTAATTGATTATCTACCTACTTTCAGCTAGAGGTAATATCTCAAACTAATTTAGGTTGGTCACATGAGTGACAATGCAATAAAGCATAAAATATGATTATAATATGAGGCAGCCTTTTTTATTGATGGAGAAGACATTATATTTCTGAGGGTGCTGAAACCATAATTAGTTTTATTTGTATTTATTTTGTCAATTGGTCATTGAATCAAGAGATATTCTAACATTAAATTGGAAAAGTATAGTAGGTCCATTTCATTTAGATAACATTTCTTCTTCCCTAGTTAGAAATCAATTCAAAAACTTTTGCCAACTAATATTAAATGCTTTTAAATGATCCAACTAGTTAAACAATTTGTTTTGTTGCTATTATTGTCGCTTTTTGGTCTCTTTGATTAATATATTTTTCTTTTTATTTATAATATGCATATAATTTATTGTTTAAATTTCTTATATATTAATATATGAAATATTACGATCAATATCCTTGATTAATTCACACACGCGTGCACTTACACATATTTAAACTTTTATCACCAAAATGATTGCTATTTAATAAATAGGCATTTACACATCATCATTAAAAATTCTCATAAATCATTTTAATATACATTTTTAAATTTATTTTTAAAATGTTGACATGTAAGAAGCAGACATTAAAAAAAGTAATAATTACAAAGAATTATCTAATTATTATTATTTTAAAAATTAAGCATTATTTTTAAGAAAGACGTGGGATAGTATTTAAAATTAATGTTATTTTAAATGCAAGATGGGACATAAGATTCAAAGCCTTTATATTTGTATTTAAAAAATAAAAATTTCAATTCTTCCATTAAATAGTACAATTTTAAATATTGCATTAAAAATATTCAGTATTTAAATAGAGGCATTTGAACTTAGAATTTTCAGTCTAATTCATCTTCCACTCCATCTCAAACAATTGATACACGTGACCACACACATGTTATAAAAATCAATGAACCTCAATATATGTATTTTGTGCAGAACCAGCAATCATCATTTGGGCCACATCATAATTTCTCACACATACATGTGATCAGTGCTCGGCTTATATCAAGATAGTATTAAGATAGCAATTCCTTAAACTTTAATGAACAGGCTTCAATCTTTGCATCCTTCCAACAATTCGATTGTCTATTTCATTGAAAAAAAACAATGGTGGAATGCTCAAAGCCCTTAGTGGATTTGATATTATAATCATACCCATGTAGACATTACTTCAATCTAACCCCTCTTTTATTGGACCCTTATGTATCCATTTATATTAATAGGAGAGGGGTGGTGGTTTTATACTATGATGTAACCTATTGTCAAGGTAATATGTAATGGATTAATAATATGAGGGTTAGACTGACATAATATCTATATGTGTATAAACTATAGTATCAAGTCCACCAAGGGCTTTGAGCATTTCCATTGTTAATTTTTTAAGAAATAGATGGTTGAGTTGTTGGATCAGAAGATTGAAGCCTGTATATATGTGTGGGAGATTATGATCTGGCCCAACTGATGAGTGCTGGTTTTGCACAAAATACATATATTGGAGATCATTTATCTTTTTTCCATGTGTGTGGTCATGTGTATTGGTTGTTTGAAATGGAGTGGAAGATAAATATAGACTGAAAATCCTAAGTTCAAATGCCTCTATTTACTATAGTAAACATTCAGTATAATGAATGAATATTAACTTTTGATTTAAAAAATATCTTTTGTTTTGTTTATTTTTAACAGAAAAAAATTATTAAAAAAATGAAACTTAAGAGAAATGAAAATAGTTTCTTTTTTAAAATAGCAAGATTAAAAATTTCTAGTTCTAAATATCTGTTTCAAAATGGGGGCTGACTTGTTTCTTATTAAAAAATAATGATATCTAATATGCAAGGGATTAAGCTAAACTTTTATACTATCATTTAAAAATTGAATTAATTATTTTTCAAAATTTTTAATATTAATTAATAAAAATGTGAAGTCAGATAATAAGTCAGATAATGGGAAAGTTAGGTATAAAAAGTTGTTTTTCTTATTATTCATTACTTTTGAAATTTTGCTCATGCTAGTTAAACTATAAAAAAGGTATTTCTACTATTCTCCAAGTTAATGTAAGAATAATTTTCAATGATCTATGTTCATAATAATTTTACCATGGCTGAGTGGAGATTTTGAAGGGATTTTTGCCTTTAATATATAGAGCTAATCTAAGTGATACAGTGCAATGCCTAAACAGCTGCTAAAATAAATGCTTGTTAAACCTACCATTGTCAGAATGGTTTGTCATCACTATATTTTAATTGCCTATAAAGTTTGTGGAAAAATTTGTCACAGAAGAAATCAACTATGGATAGAAAGAAAGAGTGTGCACCAATAAACAGAAAGACCATCTGTATTAAGCGTCAAGCTGATATTCTCCAATATTAAATAATCTAAAAAGTATATAAAGTTATAACAGAAAAACAACATGAATTATTTCAGCAATAGAAACCATTTTTACATTAAACTGAAATTTTAAAAGTTGTAAGTGTTGAAAAGAAAAGACTTTAAATGTTGAGTTAACAAAATTTGGTAAGACAATTTCAATTGACTTGTTTGAATAATTCCTAATTTTGCTAATAATCTGTCAATTTGATTTAATTTTGCGAATAAATTTTTTTTAGGTTTAACATTTCAATTGTGTTTGATTTTTTAATAATATTAATCTATATATATATTGATATACATAAAAAAACTAAAAAATCAACAAAAACATTGTTTTTATGTATTATTATTCTCATATTATTAACATGTCCAAAAAATCAATCAACTTGGGAGGGACTGAAAGAATTGAAGTAAAAAGGATTAAGCAATAATATGCTTGGTTGATTTCACTGATTCATTCTAAAAAACTTTTTTATTGATTATGTACATTTTTAAGTATTAAGAACTAAAAAAAGATGATTTGTTTTATTAAGTATTTTTATTGATATTAATAAGTTAATTGTTATTGTTAAGGAAGCCTCACTTCTCAATGATTTCAAATCTTCCAGATAAATATTTGATTTATATTTAAGATTTAGAATATATTATGACATAGCTTGTCTAATAGGGCTAATTAAAACAAATTCTATTAGCTTATGTATATATGTGGAGTACATGATAATCAGCAAATATAAATGAGGTTCATCTTAAGACTAGTGCTTGATGTGGGCTTCAGTCTGACTATCATCTGTGCCCAATCACCACATAGAATAGATAAATAATCATAAATAGATAAAAAGTCATAAAGATAGAATATAATCATTAGCGAATATAACTGCGTTACATTCGGAGGCCAATCTGAGATTTCAATTCAACACAAAGTGGGATTACACTCAATTCAATTTTAAGATATTAATATCATTCAAAAAATTCTTAAATGTGTGTGTATTGTTTTGGATTCATAAATCATAACTATTAATCCTATCTTAATAAAATGAAAAAACTAATGAAATGTATTGAGTGACAATTAAAGAATATTTGGTCTGATGAAAAATGAGAGGAATAAACAAGCTAACATATATATATATGTTAAAACGAAGATTTGCATGGGTTAAATATATAAAATACATATTTTGCGGGTTCATCCGTGTTAAAAACTTTTAATGTTAATATACTGACGTTTCGACTTGGTCACACAAGCCATCCACAGAGTTATAAAAGGTAGAAAGACGGTTGTAGAGGCGCTACAATCACTGATTTGAATAAAATGTTAAAATTCCACCAATAGCAAAAAAATGTTCCTAAATTTAACATTTTTTTGCTATTGGTGGAATTTTAACATTTTATTCAAATCAGTGATTGTAGCACCTCTAAAACATTCCTAAATTTAACATTTTTTGCTATTGGTGGAATTTTAACATTTTATTCAAATCAGTGATTGTAGCGCCTCTACAACCATCTTTCTACCTTTTATAACTCTGTGGATGGCTTGTGTGACCAAGTCGAAATGTCAGTATATTAGTATTAAAAGTTTTTAACACGGATGAACCCTCAAAATATGTATTTTATATATATAAAGGAAAGAAAAATAGGAATAGATAAATAAATCAGTAAAAATTGGAAACAACAATAGTAGTGGGAATAGGATAAATAGAAGTCATAATCAAACAAATAACTAAATGAGGCAATAAAACAAAATGAATGTGAGGAAAATAATAGAGAAATGCTACAGAACTGAAAGGGCTGAACACTCTAATTAAAATGAATAAAAAAAGAAACAATAATTTTGTTATTGTTGTTGTTTCTGTGGAAAGAATCTATTTGCTAACTTTATTATGAATTACAAGAACCAAGGCATTAAATATAGGCTCAGGACTAGTGTAGAGAAAGGGGAAACAAACAGCAAATTAATAAACATGTTCATGAGCAAATGAAGATCTTAAAACACAAAATAAAAACTGAAAGGTCAGATGGAAAAACAAAGTGAAGAATCTAAAAACCAAATTGAGAATCAAGCAAAATAAAATAATGAACAGATAGAGCAATTGAGTGAAGAAATGATAAATAGGTTAAAACTTCACTTGATAGGGTTAACAAGTAGAGTCAATGAAGTACATCTTAAAATCCAACTGAAGAAATATGAATAGAATAGAAAGATCAAGCAATTATATAAATAGTAAAGTGAAAGATGAAATCAACTAACTCATTCAAATGATTGAGATAATTCATATAAAAAGCAAAAGTCAAAATAAAATGCAGAAAAAGATAACAGAGAGACTATTAAAAAACTGAATTTGATTTGAAAAAAAAACAAAAACTTCATTGAATATAGTCTTGATTCTAAAGAGTCAAATAGTATATAATATTCAAAAAATTGTTAATGCAGATTCACAGACATTAATGAATACATATATAGATCTAACTCTGGTATCATTAATTGATAAAAATGAGAATTTGGGGGAGTATGTGGATATATCTCTGACAGCAACTGTTAACAGCTTGGAGAGATTTAGTCTTAATAAGTTATAAAAGAAATTAAAAGAGTGATAATGTGTAGCTATCTCCAAAATGCATTCCAAATCTGGTGGGATTCATTATTCAAGAAACCTGTGCATTTTGATTAATTTAACAGGCTATATTAAACTCATATTGGAGTTCAAACTATCAGGAGTGAATCAAAAAGTAATATCACCCATGAGAAATGTTTATTGGAAAGATGTTAATTCCATTTTTTTGAAGGTAGATGGTCAATGAGAGCAGAATTAAAGAGATCAGGAATTTAAACCCCCAACAGAAAGAGTCATTTAAAAGTGGATGTGAACTCCAAATCTATGATATTGATTATCAGGGAAAAATAAATGCTACACCACAGTATGGAGAAAGATCTGAGAGTCAACCATCATCAAGAAATAAAAGGGAATGAAGAAAGTCAATGGGAAATCCAACTAGTTTGGAAATAATGAGAATTATTCATTAGATTGGAAGTGGATCTAACCTGAATACATGTAGAATTATCAACAGAAATACAGGAAGTTCACAATCACTTAAAACTAGCAGGACTCCAGAAAAGGGAATTAAAAAACTATTAAAATATAAATGAGATGGGTCTTTGATAAGTAATTCTTCACCACAGAGTCAAGAGATAGTATTGGGGGGGGGGGGCATTATAGCTATAAGTGAAAGTACTCTAGAAAAGGGAATTAAAAAGCTATTAAAATAAAAATAAGATGGGACTTTGATAAGTAATTTTTCACGACATGGTCCAGAGACAGTACAACATGGCAAATTTGACATGTGATTGGAGAGGTGAACCAAGATTTGTACCCCAGAACTTCCTAAAAATAATTATATTAAATGAGGTCATAGTAAAGGCATTATTAGACTCAGACAATCAAATATCAGTGATGTCTGAGTGTATATATATATATATACAAATTTATAAAAAAAGCCTTATTTCAAGCCCAAAATAGACAAAATAGGAAACAAAAAGATGATAAGTCAGCTATTAGGATTTGTGTTCCATATGTAAAAGGAACTACAGACAGTATCGGACGTATATTAAAATGCTATAATATAGATACAGCATTTTCTGCTCATCAAAAGATCAGCAATATAATAACCAAGCTTAAGGATTCAATCCCTCTTGAATCTCATGGTGTCTATCAAATCTCATGTAAAAATTGTAAAGCTTCTTACATAGGTATGAGTAATCGTCGCATCAGTGTTAGGAGAAATGAGCATGCTAATGCAGTTAAACAACACTCATCATCATTAGCACTCTCACTCCATACTATAGATTCAGGTCATAAAATAGATTTTTCTAGTACCAGGATCATATCCAGATGTGATAATCTCTACCAATGCAAAATCAGAGAAGCCATTGAGATACTTAAAAGGCCAGATTGTATCAATAAGCGAGATGATACGTGCAAACTTCCTCCTATTTGGAAAGATTTCTTTAAAAAACATTCTTAAATTTAACATTTTTGCTATTGGTGGGATTTTTAATGTTTTATTCAAACCAGTGATTGTAGCGCCTCTACAACCGTCTTTCTACCTTTTTATAACTCTGTGGATGGCTTGTGTGACCAAGTCGAAACGTCAGTATATTGATATTAAAAGTTTTTAACACGGATGAACTCGCAAAATATGTATTTTATATATTTAACCCGTGCAAATCTTCGTTTTAACATATATATATATATGCAAATTAGACTATTCTGCAAATTCAGACCCTCCCTTTAAAGGCAGTATAAGTCCACCATAGCTAATAATAAAAAATCTTATAGTGGCTTCAAAACAAATTTGAATGCAGATATGGATAGGAAAAAAAGTCACTGATCATTTTCTGTTAATTTTTAGTGGACTAATTTATGAAGTTATCCATGGATTCTATTTTATTCATAGGAAATCAGAAGTGCATGATCAAAATTTCTTCTGCTACAAATTATAAATTAATAAAAATCAACACTTCTGTTGTTATTTAGTAGAGATAATATTATTAATATATACAATTAAAATAATTGCCAAGTGCTTTCAACACTAAAATGCCCTTATCAAGATAAACTCTATAAAACACAGACTCCTTCCAAACTAAAAAAAAAATCACTTTAACAACCAGACATCACTAATCAGAAAACAAGATTATTTAGCATATAGAAAGTAAAGTAATGATTTTGGACAATCCTGTAAGCCATCAAAAAATAAATAAATTATAAAATATTTCACAAAACTTATGAAGGGCTGTATGTCATAATTTGCCAATATCTGAATAATGCATTTGCTGATGGAGAGGTTGGGAAGAGAATGCATACTCTCACTCTCTAAAATTTTGCTCAGCAGTAAAAATAGATATTGCTGATGAATAAAGAGGTGGAAACGTGATAAGTTAAAAAAGGGAGAAGGAAGTAATAAAAATATCACTGAATATGACAAAATATTATTTTGAACACCAGATTGTAATTCCACCTTTAAAAGAAATGTGACTGCGTGTGACATTATTATGAATTTTTAAAAAAATAAAAACTTAGAAATAGTGATAAAATCAATTGATATCACTTACTGAATCATTTTTATTCCTTACTGTGTAGAGGCAACTGTAATCTGTCTGTCATGGATTACATATATAACCCAATAAAATATAAATATAAAATTTAAGAAGTAGTTGAAATTAAGTTTTAATAATATTACTAATTTTAATGTATCGAAAAAGATTAAAAAAGAATTTAATGTATATTTTAAACTTTTAAAAATTTGACTGTGTAAAACTAAAATGAATTAAAAAGAAAGTAGAAAGACATTAATAAATTTAACTTTTCATAAAAATATCACTTCTTTTGTTGGGTCCTAATAGAAAAGAATTAATTAAAAAAGTAAAATTTAAGAGAAATAAAAATTGTGTTTCTTCTTAAAATAGAAAGATATTTAGATACAAATTTTAGTTTAATTAAAAATAAAATTAATTGATTAGTGAAATAAACAGAAACAGATTAAAAATCTCTAATTATGAATATCTATTTTAAAATAGGGTTTGCCTTGTTTCTTATTAAAAAAAATAATGTATCATCTAATATACAAGGGATTCAGATAAACTTTTGTACTATGATTTGAAAATGGAATTAATCATTTTCAAAAAATTTTAATGTTTAATAAAAAAAGTGATGGCAGATAATAAGTCAGCCAATGGGAGATTTGGGTATAAAAGGTTCATTTATCTTATTGTTTTATTCATTACTGTTAAAATTTTGCCCATGCCTATGAACTACAAAAAGGGCAGTTTTACTAACTTCCAAGATCTAAGGATGATTTCCAATCAACTGTATTCCCATAACTCTACAAATGGCTGAGATGTTTGGTCTCTATTTCTGAGAGGAAGCCTAAGTGATGAAGTGAGATGACCAAAGAGTTGCTAGTTAAATCTACCATTGTCAGAGTGATTTGCCATCTCTTTATTTTAATTGCCTATAAGGTTTGTGGAAAAACTGACATAGAAGAAATCAACCATTCATAGAAAGAAAGAGTATGCACCAATGAACAGAAAGACCTATATATTAAACATCAACCTGATATTCTAAAAAATATGTAAGGTTATGACAGAAAAAAAAACAAATTATTTCAGCAATAGACACCATTTTAACATTAACTTGAAATTTTAAATGTTCTAAGTGCTGGAAGGAAAATACTAAATGTTGAGTTAATAAAATCATGATAAGACCATTTTAATCGACTCATTTGAATAATTGATAACTTTGCTAATAATGAGCAACCTTTATATAATTTTGTAAAGAGATTTTTTTTTAATGTTAATCTAATATTTCAATGGTGTTTTTTAATAATGTTATGTATTATAAGATTGTTCTCATATTATTAATGCTGGAGCCAGGAAGTGAATCAAGTTGAGGGGGACTAAAAGAATTGCAATAAAATTAATTAATTCATAATACAAATGTTTAATTTCACTGACTCCATTCTAAAATATTTTTTGATTGAGTAAGTACATTTATAAATATGAGTGGCTTGAGAAAGTTAATTTGTTTTATTGTTTTTAAATGTTTTTATTAATTTTGGAAAATTGTTTTGTTTACTTTTGTACATAATTAAATACTTTTTACTCTCCATACTAGTTCTCCATTTCTCCAATTCCCTATTTTTTATTAATGTATCTATTCTTCTATTCCATTCCTTCCCCTTATAACACTCAACAATTCTCCTAACACAATCATCCCACCTTTTGTATAAGTATACTGACATAAAGTCTTTATCTGAATCTTCTGCATACCATACTATCTTTCTCACTCATTTTGTTGCCTGTCATTTACTCATAACCCAATTAAATACTACTTTGCCTATTCTCTTATTACCCATAAATTGAACTACTGTTTCATTTTACTTTTTGCATCTCTCATATAAAAACTTGACCAACCCATTTCTTCTTGAATTGTGTCCTTTGCCATGTCTTCATACTTCTCTTTGTACTTTTTTTTAAGTAATATAATACTTCTTTACTAACATATAACACATCATTACCATATGTTAGTCCTACTATTGCCACTCCCTTTTATACATTTCTAACTACACCATATTTATTATATGAAAACACTGTTAATTTCTTTATCTTTCTTTTTCTTTTCTTTACTTCATTCATCAATGATTTTCCCATTCATTCAAGCAATTTCTCTGATTATTTAAGACAATTCCTTACCTATTCACCACATTTAACTTTATAGCCCCCAATAAAAAAAATTTCTCTTCTTTTCCCCCAGCATTTATCATCATTACTTTTGATTTTACTTCCCTAAATTTAATTCCTATCTCTTTACCCAGCCTTGCATATGTCTTCAGCATAACTTCCATATCTTTCCTACTTTCTGTGCACAAGAACATATCATCAAAAAATAAAAGGCCTGATAATATATATACTCCCTTATCATCTATTAATGGTATCTCTATCTCTCTTCCTAGTCTATCTATTGCTCTCTCCATTTCTCTCAAATATAGGGCATTCTTGCCTTAGTCTCACCCCATTTTTAATTCTGATTTTATATTTCCTAATTGATAAGTTTAGTAAATATTTTCATACAATCTCTTAATAAGATCCACTAAAGCTCCATTCATTCCAAATTTACTAAACTTACTCATAATTTATTTCTATTTACTCTATCATATAACTGTCTACCTGTATCACTTACCTATAAGTTGTGAGACTGCAAATAAACTATCTCCTATATACCTATCTGTCGAAAACCTCCTTGCATTTCTCCCCCTATATTATTTTCTTCCATCCATTTTGCCACTTTTCCGGCCACCATATATGCAAAAACTTTATATAACACTAACATTATCACTATTGGTCTATATTTATTTAATTTCTATTATCCTTAAAAGTACTCATGTTCTTTTCATAGTGCCATCTTTAATAATATTGATACAAGTTTGTGAAAGAGCAAGTAGAAGGAATGAATCCAGTTGATTCATTAAAAGTCCCATTTATATAATTCATTTGATCTTTATTGAGCTGATTTTATCTATGTTCAATGTTAACATACACTCTAAATAACCCTGTCTTGTTTCTGTCTAATCTGTTGATGAGGATTTCTTACTGACATCAACATATCTTGAATCTTTTATCCTGTTGATTCATCTCAGCTACTCAGCTGATGGAGACAGAATAGTTTTATAAATAGTTTCAGTGGCTTTTGATTTTCTAATAATTGAAAATTGTTGCTATTGTAGAACATGAATAATACTCCTAGAAAATGCTTTTTGCAATAATAGATTATTTCAAATTTTGTAAAAATATACATAACAACTAAATATTGGTCAATAATAATCTATGTCTGACATCTGCTTTGGCTTCTAAAGAATAATAGGGTATAATATTCTTGCATTTGACTTGCTCATTGATTTTCTTTTTATTTTATGCTCACTTCATAATTGCAGAATATGGGTACTAGACTTGCAAGCATCCCATGCCGATAAAGCAAACTGAAAAGTACCTTCCAAAATTTGTAGTATTCATGCAGACAGTGCATGTAAACATTTTTTTTCTTGATAATAATATTATCTTCTTTCTCCAGTGATTAATGCTGATTAAACTTTTTCCAGTTAAAATATGTGAAATATTTTTTTGATTTTATGGAATGACTGTTGTAGGGTGATAAATCCGTTTTCAGTTACATAGATTATATCTTTATGTTTATGTTTATCTCATCCTAACTAACTCATCCATCTCCAGATTCATAATCATAATAAAAATATCACCATATATGTGATTCTGAACTGGAGGAGTCAGACTGTGGCTTTAAAATGGCTGTATAGTAATTAATCGAAATACAGTGTTTGAAGGAACAAGCTTCAGTGAACAAGATATTTGGTGGCTAAATAAGAGTGTTTAAAAATTTAAGGCTTTTAAGATAATTGATCACAATTACCCAAAAAGGTAGGAGAGACTGCTGGAATTTTTAAAAAACTCAGATGATTGCTAAGTTCATTATTAATAATTCTGCTAGATGATTGCTAATTCCTGGATGATTGCCCTTCTGGATTTGGAATATTGTTACTTTTAATTTATAACATAGGATTTCTGAAAGTTAGGTAGGATAACATTATATATTATAGAAAGTCATTTTATAGAAGAAATCATGAAATTGTGGTCCTCTTTCATGGAGCATCATTCCTTAATACATTGAATTTATATTCACTATGAAGTTCTTATAAAAACAGTCATCCTTAATACATTGAATTTATATTCACTATGAAGTTCTTATAAAAACAGTCATAAAATTACATTGTCCAAAGAAAGATCATATTTTCTTGTATATTTTGGAATGGTGAATTGTCTGACTGGTATAAAATTTTTGGGATGTGGTCATACTTTTTTTTGATCTGAATATATTACTTAAAAGAACTATTTTACATATAGCTATTGAAAATTTCTGGAGCTTTATTTTAATTTACTTTTTCTTAAATTCTTTTTAAAAACTTGTTAAAAGTTGATGTTTATAAAAACTCTGAGAGGTCCACACCGCATTTACTTGTTTTTGGAGAGAATTCAGATACACTATTCATCAGTATAAAGGATATCATTTTGGACTGATAAGAATAGTCAGCATATCTAAACATTGTCAAGCTTCTGACCCTTATTCTATGCAATTAAATCTGCTAATATCTGTATATTAAGCCAAAATAATGAATATCTGCTTTTTTTAAAAATTTATATGCAGCACATGAATGGACGGTGTTGAATTTTGAGTTGGTATTGTAATTTTATTTATTCTTTGAATTTGTACGCATAGCCTAATAGAGCCATCTTTTACTGAATTATTATATAGGGATGAATATTTAGAGATTATTTCCAAAACCACCACTTTATTGAATTGCTTTTCAATATCAGTTTTGTGTTAACTTGACCTAATATTGTTGATCATTTCAGTATATTTAATCTTTAATTATTTTTAAAGATATCAAATTTAGCCTGCTATTCACCCACATCTAATTTGAATTCCATTAACTTTCTCTATTATTTGACTTAATTTTAATTATCTTTCATGCAGCTTATTTAGTTGATCTGTATAATTGTCTTGGTTTTAGAAAATTTATATATCTCTCCCTCACATATTAACTGCATTCTATAATCTAACATGCTATTGATATTGTGCATGAAATTAAATCCCAGGATAATTTCATGAATAGATCTTGACTTAATAAAATTACCTTTTGAAACCATTTTCCCAATTTAGTCTTTTTTATTGTTGACCACGATTTGTCTTTAAAGATAATGTGTAAGTTGATAAATCAGTTATAATCAAAATTTGACTGCCTTGGTATTTCTTCCATGATTATTTGTATTTTGAGAAGTTGTGAAATGCAAATTGGGATAATTTTTCAGTGTATTCAACATTCTCTTAAGTTAATATAGGAATGTGAAGTTAGGAAATTTTTATGACATCTTACTCCATTAATACATCTGTTTATCAACTTTCCTGGTATGAAGTTGGAACAGAGTTCTGGAAATTCTCTCTTTGTTTTGTATATGCTCACTCACTTCATATTATTTGCATTTTTTGTTTCGGGATTTCTACATGGTATTTCCTCTTTCTTTTGCCTCTTAGTGTAGCTCTCATATTGATATGCAATTAGTGTTAGCATTTTCTCAAGACCAAGTTCAGCACTTTTCTTGCTTATTTTTTTCTGCAACTAGATGCTCATGTTTATGAAAATTAAAAGCTAATCCATCTACTCAATGGGTTTTTTGTCTGTGCACCCAACTGTTTGGTTGACATTTAAAAGTATGTTGTGTTTATTATTTTTATAATTATTCTGCCAGACAAAATAATTAAATTTCAGGACCTTAATCTTGCAGCTTGTTTTAAAAAAAACTGAGTCTAGCTCTCTGTAGTTTCTATTCTATAGTTCTCCTGTGACATTTGAACCTTAGTCATATTACCACTTTTCTTCTTAGTATTACTTTAATAAAGTTCTGCCAATGGCTAAAAATTATCTTCAGATTACTGGAAGTTAATATTAATTTTTGCTCAATCTCCTCTCCAGTTTAAAAAATGTCTAAGCTATCAAGATTTTCCACAAGTGTTTCTTATGTCTTTTGTCTTCACAAAATATCTTCTAAAACATATTCGTAACATCTTCACATGAGCCATACTTGTCTGGATATGGATTTTCACTCATGCTATTTTTTAACTATTTTTTTAGACTTTGTCTATGACCACTTTTTGATCATTTATACTTGTGTCATTTTTTTATAACATTTTTTTTCTATTTTTATTTGTTTAAATTTTTTATTAACTCTCCTTGAATCATCTTTATGCCCTATCTTAGTTGGTTTTGCTCAAACTTCCATTCTTGAGTCTCCATGGTTATTTATAATTATTTATATTATAAACAATCATATATAATTCCAGTATAATAGTTTTTAATAAATACAAACAGATTTATAATGCATATATATAAATTTAAAAAATTTATTAAATGTTACAATAGTAATAAATCAAATCTCAATTTATTTAAATGACAGTGATCTTTTAAAAGGTGAGTGTATAAGTATATATGCAGAATTCTAGTAATGAATAGTAAAAGTTATTTATTATAAGATAATAATTTGTTTTAAAATTATAATAATAATTTTGTATTATAGAAATAAATTTTAAATAAATGTCTTATTTAAAATAGATTAATATTACAATTTATTAAAATTATAATTATATTTTAAATTTAAGTTTAAAAGTTATTTAATTTAATAAGTGTTTAAATCTGTATTAATCTTAATTATTTTTAAAAAGTGTAGCCAAAAAGATAATTATGTAAAAATAGCTGGTTGGTTTTGAAATAGTGACAAATAAAATTAATTTACTTTTCTGATATCACACTATCTACAGTATATAAGGTAATAGCAGATGAACTTGTCGAGCAAAATTCATTAAAAATAAAAGTGAACATCTATTTCTCTAAATTCTTTAAAAAATATAAACTTATTACTATATTTTATTTTTTAAGTAAGTATAAGTGATTAAATAAGAAACTGAATAGTGATACAATATATTTTAAGAATGGTATATAAAACAATGGAGTAAGTTTCTTCTCAATGACCTAATTATAGTCTTGGATATAAAATCATAATTATAATGACAATTAGTGGAATTATAAAGGAACAGTTAAGTTTATTATCATTTGGAAAAACAATGGAAAAGGATAAGCTACAATTACCTAGAAAGAGCAACTATCATTGTATAAGAGAACATTTAGTTATCTCTATAAGATTAATTAGTTTAATTATTAAGTTATGTATTCAGAGGAACTTTTATATAATACAAAGCTATAATTGTTATCAACTTTTAAAATTAATTTATAGAACTTTAAAATAATAACTTAGTGATAAGTTATAAATCTAGATGAAAATAATTCTTTTTTAAAGTAAAATAATTTAAATTTGCAAATTAGAAAGAAAAATATTTACTATTTAAAACACTTTACTATGAAAACAGATATTTATTATGTTTTTATATGAGATGAAAGACTTATAAAGAAAAAGTATTTTCTATTCATATATATTACTTTTTATAAATCTCCACATATACACTCCAATGCAATTTCTTATAAGTAATTCCTTTAATTTTTAAGTTTTGACTGTCCTGTAGTCTTCATCAGAGCTACAACATTTAAACATATAATCAGATAACCATTATTCTATATACATATAAAATACACATTTTACATTATTATTCATAATCATATTTTATTTTTAACTCTATTCTTTTACTTTCCTCTTTTTTTAATGGAAAAAGTATAATATTGATGTATGTCATAATAGAATTATTTGTTTTGTAATATGATCTATAATGTTTACTGATGAATAGAGGAAGTAAAAAGTCATAGGTGCTAAAGATATACAGCATGGAAAGGATAAGTTCAAATTCCAGGATAGAATAAAATATCACTCTGAAGAACTGATAAGATTTTATTGGGTTTAATCCAGGATATATTGGAGTAGAATCATTAAGGAAAAGTGACTACTTTCCAAATTATAACATCTCATAAAAAGAGGATACCTCCATTCTTATATTTTGATACAATAATTTAATAAGAATAGTTTTTTATCCACAAAGTTTTATCTATGTTTTTAAAATATATAATAGGCATTGTAGGTTGGTCAGTTATTCTTTATGAATTTATAGTTTTTCTTCCTAAGTTTTGTTAGAATGGTATCAGAAATAGTAAGACCATACACAAAACAAATATTCTTGAATTCAATCAAAAATAAGAACAACTTATTTTTTTAAAATGGTAAATGAGCCAATGTGAGTGAGAGAGGGGTAAAGTGCATAAAAATAAATAATAATGTTGATAGAAAGAATCCTTGATCCAATTATCTATTCAAATGGATTATTTTTGTTATTTTAAAATTATCACAACATAAACAATTTTATTAGTAAATTATATTAATATGTTATTGCACTATTTTTAAATTTGAATGATATTAAAGTATTATAACTTTGTTCAAATAATTTGGATTTTAATGGATTATTTAAATATGTTGGAGAAGGCATGAAAATTACCCATCAGTAGAAACTCATGGATGGTAAAATTAATTGATAATGTCAATGAAAGCATACAAGTTGGTAATAATAAATTTATCATTTGATGAACCAAATGATGTAGATATAATTTGAATGCCTGAATGAAAAGGATATTTCTTTTATTATTGTAAATGTAAGGAATTTTCTAATAAATTTGTAATTATTTAAATATTAATTTTATGAATCATTTATGTTATATCTGATATTTATAATTGGTGTTATGAATTAATTTTATTGTTAAAATAAATAAATATTTTAATTTCAAATTTGACTAGCAGCTTTATTTTAGTCTAGAATTATTTCTATCATAAAGTCATATTTAAAGCACATAATTAAAATAAAGTCATTACATAAAATATATTTATTAAATATTTTATTTATAGAATTATACCAAAGAGTTGGAAGTTGATAAATGAATTATTTATTATTTTGGAATTATAACTTTATTAAAGTCATCTTTAATGGGTCTTTATTTTATTAAATATGAAGACAATTGAATAATTATTTGAAAACTGAAAGTTATCAGATGTGTAGAGCATTAAAAGAGTGATATTATTTTCAATGGTCATATTCCTATTAATAAACCATTTGTAATGTTTGTTTTTGAAAGATAAAATTAAGATGAGTGAATGTTAATAATAATATTAGTGCATTTCATTGAGTTAGATGATAGAAAGTGATGGTTAAATTATAAAGCTTTTGATTATTACTAAATAATTATTCTGTTTCATGATAAATATTTGTATAAGTAGGAAAGTAAATATTTGCAAGTTTGATAAATTATTTCATTTAAAGTAGGTGAAATAAATGAGAGAGTGCAAATCTCTCAAGCGCTTATGACTACAACCAGCCAATCAAATCTTAAGCACTGGAACAGAGAATTTTAATAAGAAAAGAACATTCCACTCTCTTCTTTACTTGTGTAAAGAAGAGAGTCCAAAGTACTTATATTTGAAAGCGTGAATCTTAAATATCATCATACTTAATTAACTGAAATCAAATTATAAACATACAGCATGAAATCTTTCGATTTACTACGCAGTAGTTTTTTCGATGTTGAGTAGATTATTATTATTAGTCTCAATGTATTATTGTTATGGTTAGATTTAAGTCTCAAATAGGGAGTTTAGTTTATATTTGTAATTGTGGGTGTAATTATTCTTTAGATAATTGGATCTCAACAAAATCCCTCTTATTCAATTATCTAATTACCGATAATTGTTATTATATTTTAGAAAGGAATATTATGATCCCTGAGAAATCCATAAAATAGCATTAATTATTTCAATTAATTTAATCTGCTTTTTAATGTTATTATTATTTTTCTACTTTTTTAAATTATAAAAGAATAACTGAATTTCAAATGAATTGTGTTAGTCATTGTTTGTTGAAGAGATTTTCCTATTGATTATAATAGTGTAGTAGCTGGAGAATTTCTACAATAGCAATGCCATTGCGAAGTGTATTTTATATGCTTCTTAATGTTAAAACCTATCTGTTGTAACTGTCCCTGAAATCTGTCTTATGTCTTTATTTTTGTAGAGATTTTCCTATTGATTATAATAGGGTAGTAGCTGGAGAATTTCTATAATAGCAATACCATTGCGAAGTGTATTTTATATGCTTCTTAATGTTAAAATCTATCTGTTGTAACTGTCCCTGAAATCTATCTTATGTCTTTATTTTATTGTACATTTCAAATTAGATAAAGATTCTCACCTGTTTGTCCTTTATTAGTATACTTATAGTTGAGCTAGAGTGTAAGTGTTCATTTATTGTTCAGGAAAGTTACAATATATATATATATATATTGTAACTTTGTTGATCTTAAACCTAGAACACAGATGCCCAAGCCCAAAATATTGTAGTCAAATGCACCACACCCCCACTAACCATATATTGGCATCTAGTGACTCATGATCATGCCATCCTTGGTCATAACTGTAATTGACTTATTAGTGCAATCATTAACTATGATGAGTATACTGAGGGGCATTATCAGCTTACAGCCTATTGCTGATAATGTTAATTCCACCCAGTAATATTTCCTGTTCATCATGTGGGTGTAAACTCATTTTACCTAAGTATATTAAAATATTTATTAGTTCTGGTGAGTCATATTATTAAATACCAGTATGACACCATTAGCACCCTCTTTTATAGATTATAGTTTTGATTGCCTCAGCAATCTTCTTCAAAACTTTTATAAATCATCCCTGTACTTTATTACTGTTACACAATGCTTTATTAACCGTCCTCTTTTACAGTTTACAGTTTTGATTGCCCAGCAATCTTCTTCAAAACTTTTATATCTCCTAACTTCAACTACAGTTGAAGTTAGGAGTAGCATTAGTAAAATGTATGGATGATGGATGATTTAGTATCATATTATATTAATTCCCCTCAATGCATGTTTGCACTCAGTAATTGGATA
This sequence comes from Epiperipatus broadwayi, assembly GCA_028023455.1. Classification (NCBI taxonomy): domain Eukaryota; kingdom Metazoa; phylum Onychophora; class Udeonychophora; order Euonychophora; family Peripatidae; genus Epiperipatus; species Epiperipatus broadwayi. The sequence goes on along the minus strand of JAQFVV010006199.1, from coordinate 19,632,599 downwards.
AGCAGTTTTTCTTTCATATTTTATTCTTTATGAAACCAAATGGTCTATAAATTCTATTTTAGACATTGGCATGAGATCCATGTATTGGGATCTTTAGTTCTTTACATGAATAAAGGTTGAACATGAAATGCTTGTATAATTAAAGAGGATGGTATAAGTTTTTATGCTAATAAATGGATGTAATATGATGGAGTTAGGAACAATGGTTGCACTAGTAAAAATTTAAAAAAACGTAGAATCTATATATATATATTAATGCTATAGAAAGCTAGATAAATAGATATATTAACGATAGATAAGTATTAAGTAGGTAGGAGATAGGTAGATGAATGAAGTTTTTTTGACCATATAAATTGTCATAACTTTTTTGTCAATTCGAATATAATTTATCTGGAAGATAATGTTTTAAGAGTGTCTTCTATTGACCAGTTGGTGTTTTTTTTACTATATGAGCAATTAAGCAATTATCTCATAATTAAAATATTACTTGTATCTTAAGAATCTCTTGAAAGTAGTAACATTTTTGAGTTTAAAAAAATTCCATCAAAAATTAATTACACTAAAAGATATTTGAAATTTCTTTTTTTTTAGATGTAAGGGGAGTTTTTTTAAATCATCCAGATTATCTTATGAACTACGAAAAAAAACGTTTATTTTTTTACTTTTTTTTTCATCACCCAAATACATTTTTCATTATTTCTACTTCCGCATCCAATTTGCTGTAACTTGATTTCTGGAGTTTTTTCACCAATCTATGGACTTTTATTGAAAGCTGTAATTTCTTCCGTGGATTATTTATATGGAAGCTTCTCTTCCGATCAATAATAATATTTTTAAAAAAGAGATCAATAGTCGTACTCTCTAAAATATTGTGGCGAAATTCTTAAATTAACAGTTTTACTTAAACTAATTTTTTTAATGATTCAAGATCTCATTAAGTATAAATATTACTTTTTCAGAATGAGAATTATTTCTTAAAATAAAATATTTATTTATTTGTAACCTTTATCATTGCTTTGTGTTGATTGCTGATTTTTATCTTATTCGATGGTATTTATTTATGGAAATTTAACTGTCTTGCTATTTAAAGGGAAAAAAATCTAATTTATCGTGATTAATTTACTCTGATTTTATTTTTAATTATTATATCAACATTATCGTATGTAAAATTCTTTTTTGTCTATAAGAACTACTTTTTCTTTTAATAGATTGTATTTAGTCGTCGGTCCCCTAGCGTCTAGCGTATAAATTACGAAATGAATAAGTTTTTTTAATTAACATGGTTTAGAGGCGTAGTTTAGTGCAGTAATGAGAATGGAGACCTAGAGGTTATGGTTCCCGATTGAAATCACAGCGAAGAAAAAAAAAATCTAAGAACTCTTAATTAATTGAATAATACTTGTGTTTCAGCTTTTTATTTGATGCTGAAATGCGGAGCAACTGACCATATGATTATTTATCCTATTGGTTGCTAATTTAAGTCATGTCTAAAACAGGAGTTCGTACAAATAGATATTTTTCTGGTCGTTCATAAAATTTTCAAAATAACTTAGAAGAATAATTTAATATTGTTTTCTCCCAAGCAGTCAACCCCCCCCCGCTATAACATTGCTTAGATCTGTTATCCAGATAAGATATCAGTAATAAGATTTTGAAAAAACAGACACAACATAAATAGAAAAAAAAGTAAAATAGAATACAAAAAAAAAGTTACAATATTTATGGAAAGTTGTTAAACTAAACTAAAATTCATTGTAGATTTAGTACAGTACGAAAGATTTAAACAGTAGCTGGGAGAATTACTCTTACTTATGATATATTAATCTTACTACCTATTGAATTCAGTTAGTGCATAAAAAGATTTTACAGCTTTGCAGAATGAAGAAAGAAAAATAAAATTAGGCCTTGAACTTGACCTCGTGTACCTATACGAAAATAAGATGACTGATGATTATCTGCTTCCTCCGAATTCTTTTGAATAACATTTAAATATGTATTAATTAATTAAATATCACATAAATAAGTAATAATTGCTGATGACGTCAAATTTGCCAGAAATATATATTCAGCAAAGATTGGTTGATTTTTCATCAAAGATTGTCACTTTCTGTAGTTGGTATAAAGTTAGTATTCAGTATTATATATGTGTGTGTCAAAGAGAAGAGTTGTATGGCATAAATTATTCTAATTACTTATTCATCAATCTGTGTTCAAATCTGAATAAATTTAATATTATTCTTTAAGATAATCATTTGAAAGACAAAATATAACCTCTTATCATTCAGAAGTTGACTAATGTGATGAATATTGAGCTTTTCGTTACTATTTTTCTTTGGAGGAATAAGATCTTTGCCATATAGTCAGCTGTTTAAAGTTTAATTTTTTTATTTTAATGTATATAATTAGTCAATGACAAAATCATCAGCTGTCATTTGACTGATTAGAAGTTGAAAGATTAACAATTACAGGCTAAATTTTTAATAGTTTTGTGATGTCATTCATTGATCTCATGGCACTTTGCAAAATAATATAGATATGTGCCAACAGAAATGATTTCATGTTAATGTTATAAAACTACAAATGATAATGAGTGACCATAGAGAGAACACTGTTTTTTTTTTCTGATCTTGATGATCATGTAACTATTTTCCATCATGGCAAAATCTGACTACCACATCTTTATAAACGTCTTCCAACAACCATTATTAAAAATATCAGTACTTCTTTTTCTAGCTTGATATTGGGATCCCTCGACTGTATAATTTTCACAATGTTTCAGAATTACTGAACTAGGTTTTAAGTGAGTGATTACACTCAATAATATCATTAGAGAATTTTTTAATTTATGCCACATTAAATGCAGTAATAAATTGCATATTGGGAGTGTTACTAAAATGACTGCTTTCATTTAAATTTCAATAAAATATTAAATTATTAAATTCAATACAATATTAAAAAATATCATGACAATTTTGTTGACTGAAGATAAAATAAAAGAATAAAAATATACAATTAATAAATGTTTATTTATTTCTATAAAATTTAATTTCTATTGCCTTTGTTTTTGCAAAAACATTAAAATTTAGGCTTTAGCATAATTTATATTCAGTTAATGATAAAATTAAACTAAATAATATTTCTTACACATTGTAATTATTAGCTAGTTTTTTATTAAATACTTTTAAGACAGGCTATAACCTGTATCAAATGTGCCTTGAAATTTATAATAGTCAAGCAATATCTTTATTTTGCAGATAGAGGGATCTCTCCAACCATGACATAAGATAGGGACTTTTATAAAGATAAGAGCGGCTGTCTTATCCTTAACCTATATAGGCCAATCTGAAGTATCTTGATTTGGGAGTGTGAAGCTGTAACTCTTCTAAAATAATAGAAACAGGGATTGTGAATATAATTTTTAAACACACACAAAATTGAAAAAGAAATTCACACATTTTATATTTGATTTCTAAACATGCAATATTTACTTTAAAATATTTTAACTGCTTCATGCAAATCCTTCCCATTTATACATATATTCCTCATCTTCTTTTAGAATAATACCAGGACTTTCATCATTACTTAAAATAATACTATTTATATTTTTATAGTACTTTAAAAGTTTTTCTTTTATAATTTCAGTGCTAGGATATTTTTCTGAAGACACTAGCAGGTTGTTTAAATTGATACTATGCTTTGCTCTGGTATCCCCCCCCCCAAAAAAAAAAAATCCTATATAGAAATTAGATTCAGAATTATTAGAATGTGAATTCAGATTCTCTGTAAAGCAGATACTTCTTTTTTTTCTCCTTGTATTTTTTTTTTTTTAGTCTTTGAACTAACTTCTTTTTTATTTATTTTAAAAATACTATAAAATATTTTCAGAATTAAACAATAGTATATAAAATTAATTAAACAAAAAAATATATATGAAATAGAAAATCAATCAAAAATAGAGGAAAGATCAAAACACATACAAGTTAAAAAGATACACAATTAATAATGGTATCCAAACGATATGTTTTAATAATGATTTTTCTGATTAAAAATTTAAAGCATATATATATTTCAATTAAACCAATCATGATTATTCTTTTATCGATATAATATTCTTTTATTCCTAACTAAAAAGCAACAAATAGCTGTCTGCATTATTCTGAGAATATAAAGAATAACAGAGCCATTGTATTGCAAAAAAAAAAAAGAAAAGACGGTAATTATAGAGCAATACTTTGAGCTTGATTGTTTATGAAATGAAAGATCAATAGCCTAAACAGTATCTTGCAAGAGATTGAATAAAAAGTTTGATAAGAATTATGTTATGCAAAGGTATTAAACTCTGAATAAAGTTTTAACAGTAGGGAGAGATGTTTAAAAATATCACACTGAGGTTAGAGGTTAGAGTCATAATAAGACACTTAAAAAAAAAATATTTAATTGATTAATTAGAACAGCAAAATATGTAAAAAAAAGTTGGGAGATCATTTAATAAAGTAATTGTAGTGGCCAGTTTTAAAGAAAGGATTTGTTAAGATAGCAACATGCATTGTAATTCTCATGAAAAATAAAAGTTGCCTGAAATTAATTAAATTCAAATCACTTTACAAATGGAAAAACAAATTGTACTAATTGGTAAAAAAAAAAAAAAGAGAGATAAAGAATCTCAAATATATTTAAGAGTTTTAACTAGAATTATTATAAAGCTAAATACTTTCTTATTCATTTTTTTTTAAAATAAACCGCCTCTTACGAGGCTTCTCGTCGACATCTGACGTCACTCTAACTCTGCTAGTTCTTATGCTAAAGTATTCGTTTGACAGGTATTGATTAGGTTTTTAAAAGTTCTGTAAGATGGTACCCTCTTCCGAATTATTTTACAAGTAAAAAATAAAAAAAAACGCATTTTAAACTAAACAAAGAAAGAACCTTGTTGGTGATTCGCTGTCAGCCGGCTCTCAGCCGAAAAAGACATTCTGATTGGCTGGAAAGAACAAAGAAACCGCCTGATCAAAGAAAATAAAGAAAAACGCTGAGATTTTCATTTCGAATGCAATTTAAGTATTAAAAAAATATAATTTGAGAAATTAAACTAGTTTTTTAAAAAATATACCAAAAAAACAAAATTATTTTCGAAAAATATTGAAGATTTTAGTAAAAATATTTAAGATTTAGCAAAAAGAAATCTTTATTTTTCCAGAACGTAAAATTGAAAAAAGCTTTGCATCAGCACTTTTTTGTTTAGACATTTGCTTTATATTTGCCGAAATTGAATATATTTTATAATAAATAAATAGCAATTTATTTTTGAAAGAACTTTCATTCTCTTTCATAACCTGAAAAATTAGTAATATACTTTTTATAAACGTATCTGAATTTAATTTAATATTATAGGCGAATATGTTTTAAAAATAGGCTTTGTCTTCAGTTTGTGAGTTGGCCAATTAAAAGATTTGATTTTTACCTCATACAACCAATAATATAATTAGCGGTTTAAGGGTTAAGTAAATTTAGAATACATAATTAATAATTTTTTGACAAAAATGACTTTAATAGGCAGTACTAATAGACAATATGACAATCTTCTTAAATACTCCAGTGAATATAACTTGCAACTTGATCTAAAATATTAAGACAAAGACTGCTCAAACTTGAATGAGATTTATAAGAAGATAATCGATACTTTACAGATAGATACTACAAAAAAAAAATTCATCCATAAAATTTTTATTTGAAGGAAAGAAATACGATTTTTTTTTAATCAACGATTTAGAACTGTATATCTGTAATTTTGCAAAATTCTCTGAAAAAGAGATAAGAAGATAAAACTGTAATATGGTAAAGGATATAGAAGAGAACAAAAGTCTCACAAATATAAAACATCTAAGTATTGAAGAAAAATTGTTTATACAAAAAAATATTGTATTAAAAATGACATCATAGAATAGATGTGTAAATGCTTCTGCAGAACCCTATATAATAATAAAGACCACATGTTTTGAGATTCCAAGTAATTTAAATTAAGAAGTTATACATGTAATTAAATATATGAAAAATGAAAATATATTCAATTAAATGTATGAAAAATCTCAGGAAATGCTGTTATTATTATAGATATCTTTTAAAAAAATACAAGTGCAGAAATGGAGAAATTATTGTATAAGTTACAAGCCAAGTCTACATGATAAAAATGCAGCAAAATACAATGGTGATACTTAACCCTTAAGCTATCAACAACTCAACCTGTAGTCTAGGCAATCACTTTTAACAATAAAGGTGGTACAATCTTTGTCTATGGTCATTTGATATGTTTATATAGACACTAAAGATTGCAACTTGGCTAAGGAATGTGAGATTAATAATGCAAAGAAGTTTAAACAAATCTCATTAATCAGACAAATATAACCTATTCTGAAAGCAGGTTAATAAATAGTCAATTGTAACTTCCAGATCCTGAAAGTAGAGTAATAAATAATCATTTATAACTTCCAAACTCCATATAAAATATATATTTACTAAGGCAATAAAGCCAATTACTCAAGGCTTTAATAGGTTTATAAATTTAAATAATAACAATCTCAACCTGTAGTCAAGGCAACCTTCTTTAACAGTAGAGGTGGAACCACCTTTATCTGTAGTCTGATATGTTTATATAGACACTAAAGATCACAATTTGACCAAAGGATCCAAGATTAATAATGGTTAAGTTGCAATCTTTAGTATCTATATAGACATAGCAGGCCATAGATAAAGGTGATATCACCTTTATTGTTAAAGTAGCTTGCCTTGAGTACAGGCTGAGATTGTTGATAGCTTAAGGGTTGCTTAATATAATCTACATTCATAAATCTATTAAAATCTTGAGTAATTGACTTTATTATCTTAATAGTGATACTCATATTTAAAGAATATGAAAATGAAGATCATTATAACAAATCTTAAATTCCAATTAAAAGTAAATGCTGAATTTAAAAATGCTTGTAGCACAATAGATCATATGTAAGTGCTAAAAAATGTATAAAAAGCAAACAAACAATAAAAGCAATAAATGCAAGATACCTTTCTGCATAGGATTGGTAGATTCTGAAAAATAATTTGTTCTATTATTATTTTTACAGTGATTAAAATTTTGGGAATATCAGAATGTAGATAGAAGATATTGTCATATTAATGAATTGACTGCATACTGTCTCTTAAAAAATTAACATTGATCAAGATATCTGGTAAAAGTATTGCAACAGATATAAGCAAAAAAGTAGAACCAATGATACTAAAAGATTGAAATAATGTTGAATGGCTTTTCAAAAAATGAAATAATAATGATAGTAATGAATTAAAACAAATTAATAATTGTAAATTTCTTGATCATGTGGATAATACATATGGAAACTTAATTGATAAATTTAATCATAATGGTAGAAATAACAATATTGAAAGCTAAAAAATGTCCTGTGCTTGAAAATAATTTTTAGCAAATGTATTTTACTGGTGTTCTTTTTGGATACATAATAAAAGAACAATATAGAAATTTTATAACATAGCAAAATATGAAAAGCTCTATGTTAGTATTCACAAATAAATAAATATCACTGACATCCTTTAAAAAATTAAGAGGCCAAAATATAGCTTGGATTGTACATGCCATAGAAGAAATGATAAAAATTAAATAAATCTTGAATTTTAATAAATTGTAAAAGACCTAGAAAAAGCCTACATTTAGGATAAAGGAACGAGGAAAAGAATATTGCTAAAATGAGAATTTATGGATCAATGATAGTGGATTAAACTTGGAAAGATATTATCTGATAATAGATTGATAATATAATGGTCAACAGAATCTCCCTAACCTAATCTGCCATACAGGGTGCCACTAGGTTATTGGAACATAGAAAATTTATATAGTAAGCAGATGTGCATGGAAGAGGTTAGTCTTTTATCGAACCGAAAGTCCCAGTCACCAACTCAGAGAGAAGATGGGCTTAAAATATCACTCTGAATATTAAAATTTCAAATTTTTAATTTTAAACAACATTAATAAAATATATAAATAAATTACTGCCAACATTAATTAAGCAAAACATTTGATTATGCACACACACACACATTAAAAGGAAAATTCGAAAATTAAATTAATTAGTGAATATGTTTGATTTAAATTATATGCACAGATGGAAGTGTTTAATAGATTTTACAATTTTAAATATTTTGCTAAGCGTGAATGTGCTACATGGATTATGCATATAACCAACCCAATCCCTTTTAACTTTATGCTAAAATCTCCTGTTTAAACCAATGCTAGCTTACGGATATACTGATGTGACCAATGCAAAATGAGATTATTAGCATAATACAAACATGCTAACAGGAATTTACATCTGTAGCAGGATATCATTAGAGAAATAATGAATCATGGTGGGAAGGAATGAGCATCTTCCTCATGATCATTAATACATTTCACCAACAGGCAGAAACAATCCACTGCCTAATTGGTGATACAAATGAAATTATTTGAAATATATTTAAAGAGATGCTCTATAAATAGGGATAGTGGTCTTTTCTGGCTTACTGTCCCAACCAGAGTGTAAGAAAATCAATGGCATAGGAAATATGTCTCAGACCATTGACAATGTGATGGCTACACTTTTGGGCCATACATTCAAGTGGGTATTATGCCCTGTATGCTAATGCGATACAAGGGAATGAATATTCAATGCACCTACTCAGATTACATTGACCTAAAACATCTGTACATCTATCCACCAGCACTGATTTAACTACAAATCAATTAACCCAAAATTAACATGCCTTAAACTAACATACGCTTACCAATCAATGCAGCCATTCATGTTTATTTTCAAATAATTAATTTAAAAGAAATTTACGAGAATGGAAATGATAATAATTAGCAAACATATTAAAAGAAAATATAACAAATAATTTAAATTTCTGTTTAATCAGATAAGAGACTTTATGGGTTAAGTTTTGTTTAGATTTAAGTATTTGAACAGTTTTTAGATTATTAAATTTCATACTTTCTGTGGCTGTAGGTTTTTTGAAGTCCATCTTGGTGATCCATGATGCATCATACGATTCAAAGTTCTTTCCATTTCATACTGTTCTAGGTGGAGATAAGTCCATTGCTTGCCAGTTTCTGTAAATCATCATACTTTGGAGGCCACCTCAGCTGGTGCAAATGCAGGAAACATAATTTATTGCATGATTCTTATATTTTGGAGATCTGCAATACATTTATAAATATATTTAACATACAATCAGCAAGAGCAATCCCAAATCTAAATCTCAACTTCAAATTCTTATCAAATTCCAGGATCGATCTTGCCTGGCTTGGCACTGTCCTTATTGGAAATGATGACTTTTCTCTATGGACCATGTGTTTATTTCCATTGTTATTGGTCAGCTTTTTTTAGAGCGGGAGCTCAAAATTTTATCGCTAGTATTTTTTTTAAAAATTTATCTCTTATCTGATTTTATGCTCAAGTGTCTGTTTGCTATTACATCAATATAGAAAATCATTTCCATTCTAAGATTAAAATAACTAATTAACAGCTTTTTTGTATTCTTTTATATTAAAACAATCTTGTTTTTAGATTTTAAACTTTAAATAATTATATAATTAGTTTGCCATCTGTACATTATATTTATTAATCTAAATAAAATTATTAAATTCTCCTTTATATATATATACCTGAGGGTGATTTTATATTTTTTTCCACTTTATTTGAAAGTGATGTAACTGGCATATACTTATACCATTACAATAATAATTAAAAATAATGGAAATGAAAAATTTTAAATCACTTTCATAAGTGCAATGAACAAATAGGTTTAAACTAAATAATATAATATTGGGAAAGTATGATGATGAATATTGGACAAAGCAAATTGTAACTGTATAAATGGGGAATAGACTAGCTTTAATCTACAATACCACACAATTGGAAAAGCCAAATCTTTAATGATGTACAATGGAATAAATTCACGTTTATTATTTCTAAATTCTAAATCTCTAATTTCAAAATTATTAGAAATATATTATAAGATTCAAAATTACTTGTTAAGTATAATTCAGAAACGGATAGGACATTTTATTGAATCTGGATTATATATATTTTTTTAATACCAAATAACTATAAATAATTTACTCTAATATTTTAATTCTTTAACATTCAGTAATGTAGCTGTTCATTAAAGTCCAAACTAGTAATCAAAATAGTTTTTCAATATTCTCAGGGTAAAACAAATAAATTGATAAAAACTCTTTAACATAACCCAAGTGATGTAGTCTTAAAAAAGATGAATGAAGTTAATTTTTTTAAATAAAATCATATTTTATTTATGTATATATGGGAGAATGACAATAAAACCAACACAATAACAAAAATAGCTATTTCATCACAGAGGCTTGGGGGGGGGGTTGCTTAATTTATAGACATTAGATGTTGAATAATATGTGTTAATTCATATGTTTGTGCAAGATGTGTTTTATAGTTAAAGATCATTTCTATAACTAAACAACACATGATAATAATAATTTAGCTTATTAATGACCAAGAAGTTCAAGATCAGAAACCTATTTTTTGGAGATTAAGATGCATGTGTTCCCTTAAACTACATTTTTCTTTTAAGAAATAACTAAGTATGAACTATGCCCCACATAAATCTTTTTTATTTAGTGACAAAACATTTTTAAATACAACAAGAATACCACTATTTATTTATACAATGCTTAACTTTACAAACATTTAATAGGGATCTAATAACTAATACTGTGCTGGTCAAAATCAGTATTCATTCAACAAGACCAATAATCCAAGCAAAAGTACCTTGAATCCAACCATACACAAGATACAGATGTAAGGGAAATGGTGAATCCTAACCTATTTGCCTGAAATATTGCCTCTCTGACTAATGGATAATGTTTGTGATGTCATTCATTGATCTCATGGCATACCAACTTTGCAAAATAATATAGATATGTGCCAACAGAAATGATTTCATGTTAATGTTATAAAACTACAAATGATAATCACTGACATCCTTTAAAAAATTAAGAAACCAAAATACAGCTTGGATTGTACATGCCATAGAAGAAATGATAAAAATTAAATAAATCTTGAATTTTAATAATTGTAAAAGACCCAGAAAAAGGCTACATTTAGGATAAAGAAATGAGGAAAAGAATATTGTTAAAATGAGAATTTATGGATCAATGATAGTGGATTAAACTTGGAAAGATATTATCTGATAATAGATTGATAATAATTAAAAATAATGGAAATGAAAAATTTTAAATCACTTTCATAAGTGCAATGAATAAATAGGTTTAAACTAAATATGTATTGTAACTGTATAATATTGGGGAAGTATGATGATGAATGAGAAGAAGCTTTATGTACTTCATGAATTGAACAAGTCAAATTCAATGGAGAATAGACTAGCTTTAATCTATAATATCACACAATAGGATAAACCAAATTTTTAATGATGTGCAATAGGATAAATTCACACTTATTATTTTTAAATTCTAAATATTTAAATTCAAAATTATTAGAAATATATTATAAGATTCAAAATTTCTTGTTAAATATAATTCAGAAACAAAGAGGACATTTTATTGAATCTGGATTATACATTTTTTGAATACCAAATAACTATAAATATTTTACTTTAATATTTTAATTCTTTAACATTCAGTAATGTCGCTCATTGAAGTCCAAACAAATAATCAAAATAGTTTATTGTCAGGGTAAAACAAATACATTGTTAAAAGCACTTTAACATGACCCATGAATGTAGATAAGTGATGTATTTTTAAAAAAAATAAATGAAGTTAATTTTTTAAATAAAATTAGATTTTATTTATGTATATATGGGAGAATGACAATAAAGCCAACACAGTAACAAAAATAGCTATTTCATTACACAAGTTTTTGGGGGTTTTTTTTTGCTTAATTTATAGACATTATACATTGAATAATATATGTTATTCATATGTTTGTGCAAAATGTATTTATATTTTATAGTTAAAGGTCATTTCAATTATATCAATAAACAACACATGATAATAATAATTTAGCTTATTAATAATCAACTAATTCAAGAGATCAGAAACCCATTCTTTGATGAATAAAGCTAACTCTTTGGCTCCACAAAATTCCCTTAAACTACATTTTTTTTTTAAAAGAAACAACTAAGTATGAACTATGTCCCACAGAAATCCCTTTTATTCAGTGACAAAACATTTTTAAATACAACAAGAACATCACTGTATATTTATACAATGCTTAACTTTAGGAACATTTAAAAGAGATCTCTATGACGCTAAAAAATTATTTTTTTACAATAAATATTTGGAAATGATTCTCTAGGTCTCTAGGATTACACATATACATGTTATTCTTATAAATGTAAACCTATTATTATAAAGCACTGAAAACTTTGAAATTATTCAAACAGAAGTCAAATGAGACACAGTTTTTCTCCTGCGATGGGTTAAATGGATTTGTACAATTGAATATTTGATTATAATATCAGGCACACAGTAGACTCAAGCTCTGATTTAAGCATAGTCGGTAAGAGTTGGTGTATATAGAATGTACACTCTACATTTAAGTGATTCACTTAAGTTTTTTAAATTCTTACTGGTGGGATAGTGCGTGGAGATTTATAATATTTAAGAAATAACACATTGTCGGAGATTGACTTCCGTTTGAATAATATTATTCTTATTAAATATATATATAAACAAATTCAGTCATTGAACGAATTTCATAATCAGAAGAATTATCAAAAATACATATGTTACTACTAATAATAAAAGAATTTTTTAACGACTTAAATGATCTTTAATGATATATAACTTTCAATATAAATTTTAAATAATAAATACATATAATACTTCTGTTAATATAATTTATAAATTACAATATAACAATTCTTCAATTGCTAAATTAATGTGTTATTTCAACTCACATTCTTTTTATGAATAAACGCTAAAGAAATTTAAAAAAAAAACATATAGCAAATATATATAAATGTCAGTTTAAATATTAATTATAATAAGATTGACTTTCCTCTTATTTTCTTTTTTTTATTATTAATTAACAAAAATAATAATTTCAAAAGTCTTTGTTTCAGTCTTCATACTTGGACTTATGGCAGTTAACTATAATCTTGCTTGCATGATGTGTAAATCTTGAAAAGTTAACTCTAGTCATGAAATATTTAATTTTGTGGAATGATAGATAGGATGGATTAGTAGTATTAATTAAAAAAATTTGAAAATGTCTTTCAAGCCATGGTACTGATTCTTTTCTCCAGGATGTGGATAGATAGTTGTTTACTATGACTTTTCTTTTACATATGCATATTTGTGCTAATGATCTCCATTGATGTAATTTGACAGATAACACAAAGAAAGCAAATCCCTGAGTAGTTGACTTATTTATTCACACATCTTGATATTCCTCAACTTTAAATTTAATTTTTTCCTTTTTCAAATGATAAAAGCAAAATTAATAAAAACAAATTTTTGCTAGTTTATTTAGATGATGATGATGATGATGATAATAATAATAATAATAATAATAATAATAATAATAATAATAAACGATCCCTTCTGACATTTCTCTTATTACAGCAGTCATTTCCATAGCATTTTTAAATTATACAACTTCTCAATGAATATTCTGTCCAACTTTAATTGTTAATTATCAGGTCCATGCACCTATAATATGATAACTTCTTTTCAACTTCTTTTTTGAATATTATAGCATCCAATTGATGACATTAAATATTTAAGAAATAATAATAATACAGGTAATTTTAGAATAAGAAAAAATATTTTAAAACATATAAATATAAATTGCAAATCCATTTTTCAACTTTTACAAACAGATCCACACAATTAATTCTGCTATTAACATTATTTATAATATCTACTTAATATAATCCTTTTTTTTATTATTATTTATATTGGATTCTAAACGCTTTAAACAAAATATCAACTATAAATGAGTCATCATCATCATCATAATAATAATAATAATAATGTATCAACTATTTACATATATATATGCAAAAATGAGTATGAGATGTTTATTCTTTAAAAATATAATAAATCAAAAATCATAAAGTAATTAATAAATTTTTTATCCTTCCTTTCTCTTTTTTTAATAATATCGTAACTGACTTAAGGATTAAGTTGTCAAATCCTTACATATTAGGTCTCAACGCAATCGTTAAAACATATAGTTTAAAAATAAAAAAGGGGGAAAGACAATTGTATTTATCTTAAGATCAAATAAATATCTCTTAATTTTCTTATATACATTTTATAATAATTATTTTCATGCATCTTTATAGTTATACAATATATATAGAGAGAGATATCGATCTACTGTCTCAATTTGATTTGCATTTGAATTTATTTGTTTTTCTTATTTTGTTTGTTTGTATGTCAATTAAACGTTTTAATTTTGTAATATTATTTGTTTACAATAACGATTTATTTACATTTTGCATTACGAATGCAATATAATATTGCAACAAAAGAATCACATTATTACAAATTCACTTATTATTACTAAGCACTTTAATTCTAATTGTAGCATAAAATATATGTGTGTGTGGATATTTTAAAAGCAAAATGGAGAAATCTATTTTATTATTTTTTTCTGTATATAAATTTTATTTAAAATTATTTATTTGGAAATGCTGTATTTATTTTATAAATATTTAATTCTGTATTTAGATGACTGGAAGATTCTAAAAAGTTATCATTTGAAATGTGTATAGATCTTTGCCATTTACAATAAAAATAGGATATTATGAGACGTGAAATTAGGGACATTATTTTTTTAAAGAGTGTTTATTATTGTTGTTGTTGTTATTGTTTGTTTTTGCTGGTACTCACTTTTCTGTTTGATCAATGAAAATCCATTCTTCTATTTTCACCTACACTGTTAAATTAATAATGAAGAAAATATTTATAATGTATCAGTAAGCAAGAAAAATGTTTGACTAAAAGAGATCAGATTGTTTGAAATTCATCAATCCTCTTTGCTATTCACTAGGTCATCAGCCAGAAAGTTATCCAAATTAAAAATGTACATTTAGAGAAGAGTAAACATCAAAAAATAATAACATCTAAAATCTCAGCAGATGCTTTATATGTATATACAACTGGGTCTCATTTTATGCGGGTAGATACGTTCCACAGAAAACCTGCATTAAAAAAGTCGCACAAAAATAGACTTAACTTACCTTGAAAAATGAGGGATCGGGTCTGTAATTTTCAGAATTCCCATAAAAGCAAAGCAACAAAGAAAAATTACTTTAAAATTCGCATTAAAAAAATAAGCAAATAAAGTATGACTAATAAAAAATTTCAAATATTTGAAAAAAATTAATACAAGACAAACTTTTTTTTACTTTTTTTATTAACTACAATATTTAATTTTACATTTTTCATACATATTTTAATCATTAACGCTAGCATTCGTTTGTAAACTGGAAAGAAATCAAATTCAATGTGATGTGATGTATTGTAGCTTTTCCTTAAACGAAATCAAGAATCTCTTAGCAATTATGCCCAGAAAAACCTGTTAGCCACTTTATTTTTATTCGTGATGTGATGTACAACTAGCGCCACTTTCAGTCTAATGCTGTGTTAATGGTTTTCTGTTTCTATATTAAAAAATGATATCCTAATCAAAACAAAAAAGAGTATACATTATCATTAGAAAGATTATTTTCAGTTTATAAAATCTTCATTTTTTATTTTAAAAATCTAAAAGATTATTTATTTCTGTTATATATAACAAAATATACGTTTTAAAGGTTTAATTTTTTTGAATATTTATTGCGATATTTTTATATGTAAGTATAAATCTATTATTATTATTTACTCATTAGTATAAATAGGTTATTTGCATAGAAGCTAAAATTCTAAAGACAGCTTCAGGCCATATTCACATTAGCTGCTAATATAACATTATATTTTTAAAGAAAAAAAAGTATTTCAAGTTAAAATAAATTATTAATAATTTAAATTTCTTGATATCTAATAAATATAGTGAAATATGAAAGATATTAAGAAGAAACATGAATCGCATAACTTCAAAATCACATTAAAATAATCTGCATAAAACAAGACTCAGGTATATTTATAACTCAAAGAAATAGCATAATTAGAGATAAATGATAAGAATTGTCGGATTTATATGTGCATATTTAGAAGTCAAGAAATAGCCTAATTAGAGATAAAATAAATGATAAGCATTACTGGATTGGAAAGTGATTAATTAAAAGCTAAAGAACACTTATAATTAGTTATATTCTAGAACATTCCACATTATGAAGAAATATATAAAAATTCAAAGGTAAGGAAAATTGAGGTGTTTTCACACACACTCACATCATGAGAGCTGCTCGTACTAGAGAAGTTAACCGAGTATAATGAGGACTACAGAGTAACACAGTGAATTCCACTATGGAAGATACCAAAGTAGCCCTAGAGATTATACAGGCCATATCAGCCTTATTATAATTTATTTAGGCCTCATTGGCAATTCCTAAGTAATATGTATAAATTGTAAATATATTAAGTATGTTAATAAATCCTTACTATTAGTAACTTGTGGCAAATTAAATCAGTATTCAGTTATAAAACCTTGTTTCTGAATTGCTTTTATTTTTGTTGGTCTGACCACATTTACCCCTAATTGTAGTATTTGTGGTGAGTGTACACAGCAGAAAACTGGGGCAGTCTTGACAGGATAGAATTCAACTTGTAATTTTACATTGTAATAGAATTGTGTATTCGGAAATCATGGAGGAAAAGTTTTTTTTTTACTTATTAGTTATTTGGATTAAGAATTAAGATGACAACTGTTTCACAAGTGATAATGTTAATAGTCCTGTTGATTGGCCAATTTATCTCAAAAGGATTGAATTTTTTTTTATTAATGGGATTGTCAGTGACCCCATTAAAGTTCTCATGTTGTTATGTTTTCAACAAATGATAGAAATCATAAATTGGTTATGTGATTATGAAGAGCCAGAGAAATTGCCATATGAAGTAGTAATTGGAAAACTAAATAATTATTTTAATCCAAAGCCCTCTGGGCATGTAGTGTGGCTATATTTTAGAAATAGATGGAAAATAATGAGAATGCATTGAGAGAACTTGTTAAGAGCTGTAATTATGGCAATGCATTAGAAGATGCCCTACTGAAACAATTACTTTGGGGGATGTCTGAGGATAGACTGAAACAGCAGTTACTTGCCTCAAGAGACTTGTCATATGACAAAGCATGTAAGATGGGAGGTAGCCCATGAGATAGTGCTTGCCCAATCAAGGAAATTTTGAAATTTTACCAATAATAATGAATGTAATGCATTTATATATGCAAAGTGAAATAAATGTCAGTTTGCTAAGAGTAAGCTGAAATAAATTATTTGCGTATTGTTGTGCAAAAAAAGTCACATGGCACATTTGTGTAGATTTAACAAAGAGTGTTGTGGAGCCTGTGGCAAAGTAAGACATTTAGTGAAAGCATGTAGGTCAAATGGGGGAAAAAATCATAGTGTATTGCCCACTTTTCCAAAGGGAAACAATCAGAAATGTGAGATCTAAAATACCCAGGGTGCTCATTGCAACCAATATATTATGTCAGAGAAATTATTAAATACGAATTTGAAAATGGAAATTGACAACAGATGATGGCAGTCAAATCTGGAAAATGGTAGCAGAAAATTATGTGAACACCTAGGTTAATGAGAATGAGTTTAAGAGTGAAAGATGCTAGTGGTAATATTATGATAAGGTAGAAGTAAGTATAGAAATCTTAAAAAAAGATCTGTATGTTACCACTGTATATAGTACAGGAATGTATTAACCCTGTTATAGGTAGGAAATGGTTTGATACTCTAGGAATAAAAATATGTAAGATTAAAAATACCACCATTAAATCAGCTCCACAGGAAATTGATCCAACCATTAACTATGTAGATAACTGGAATAAAGTAGTAATAGACAACAAAAAGGTAGTGAGATAGACAAAAGTGGAGCATGGTTATAACTAGTTAATAGAATCAATCAGCAAGGGCTGGCCTAAAAGTCAGCCTGAGATATTGCATAAAGCAATATGGGATGTAAGAGAAAAACTGTCTATAAATAAGGGATGTGTGTTAATGAACGATAGAGTATTAATAACCAGTAGTAGTCATCACCAAGTTCTGCAGCTTATTCATCAAGGTTGTTCCAGTATTGTACAGGCTAAAGCACTTGCATGAAGTTATGTTTGATGGCCTGGAATTAATTTTGGGATAGAAAATTTGTGAAAACCTGTGAGAATTGCCAAGTGAATGCAAATATGCCAAAGATAAGTTATATGACCTGGCCTGTAGTTGAAAAATCTTGGAGCTGTATTCACATCAATCATACCAGACCATTCCACAGCTAAATTTTTTTAGTAGTGATCAACTCATACTCAAAGTGGACTGAATATAGAATTGTTAGAAATACAAGCACAATCAGAAAACTTAAGGAAATTTTTGCTTTCCACAATTTCCTTGACACTATAGTTTCAGACAATGGAACCAGTTTCACATCCACTAAATTTGAGGATTTTCTGAAGAAATGGGAAATTAGACATATAGCCATGCCTTCATATCACCCTGAGTCCAACGGGATTGCAGAAAAGGCAGTACAAATCCTAAAGAAAATTCTACAGAAGGAAGATACTGCAAATATACATGAAACATTATTTTCTGCTTTATTGTATTAACATAGTACATTGACAAGTGGTATGAGAAAATCTCCAGATGAAATAATATTTGGACAGAAGACCCACACAAAGTTATCACTGATTCTCCCAGATCAAAATTTTTTAAGTAACGAAAACAAACAGCTCAGAATGGCAGTACGCAGTGGGAAAAAAAGTCTGAGAGATGTGCTCACAAAATACTGGGTGAAAGGCATAATTAAAGAACATTTATCAAAACAAATAGTAGAAGTCAAGACAGGAATGAGGACAAGGATACAATGTCAGAAAGAAGAAATTGAGTGAATTGGAAGTAATGTAGTGCCAGACATTTCAAATTATATAGAAGAGGCAGACTCAACAGAAGTAAATGAAGACACAATACAGACAATGTCATTACTGTTGAAAAGGAAGCCATCCTGTCATAAAGAATCAGAAAGGAACCAAGTTATTTGGAAGACTATGTGAGACTTCAAAAATTGTAATTTTCGAAGTGAGGAGATGCTTTATATGTATATATTTAGAACTCAAAGAAATAGCATAATTAGAAATAAAAATGAATGATAAGCATTATCGGATTTATATGTGTAGATTTAGAACTCACTGAACCAACATCAATACATTTGAAATTTGATCTGTAAACCCACTTAAATTATATAAACCACTTAGCAACTCTGAAATATTTCAATGTCATATTGCATTGTTATCATTTTCTAACATGTACAAAATTTGAAGGAAACCCATTTGATAGAAGTATATTTAATTTTAATCACAACATTAATCTAAACAAACAATATTTCTAAATTAAATAAAAGTGTTTAATAATATATATTATAAAAAACCCATTATTTATAACAAAAATGCCATTATTTACAATAACTTAAAATATCATTTACATTAAATTGATATTTTTAAATTAATAATAAACTTTTTTGCAATTAGTGGATTTTGTTATTTCAATAGGAGGAGTTAAATATGGGTAATACTTTTTCTACCATCAATACCAATGGTCAGACCAAGAGAGTACACATATATGACCCACAGTCAATTTCCAGACCATTGAACCCTCCATTGCTGCAGGAAGCAACAGTTCCTCTGGGGATATTTATATTGAAATGGAATCATTCCTGGATGCCATCTAGCCAAGGCTGACTAGAATATCCTCAGAAGAAGAGATTAAAATGCTTTCAGCACTTGATTCTACCAGGCTAGCACAAAGAGTAAGAAACTGGTTTCAATCAGACTATCAGAGCAAGTATATTTATAACACATGCATATAATTAACTTTAAATTTATTTAATACTATTATATGTTAATTACAATGTTATATGGTGAGATATAGAGAGAGAAAACTACACCAAATTGACAAATTAAAATAACATGTTTACTCACACACACACACACACAAAAGTAAACATTAACATAATAATAATAAAAAAATGGAATAAATAAATTATGACCTTCTTTGTTAATGATTAGTCTATTCTAGAATAAGAGTAAACAATCCAATTGCATTTATTTATAAAGTTTCAAAGAATATTGGTTTGTCTAGACATTTTATTTTAGATTTATATTTACCTGGGTTTTTATTGTTATAGTTTCATTCTGGAGTGATCACCCTTCTCTTCCTTGAAAGTAATGGGGTGATGCTCCTATCTTTTTTTGGAGAAGCTACAGATAAAAAAATATATAATCTGAATACCAGGCAACTCCGCCAGCATTTTTAAAAACTCACAATTATATGTTTAAAAAAAGCATGAATAAAGACATAAAAAATGGTAATTGATACAATTATTAAAAACATTAATTTTTTTTCATGGATATATATATTTATGAAATTATTATGACAAGAATTTATAAGGTCATTACTACATGTGTTACTTTATACCATGGATGAGTCTTTTCAATATAACATTAAACAAATTAAACCAGGTAACAAAAAATTATATTTGCGGACATTTTTTACAATTGTTACCAATTTCAAGGAGGTTCAATCTTATTCAATATTGTATATATCATATATAAACGCACAAACATATATTAATATAATACAAGACAAATGTTTTAGTTCAATATCACCAGATGTTGAATTAATAGGGAAAAAAATAAACCATTTTATGGTAACATATTTATAGCATATAAAAACTTGCAAAATAAATTAAACTTAAGTACTTTCGTTTATGTTAAATATAATGATTTAAAAACCTAATAAAAAGAGTTTGAATCTCTTGGACAGAAGTGTCAATAAGTAAGGTTTTGAAGAATCTTCACAAAATACATTACATCAAATTCAATTTCAAATGGTTTCCAACCAAGATTTATTTACATGGTAGATTAAACGTGTTTAAAGGAAACCTTAAGTATTTTTTGCAAGACCAAAGAAGAGATATTTTTTTCATTTGTTTGAAGAATGTATAGCATTTAAATATTTAAGATGAAAAGCATTTCATGCTCCATTTATAAATTTAAAAATAGAAATAATAAATAATATTAAAAGATTTAATTCACATAATGCCATTGGAATAAATAGTTGGACAAATGCCTTACATTTCCTTCCCCCTATCTCCAAAAATAAAATAATGGACGAAATTTGGTCAAGTACTTGTCTGTCTTTATGTGAGTTATGGAAGTAATAAACAAAAAAATTAAAACAAGTATCATTTAATTAAAGAAGGAATTTATAAAAAAAAAAATATTAAGATCTATAATTTAAAATTTATTGCTAAAAAAATTTTTAGTTAAAATAAAATAATTAAAATTTTTTTTTACAAACAATAAAAAAAAAACATTTTGTAATCTAGTAACTTTCCATCTGTATATTAATTTTAATAATATATAATTGCATAAAATTGTGTTTGAAAAATTTATTAAAACTACATAACTAAAAAGATTTTATTTTATCATTGATGATTTGCTTTCCATTTAAAGTCAATATAATCTTTTTTCTTTATTTAGTGAGGCTAATTTGATTTGA
The DNA here is from genome assembly GCA_028023455.1 of Epiperipatus broadwayi. Classification (NCBI taxonomy): domain Eukaryota; kingdom Metazoa; phylum Onychophora; class Udeonychophora; order Euonychophora; family Peripatidae; genus Epiperipatus; species Epiperipatus broadwayi. The sequence continues at coordinate 19,610,840 of JAQFVV010006199.1, read as the reverse complement.
ATTTTTAAATCTTTTCAAACAAGTCAGAATTTCTGAATTATCTGTTCAAGTAGTAAGACATTTCTGTATACATTCACCCTTACTTCTCGTATACACGCACACATTGATTAAATACTATATATATATCAATATATACAGGGTTTTTTTTACACAAACCATATTTCATACCTAGATTGCTATAAATATAGGGGATTTGAACTCAGACTTTCAAGTATCCACACTATCTCATACTACTGTTACACATGGCCACCCACATGTAGAAAAGATAAATAATCACCAATATACCTATTTCGTACTGAACCAGCACTCATCAGTTGATCCAGATTATCATTTCCCACACACATATATAATCAGAGCTCAGTTACATTCAAGTTCTATTTTTTAATTATTTTTTTTGTATGATTTTGTTACTTCAATATCCATACCTTTTTCTCTTTTGGATAAATCATATAACTTTACTTTTTTCTAATCATTAGCTCATATTATTATTAAATCACTTTCAAAAAATTTTCTTAAACATAATGGAACGATCTATTACCCAGCACTTCATAAGAAATTCAAGCACCAGAAGGAATTGCGGAGATGTGATCCATAAATATTGATTTCGAATGTTTGTCGGTCTACCACTGCACTAAATAAACCACACAGTGCAAAAAACGTATTAAGAATATATAAGTATTTTAAAAAGCCTTTAATGAAATTTTGCATTGAAGCCCAAAAATTCTAGTTATGTGACTGTTCATATGGCTTTTACTATTTCAAAGAATCTGTTACTTATTAAAAAAGAAACACAATTTGAAAGAGTTATTTAAATTTCATTACATTTTTTCTTTCTAGTAATTTATTGAAAGATTAGAAGCTAAATTCTAAACATTTTAAATATGCATCTATATCTAGTCTTGCGTAAATAATTAGAAACATTTACTTTTTTATGTTACAATTATCTATCAGGCAAAAAAGATTTTTTTTTTTTTTTTAAAAGTAATAAAACAATATATGCTACATTATTAGAATACGATCATATTTATGTATATACAATTCACAATTATGCAGTATATCTTTTTTAAAAAAAAAAAATCATGGATGTTTAGCAAAAACAAATAAATAATCTTAAAACATTTTTTATTACAGTAATTGGCTTGGTAGAAAAATAATAATGAAAAATAAATTATATGCATAGGCATCAGGCATTCTTGTATTAATTCCAGACCTCTGATTTCTGTACATTATAATATAAGTAAAGAAATTTAAAAACCACAATGAATATTATTAAAATATTTTTATTCTAGTTTTTTAATTGGCAAAATCTCAATAGCCTGTCGAGCGCTGGTGGCCGAGTGGTCAGCACAGCTGCCTTACAAGCAGTTGTTCCGGGTTCGCTTCCCGGTCAATGCATTGACACATAAAAAAAATCCCAATAGCCTGATAATAAATAATATTTGTCATTATTACAGCACAAAGTAAGAATGCAAATCACCAGAATAAAAACTATGCAGCTAAGAATAGTAAATAGTCAAAATTGGATAAGTGATAATTAACGAATTTTAAAATTAATCAAGAATTCTAAAATTATTACTTTATAAGTGTTTTTATATTTAATAAAATGTAATGCTGCTCGAACTGTTTAATTTGTGGCTTCATTTTTTGAGAAATTTTCCAGAACTTATTTCAATATCTAACTTTTTAGTTAAATTGTTATTTATTTCAATAATAAAAATATGTGCATATAAAACAGTTATGATCGACTATAAAGTGATTTTTTCCCCCCGTTTTCTTACCTTAGTAAAAGAGTGGTTCCTAGATCAATACCTGATTGAAAAGAAAAAAATTGAAAAAAAATTAAACTTCAGTTTGACTAATAGAATATAACTATTAGGTTTTAAAGTATTATAATAGATAACAGTGGTCAATCTGCCTCCATTCCATGCTTCAATATTTGAATGTAGGTCAGATAGCTTGGAATTTTTCTTTGAGATAGTCAGATCATAGGTAACACCAGCTATTATTAATTAGAATAGCTGTTCCCAATGAGGTGGTATGGGTAGATACTGACATGTTCTAAGGAGGCATTGCTGTTCCAAGATATAATAGAGGGGCATTGATGACCAGCCATTACTTATCTTGGGTTATAATGAGACTATTCTGAAAAATCTTATTAATCAATCATAAACACATATTTGAATCAATACTTACCTACTTCTTAGCTAAACATATTTGTATTAACCTATACACAATGGCATTTTATAAGTTTGAGCAAGTCATACAAGTTCTAACAAGATTGCATATATAGAGCACTGAATCTGTTGCATATTCTGATGGTTTCATTGAATATTACTAAAAATAGAGTGAACATTTTCCAAATAATACCAGATTGTTTCAGTACTCTTTCAGAGAAATTGTAAAACTAAAGTTCAGTGCAGTTCCTATATAGAGATCACAATAAAATGATAACCTATGTCATGTATTTGATATTATTGGCACAAATAATTTTTGACAAATAGGTAAGCACCTATCTGTTTTTTATTATTATTATTATTATTATTATTATTATTATTATTATTATTATTATTATTATTATTATTATTATTATTATTATTATTATTATTATTATTATTATTATTATTATTATTATTATTATTATTATTATTATTATTATATATTGGTTTCAATCATTTCTATGTAGTCGTACAGCATATATTAAATTCAATAATAAAGTTTCATTTAATTTTGAATGCAATTTAGGTGTTCCACAGGGTAGTATTTTAGCACCCATGCTGTTTAATGTTTACATTAATGATCTTAATGATTGCTTGAGATATTCTTTTCTGTTAAGCTATGCTGATGACTGTAAGATTTTTAGAAGAATTGTATCAGTGAAGTGTTCTCCTTCAGAAGGATATTGATAACTTTAGTGCTTGGTGTAGTCAAATAATATGACAGTTAATTTTGATAAATGTTCCTTTATGTCTTATTCCAAAAAATCTGAAGTTTTACAGTTTTATTATTATATCAATTCTCATAAAATTATTTCAGTTAAATGCCAAAAAGATCTTGGAATTATGTTTTCTTGTAATGGATCTTTTATTCCTCATTTTGAAATGATTGTTGGTAAAGCTTTTAAGGTTATGGGTGCCATTCTTAGACATGGTTATCAGTTCAGTAATGATACTAAATGGAAATTGTTTTTTTCATTGGTTCTTCCTATTATTGAATATGGTTCAATAATTTGGAACCCTAGTTCTTTGCAAGGATGTAACTTGTTGCAGTCTATTTCAAAGAAGTTTTTCAAATATGTTTCTTGGGAGGGTAAAATGATTAATCTTTCAAGATCTAGATGAAAGTATAGGGATTTGAAATATTTTTATAAAATTGTTAATAAACAGGTTATTTTATCAGATATAGTTTCAACTATCTCAGTTAGGTCTTTGAGTTATGATACTAGGTCTACTTGTGTATATCAGATTCAAACATGCCGTTCTAATATTCTTAAATTTTCTCCTTTATTTAGGTTACCCTCTTTATATAATCAAATTGGGAGTAACCTTAATCTGTGTGACATTGATTATAAGAAATTTTGTAAACTTGTTAAACTGAAATGTGAAGTTTGATTTTGTCTTTTAAATTTTACTTTATTATGTATACATTTATATTTTCATTTTATGTTATATGTTTTATTTTCACTTTTATTGTATGTGCAAGCTGTAATTGGCTTTATGCTGTTGTTTAGCACTTAAATAAATGAATTGAATTGAATTGAATTATTATTATTATTATTATTATTATTATTATTATTATTATTATTATTATTATTATTAAGTTTCAACAGTAGTAAACTTTATTGATCCAATAGTTACATAGTATTATAATGCCATAGCAAGATACATGTTGAATCTTATTATTGTTAGTTCAATTTCAAGTCTACAATATTCATTTTTTTAAAAGTACATATCTGTACGGGTAATTTTACATGATTCTATCCACTTTATCAATGTTAATTAATCATATTATTGTCCAATAGGAGAATAATCAGGACCATGCTTTCTTTAATTTTGTTTTTTATAGCTTTGCTATTTGCCTGAGCAGGGACCAAGTAGCTGCATAAATATCCAGGCTGGTGATCTGCTTGTCTCTAACTTGAATTTTATTCAACTTATTTTCAAATGTGGCTGGATGCCTTCTGGGGTTATTACCCAATATGAATACACACCTAGTGCACCAAAGTGCATATAAAACAAACGTTGAGGCCCTTATGGCTGGTATAGACCTACCTTTGTAATTTGATATAATTTGCATCATTGTAGTATTTTTTTTCCTGTATTTGCCCTGCAAAATGCATCTAGTCTGCTCCAAGGCCTTGCAGTTGAAAATTATATGCTGTAAAGTCTCCTCAACCATATGGCAAAGGCCACAGAATGGATCAACTGACCTGTACATTATTCTGTGATGTAAAAAATACTTAGTAGGTAAAGCGTTCAAATTCATCTTATTATTATTATTATTACTGTTATTATTATTACTATTATTATGTATTTTTAATTTTGCATAAGATTATTGTGATCATTTTGATATGACTGTGTTGGTGGGATAAAGAGGTGAGGTGAATACTAAATATAACAATTACTAAATAGCCTGAGTTTGATTGTTGACCCAAACTAATATTTGTTTGGTTCAATTTAGTTTTACCACAAAATACCTCATGGTCTTTTAGGATTTTATTAGTAGGAGTTATTTACGTAACATAAACTGTATTATACTAAATTTAAATATAATGAAATTAATCACCTTATTTGTTTTATTTTCCAGATAGAACCATGTTGGATTCAAAGAAAAAATATAGCCAGTACAATGTTGACTATTTCAAAATGTGGTTTTATTCAGTCATCCTATCTGAATTTCCAGAAAGTTTTCTCCAATGAAGCCATGAAACCTTCATGATTAGAAAAATTCATCCTGATAGAAAAAAATAAAGATTTATCCTACTTTCAAATGCTCAATGATAGATATTCAAGATGACCAACTTTGCCTGATATGTTTTCAGTGGCAATGAAACAAGACAATGATGGATTATGTGCCTCTTACAATATTTCATGCCTCTTACAATATTCATTGCTTGGGAAAGCTGTATACTATTGGTGAAGAATTGATACTGCCAGCTGTGAGATTCTGCACACTGTACTACACAAACCAGTATCTGATATTATTTTAAAAATCCCATTGAGCAATAACACAATGCAGAGATGAATCAATGAAATGTCCACGGATGTGAAGTTTGTTAAATGGGTTCTTGAAGACTACTGGGTTTTCTTTGCAACTTGATAAATCAACCTTACAAAATAACAAGGCTTTATTTCTAGTATATATTCCATAAAAGCTAAAAAAATTGCCAAGAACTATTGTTTGCAAGACAATTAAAAACTGGCACAAAAGGAAATTTTATATTTAATGTATTTGAATGTGTTACAGAAAGAGGTATTCCTTTGAAAAATATATTGTCAGTTGTTACTAATGCTCCAGTGATTGTTGGATGCTCCCATGGGTTTATATCATATTTAAAAAAAGGCAGTACCAAATGTAGTCTATATTGTGTGATTCACTGATAACATTCAGTGGCAAAAAACCTGAGTGAATCACTTTCATTGCTCCCTACAGTATGTAATCACAGCAGTTAATAATGTAAGAAATATTGCTCCAAACTACAGATTGTTTAGAAAGATTCATGATAAAAGCAATGAAGATTTCAATCATTTAATATTTTACACACAAAAATTTGTTGATTATTTAAGGATAGCTGTCTAAAACGATTTTTTTTTGGATCACTTTTAGAGATTTTTGAAAGCAGAGTAATAACAAAAGATGACATTCTGGTATGCAGCATTTGGAAGTACACCTGGGTCTCATTTTACGCGATAGATAGGTTCCTCAGAAAACACGTGCAAACAAAATCGCGCAAAAATAGACGTAACTTACATTGAAAAAGGGGGGATGCAGTCTGTGATTTTTCAAAATTCGCTTAAAAGCAAAGCACCAACGTAAAATTACTTTAAAATTCGCGCAAAAAAAAAATAAGGAGATAAAATATGACTAATAAAAAATTTCAAATTGGAAAAAAATTGATACAAGACAAACTTTTTTTAACTATAATATTTAATTTTATTCAAAATAATATATTTTTATGCATAATTTACAGTACAGTAATTTATATTTTTTTATACACGTTTTAATTATTATCGCTATTTGCCCCCAAACACGTTCGTTTGCAAACTAGTAAAAAATCAGATTCTCATGTGATGTGATGTGATGTGATGTATTTGGCTTCTCCTTAAACGAAGTCAAGAATATCTCAGCAATTATTTTCACAAGAGGAAATACAACTAGCGCCAAGTTCACTCTCGTGTTGTGTTAATGGTTTTCTGTTGACGAGGACAATGATTTTATTAATTGTTTATGAACTTAGACTTACAATAATAAAAAGACATTTATTCACCACTGCTGGGAAAAATTTAATTTAAATTAACAACTAAAAATTAAATTCTTATTTTTGCCTTTAATTTCCAATTCCATTTAAAAATCAAATTTCGTTTTACATCGCATTAATTTCAAGTCACCCATAAGTAATTTTTAAATTGTTAATTACAATTAAAAATCAGATTTTAATTGTGCCCACTGCTATTACTGACCTTTTAAAAATAAACTTGTGGACACTAAATGATTAATAATTGATTACATTCTTTTTTAAAAAGCAAAAACAGAATGTGATTTAAAATGCAAAATTAACACGCACAATGTTTGAACAAATTTACATTATAATCTTGTAAATTTTAATGTGTGTATACATAAAATGTGGAAATTATGATTTTAATTTCATTATTGTATAAAATCTTACTATTATAAAGCACTGAAAATATTGATATTACTAAGATGAAAGTAGAATTCCAATAATGTGCTATTACTTTCAATATAACGTAAGTGCACGAAATTTATTATTTAAAGTAATAGTGCATTATCGGTGGTCGACTTCCGATAAAACACGAATCGCGTAACTTCAAAATCATGTTAAATAAGTCCGCGTAAAAAGAGACCCAGGTGTACTTAAAAAAAGGTTTCATGAATAGATTTCAGGATATCTTCAATATGGCTATTCCAGATTGTGTTTACCACCATGCAGCAGAATTATTGCTGCAGGAAGAGTTGATAGAATTATCAGTAAACAAAGAGCTGAAATTAAAATTAAAAAATAGGTATCAAGAATTTTGACTCCAAAAGTAAATTACAATATTATAGCCAGTTTTATGGGCTGCAAGAAAAAAATTTTCATTGCATTCCTATCATCATATTTAGCAGAAAGGGAAGTTAGTGTAGTTATCAAAATCTATTGATAAATAAAAGAGAAACAGGTTGTTAATAGTGCAACATGGTTATTTAGGATTGCTGATGACAAAAAATGATACCAAATAATGATAAATTGGTGTCATCACCTCAAGCTCAGTCCCTTCACCAATAGTATTATGTAGTTGTATTTTTTATATTTTTTATTCTACTTTGAGCAAGATGCCAGTATTGTTAAATTCCTATAATAAATAAATTGAAATTTTTTTTTGTCTGTTTTGTAAGTAGGGCACTGATTAAATTACTATTTGAAAAGGTGGATTCTAACTCCCCAAAAATTGGGAACCTCTGAGTTAGATTATAAAACAAAATTAAAATGCTGCCTTAAATCTTCTCCCCAGGAGATTGAAAAATTTAGAGCCTTTTGGAAAATATAAAAATCTTAGTTTTAACAGAAAATCAATTATTAATTATTTTTTAAATAAATATTTTATTTCATATAAATTGAAACCAGTGATAAAGTACTAAAGAAATTATATTGATTTTTTTATTATTAAGCCATGTTTAGAAAATGTTCAATGGAGTTTAAGGAGAAGGCAGAATTGAAGGAGCTCTTGGATATTGGAAAAAAAGATGATATGAAAAATAATACAAGATTAGAAGTAGCTTTAGAGGAATAGAAGGTGTACCATATGTTCATAATGAAATTTTTTAATATCAAGCATATCATATGAAACCCCAGAATTTATAATTATATGGAAAGTATTGATAGAGAAAGTTTTGGAAATTTATTAGAGACTCATACTGAGAACTCATTGTGCTTATTAATTAAATCACAGACAATTTTAAAGGCAAAGAAAAACACTAAGGATTTCATTTCCAGATAGGAAGATATGCTATTTTATATTGGTTTTAATACATTTTCAATTCTCACAATTTTTTTTCAAGAGCTATTTATTCTACTTCAGCTTTACATCTTATTGTAAATCTGGGTAATCAATAGATGCTACATGTAATGCTTATTAAATCCATGTAGTATTCATTTTCCTATTTAGTGCTGCTCATTCACATTTCCAAATTCGTCTCTGGCTTAAGACTTTCGTCAGTGAGAAGTTTTGAATCTGGATCTAATGCATCCAGATTTTTTTGGATCTAAAAGCACTTTTTATTCTGCAGCAACTTTTATTACTTTTTTTTACTATTTGCTTGCATAGTTATATATTTCTAATACCAGTTCTGTATCTTATTTTTTTGTGTTTTCAGTTTTTTAATCCAGAAGACATAGATAAGGCAGCACTATGCATCTATTGATACTCGAGCTTACAGAGCCGAAAAAGAATAAATAAATTAGATTTAAAATGCATTTTTGTTTATGATTTATTAGCTTTTTTTTCGTTTTGTTTTTTAAATTATGAAAATTTAATTTTTAATGCCTTGCAATGAGCTCAAAGTTCATGGAACACAATCCAGATTTATCACTTCTGATGATCGAATTTCTTAAGAATTCCAAATAATAAATTATTTGATTTTTTAAAATTTATAACAAAGAAATAATATAGTGATGAATAACATTTCTGTAGAGTAATTTTCCCTACACTGCTCTCACGCAAGGTAGGGACTGGTTTCTATTCACTTTTAACACCTTGTGGAGGGATGTAATCATAGACATATAATCAAAGACATGTGAAAAAGATCTATAATTTCCAAGATGCACATTTCACACTGAACCAGCACACATCAGATGGTCCAGACCACTATCTTACACGTATCTTTAACATTGTTCAATATATATATATATATATAGAGAGAGAGCCAATTACTACAGTTTATTTGATAAGTGTCAAATGTGCTGCTCTCATAACTTTGTCAAAAATCACTTAACTATTAATATTTTTTATTAGTCATTCATTAGCCTAGAGATTATCGAATAATGAATAATATTTCTGTAGTGTAATTTTTACTGCACTACTCTCACATAATATAGGGTCTGGTTTCTATTCACTTATAACATCTTTTGAAAGAATGTAATAATAAACATATGGCCAAAGACATGTGAAAAAGATATATGATCCCTATAAATTTTTATTAGTCATTCATTAATATTTTCATTAAGTAATTTCTATCAAAGTTGTGAGGACAGCACATTGGTTACATCAAATAAACTGTAGTAAATTTGCTATCTATCTATCTATCTATCCATCCATCCATCCATCCACCTATCTATCTATCTATCTATCTATCTATCTATCTATCTATCTATCTATCTATCTATCTATCTATATATATATATATACTGAACAATGATAAAGATATGTGTAAGAGATTGTAGTTTGGGTCAACTGATGAGTGTTGGTTCAGTACAAAATATACATCTTGGGGATCATATATCTTTTTCACATGTATTTGGTCATATGTTCATGATTACATCCCTACACAAGATGTTAAATAAGTAAATAGAAACCAGTTACTACCTTGAGTGAGAATGGTGTAGTGAAAATTACAGAAACATTATTCATTACTAGATAAAGTCTCATCTAATGAATGACTAATAAAAATTATTAATATAACAACATAATGATTTTTAGAAAGATCTTGGCAATATTAATCAAACATTTTATATGTTGTAACTATTATCACTATTTTTAATTTTGCAAAATAATAATAAATTATTTAGAGTTTATTTTGTTTATATAATTAAAGAGAAAAACCTAGTTATATTTTTAAAGAGAAAAACCTAGTTATATTTTTAAAGAGAAAAATTTGAAAGATTACTTTTAAAAGAAACAATTAAAATTATATAATTATACTTGTTTTAAATTATAATATGGTACCTTGTAGAACATTATTAACCTATCACCATATAATTTGATCTCTTCTATATAATTTGATCTCTTCTATTATCTGGATAATATTAAGAGGGAATCCCAGATTTTACTATTTTAACAAGAATTATGAATCACTTAAGTACTTTTATTTAATCATATATATATATTTCTTACAATACTTCTTTTATATACACTTCAATGTAAACAAATTTTCTTAAAAACTTTATTTTCCTTAAAGTTTCAACTGTCCAGCAGTCTTCATTAGAGCTCTAATCTTCTTCTCTACTTATATTTCTTACAACACTTCTTTCATATACACTTCAATGCAAACAAATTTTCTTAAAAACTTCTTTATTTTCCTTACAGTTTCGACTGTGCAGCAGTCTTCATCAAAGCAGAGAAGAAGATTAGAGCTCCGATGAAGACTGCTGGACAGCCGAAACTGTAAGGAAAATAAAGAAGTTTTTAAGAAAATTTGTTTGCATTGAAGTGCATATGAAAGAAGTGTTGTAAGAAATATATATATGATTATATGAAGATATGCAAAGAAAGTGAAAGAGAAGAATAAGAGAATATACTTTTATTTAACTTAAAAGACATACATTAAAAATATAAATAAATACTGTAAAGATGTATTTGTATATTGGACTATTTCCATCACCTAATATAAAATAGTGAATGCCTTTAGAAAAATGTAACTTAATTTAAATTTTCAAAGTGCATTCAACTATTAGTAATAGCAACTATTAGTAATATGCACAATGTTTCCAGAGATATTAATCTCCTCTCTTCTTCAGGAAAATACTGTATACTATTTCAAGTAGTCTATAGCAAAACAAATTTTCTTAAACAAATCTTAAAACAAAGTGCAAGAGAAGGTATTTTTTACTAGTTTGGTAGATGGTGAAAATTTGAACATTCTATTCTTCTTTACTATTTATGTAATCCAGATCATGAGAATAAAAGCAAATATATTTATATTGAGACTATCCTCAAGGCTTTTCTCATATATATATATATATATATATATATATATGCATGCGCAAATTAATGATTTTTATTAGACATTTATTAAACTAAAGATCTCTTAATTTTTCACTACACTACTCTCATCCAAGGTAGGAACTATTTTTTATCTGCTTTTAACACCTTGTGGAGACCAGGTGTTAAAAGCAGATAAAACCAGTCCCTACTTTGCATTAGAAAGGTATAGTGAAAATTATACTACAGAAATATTCGTTAAATGTATTTGTTTAAATAATAAATTTAATTAAATGAACAAAATTTAAAATAAGGTATCTTTATCTACAAATTATAAACAGATCAAATACTAATAGAGCAAAGTCAATTAAAATATATTGTAATGGAAATAAGTTTAAAGTGGACATGACAAACAATACATCAAGGGATGATAATTAATTCTATAAGTAATATTAAAGACTGAGTGAAATGTGTATCTACCGATTAAAAACCAAAATAGGTTAAAAACTCCAATTCAAAGCTAAGAAAAAGAAAAAATATATAAATAATTATAGTTGATGCTTAAACAATTCTTTTTATCAATGAATTATCCTAGAGAAAATAAAAATGACTTATTAATGTAATAGAAAGATGGACTGGTAGCAGTAATCCCCTTTATATGTCAACATAAGTCTAAAGTTACCTAGTAAGCATTATAATTTATGAATATCAAATCACTGGAATACTTTCTGGGTATTTGCTTTTATCAGTGAAAAACATTAGCTACAAATTAATCTGGGAATTTCATTTGATAAGCAAGGTGATTTCTATTGATTATTCATGCTTAGATAAATGGCTCTAAAATAGTAATGTTTTATTTTGATATAGTTGAAAAGGCTAGATCAAAAAATACAGGATTTATCAATAAATCACATCAATTTGGTTTATGATCAATGGTTTACTTCCAATAAATTTAAAATTTCCATTATTATTGATGTGTCGATTTGCTTTATAAGCTGTCAAAAGAGAGCTTCTCAAAATAAAAATTTGCCATCTGAACAAGATTTTGTATGAAAGAAGAATGCTAGGAACAGGATTGAAGATTGGCAATAAACTCTTTTGAGTGAAAATAAATATAAAAAATTACTAGAAGTTTTGCATAGCATTTGAATTATAATCTTACTTCTGACTCATCATAATCCTTTTGATGATACAGAGAAGATGGCAAATGAAAAAGTTTTAGAAATGATGCTCTTACAATCAAATTATGATATTGTTTTAAAGGAATAGCCAATAAAAATTGAATACTCTATGTTAAAGGATAAAAAAAAATTCTTTTAATATTTTTTTCTGAATGTTCAAAATAAAATAGTTATTTAGGAAGGGGGAAAAATTGATGGCATCAAAAGCCTGAATTATTTGGTCAAAATCCTGCTGGTTTACACAATGATTGTATGTAGTAATTAAATATATTTATATTAGAAGTTAAGATAACAACAGACTTAATGTCTATAAGAGTATGACATCTCTTTTGTCAGTAGAGAAAGCTATGCCATATAAAAATATTTTATTTTTACAATTAGTGCATCTATCCTCATTTGATCTACTTAGATTAACCCATAACTTTTATCACCTAGCAAAGAATAGATAGACATTTATTTACTGATCATCTTTAGATAATTGGTTACGAGCTATCCACCTGGAAAAAAAACTTTTTTTCCATTTAAGATCTGAAAAAAAAGTCAAGCTCAGACTCAAATCTCAGAACTTGGGCATGGTAAGTGGATGTTCCAATCACTATGTCATGAAATCTTTTTGATTACTTCTTTTTTAAAGAAAAGATCAAATGTATATTAAAAGTGGCAATATTAAAAATGTGTTAACACTTCTTACTAATTTTTAAAATGCATACAGATGACCTTAATATATATACATTAAACAGTTTAGTATAAAAAGAATTTGATATTAATTTGTGCTGATATCATGAATATGATAATGTTGTGAGATGTTTGGAGTTCATAGTAATATTCATCAGAAATTAATGACATTAATACTAAATGACATTTGTTTCTTATGCCATTTTCTCTCTAAATCTTTGTAGAGATTGTTTACAAAATCTGTGTGGTTTTTTTAAAGTCTTGAAAAATGTCTATTTGTTATTCTTTAACTGTAATTTCCAAAAGATCATGGTAATTAGTTTACATTATGAATTAATCAAATTAATTTTTTTTTAATTTTATTTTCCTAAGCTGGATCAATCCAGAAACTTTTAGTCTTTGAATCTATTGCCTTCACCAATTGAATAAACTGACTATGGATAAGAATGACAGTCAGGAGACTATATGTACATTATGAAAAAAATGTTAAAGATGTGACTAGTACTCAAGACTCTACACAATTTTATTAAAATGTTAGACACTGAAACATTTATAAACATTGTGTTAATTGACTTTTTTTGTTCTACTTGCTGTTTTGTCGATACTAATCTTATCCAAAAATATATGCAAAAATCAACATAGTTTTGAAAAACATATAACTAATCTTCAAGATTTAAACCTTCCCTTGATAATTATTGCATGAATAATAGAAAGAGATGAGTGTATGAGAAGAAATAAACATTCTTGTCAACTGAAGAGGAAGGATAAAACTTAATTAAAAAGCAAATTTTTGAAGCTGACTGCAAGAGAAATATAAATGAAGAAATAGGCTTGTTATAACCACTTTTCATAATTGAAATCTTCATTAAAGTTTAATATTTTATTTCATAGATCAAAATAACTTTAAAATGTTCTAATTTAAGTATTTCTGAAAATTTTTGAAAATTCTAGACTTTAAAGATAGCTAAAAAGTGATAGGCAATTTTCTATAATTTATTATGAAATGATATTTTCTCAAGTCCATATACACTTATTCCTCCACATTGTGTTTTATTAACTATATATCTATTGGAATAAACTTAAAAATTTTTTCAGCAGGTTTAGGATTTTGTAGACAATCTATAGCCAATACAGTTAACCATCCAATATCGATTATGAATGAATATCTAGCTATTCATAGTTAGAGGATAAAAGAAGAGTGAAAATCGCTCAAATTTTTATGAAGACAATTTACAAACCCGATAATTATCTTCATTTTCTCTTTTTAAGACTATTAAGAAAGCTATTTAAAGACTGTTTTATTTTTTTATAATTATAAAAGAAATAATAGCTTTTCTGATTTATTAATTAAAAAAATTACTAATTATTTGCGCCGAAATTGTTACTTCATTAATAATTTTTTAATAATATGGTATATGACAAGTTGAACTTTTCATAATATTTGCTGTTTCACCTTATTTTTTTGTCTTGTTTGAAAACAAAACATATATGAATTTATAAAATTTTATATAAAAAAATAATTTTTCGTTTTTAAATTACCCATTAATAGGAGTAAGAAGTATCTAAATGAATATTAACTTCACTTTTGCCTTTCTTTCCTTTCAGCCCAAATGATAAGAAAGTACAATCTGCATATATTTTCTTACATATATATAAAAGAAAATCTTTTGTTTTAATTAAACCATGTATGTGTTTTGAAGTTCTCTTTCCAAAATCAGGTAAAATAACTAGACAATAGAATATTACAACCAAATGATAGGACTTGATCAAAGTAGATGGTAGCTGGCCTTTATTTTCCATCCTCTTAACACTTAATATCATTTCCTTAATTACAGTTACTGTATTTGAAGAATGCCATTAGAGTGGAGGAGGGAGAGATGGCAAACAACATATCTGAGGAATATACTTATTGCTATGAAATACTAGTTTATGGCGACGTCTTCTATAGGGATTATACTGTAGTTTTTTTTTTTTTTAATATCTAAGATTTAATTAAAAACATGTAAAGAAAAAGGGGAAAGTTTTAAATCCGCTCGCTAGAATTTTTTTTACTTTAAGCAATGAATGAATTTAGTTTATGTTAGTTTTTATTATTACTATTTAATGTTATAGCAATATTTTTTCTCCCGAATCATTCGATGTGATATTTTAATATATTCCGCCCACTCCCCAAGGTTTTTGTGATGACGTTTGCTATAAATCTTTAAAATTGTATCAATTGGTTTTTATTTATCTTTAAAAAGTATTTTTAAACTGTTGAGTCAAATCAAACGCATGCTATTTATTTAATTCAAAAAAACAACTAAAATTAATCGTTGTTTGTTTAAGTTTAATAGAAAAAAATTTCTAACCATATAAGACCATTCGCTAATAGAAAGGTCATGAACTATTTCTAAATACTTAAACAACGCATATTAAGAGTGACCGCTAAGCAAGAAGTACATTCATTCAAAATGGAATATTTAGATCTTAAAAGTGTAAGTCTATTGTTTTACTCTTTCAAATTTTATTTATTTCAATTATTTTCATTGTATTTGTTGTTTTAATTGTTTATAGAACTAATTTAAACAGTATTCATAATTTATTGCTCTCGTGTTGCTAGATCTTAACAATAGCAGCCCAATATGTTTTATAAATCTAGATTACAACTCAGTTATTAATTTTATAATAGTTAATAAATAAAACGAAAGTTTATTATATTCGCATACGTATAATGTAATTCTTAAACGAATTGTTTCTCTATTCTTTTCAAGTTGTTGCTTTATCTGTGCCGCTGAAATTGTGAAATTATAAAATAAAATAATATTCGTATGTTATGATTTTGATATTAATTGAGAAATGTTTTAACTTTATTTACAACCTACATAATATAATTTTGAATAAGCGTTGTATTCTGATTTCTTTAAATACCACCTGTTGATATTAAGAAGTAAAACAATTCAATTCAATGGTTATATTAAAAAAAAAATTGAGTCGGAAACGACGTAAGTATAAAAAAAAAATAAAGAAAATAAATGATTAAGAAATAATATATATTGTATTTAAATTTCTTAATGAAGAGCGTTAAATATTTTGGGAAATCAAAATGTCTCTCTATATTTGGGTATGTAAGATCTTCAAGGAAAGCAGGTTTATTTATTTAAAAGTGTGTAGCGTGTGATATTGAGTCGTGGAATAAAGTAATAGCTATCAGTGATAATTTAATATTTTATTTATAATAAAAATTTAGTATTCTGTATCTTAAAAAAGTCTTACTGGATAGCAATAATAAATTACCACCAACGACTATGATCAAATGGTATCTCTTACCGGTAGAACTCTATTGTTGAGTTATATAATACTCCTGATGGGAACTTAACCTTATGCACATTCACTACCAAAGTGCAACATCAGAATATGTGGCATGAAATTGAGAATGATATATATATATGTATTATAATTAACATACTAAAGTGTGTATTTAACCCAATAAAATAAAATCTTATTCTAAATAATTACTGGAATATTATTCCATTAATTAAGAATGAATAAATATCACCAATAGATGGTGAAAAAACTTTTAGGGAACGGGTTCAATAAATTTTTTCATAGGTCAGTATATATAATAAAATTTTCAACCGGGTGATAGATTGAGATAGTATATAAATAGTAGATATTTTATTTAATCTATAACATTCAATCAACTGTATTAATTTTATATATAAACCAGAAGGTCTCATTATATAGTGATTATGGCATCATTTGCTGGAAGTTTGGATTCAGTTAAAACTTTGAAGGTTTTCTAGATTTCAAGCAAGTTTGAGCTTTTTCTGACAGGTACTCAGCCCATAGATAAACAAGCTAGCCATCCAATTATTGGTTAATAAACGGATATTTAGTAATCTTAGGTGATTAATAAGGAAGAAAAACTATAAACTATCACAATCTGCAATTAGAATGACTGAAAGAGTATTATCTTTTTCATTTTTGTTTCTTTGTAGTTGCTTGTTTATAGACTGATATTGGATGATTAGCTAGATTTGCTACCCAAAAAATCAATCCAGATTTAAATTTCAGATCATGAGCATAATAAAAAAATAATCCCTACATTATAAAATCTTATATATAGAGAGAGATAGATTTAATTAAAAGAAATATATTAAGAAATAAAAATATAGATTGTCTTCCATTTAAATGTTTATTATTCGTTTAAACGTAATGATATTAATATTTATTATTTAAAACAAACAACTATTGTTAATCAAAATTGAAGTTCTATTAATATAATTTCAAACTGCCTTGAGCGTTTATTGAAGTGATAGAATTTTAAGATCGAAAGCTATTCTCATCTGAATAAAATGAAATTATAAAATCTTATACTGAATGAAATTATCATCATCAGCTTGCTTATCACATGATCTAAGAAACTAATAATGTCATTATAATTTTTTTATCGCAAGTGATTTGTTCTTTTAAAAAAAAACTAGAATAATTTTTAATTAGTTTCAATTTTGAAAAGATCTTATTGCTAATCCTTCTATAACTGTGTGTATTCTTGCAATCTACTTATGAAGATTAAGAAACAGATGTCCCAGAATTATTAATAATTATTATGTAGTAATATTTAATATTTATCCCAAATTATACACTGCTTTATTTCTTTTTATTTTGCTTATCTAATCGTTATATGAAATTATCCACAGTATTTATTATTTAGCCAATGATTTTTTTTTCTTTTTAAACAACTATTAATAAAATATAAAGATACCTATGGAAATTCCATTTAAAAATAAATTCATTGGTTGCTTTATTAAATCCTTTAATTCTACCGCTGTAATCGTGACAGTCAATAATTACCTGATTTATAGTTTGTGTTTGTCCATATATATATATATAGACCACTGTCTACTAAATTCCAATTATTAAGCAGATAAATATGTATTGTTCTGCAGCTGTTGATGAGATTCCAGTAAAGTCTAAGATGATGAAATTCCGTTGGCTTTATTATTGGATATGGAAAAAGAAAAGAAAAAATGTGGAAACTTCATAAGAATCCATTTTTTAAGGCATACGATTTTGTAAATTTTTGATAAATACCCCAAAAGAGGATCTTTTATGAGATGAGATACTATATATTGAAGCAACAATATTAAAAGTATCTAAGTATTATTTTCAATTTCTACTGTTTGATTAACTTGATTGGATAATATTTTTTTAAAATTTATCCAAATAATGCATTAGAAAATGAAATTAGGAAATCTCTGAAAACATTTTTTCATAATGAACAATTTGTAAAGGATATTAAATCAATTTTAAATTTATTATTACTTGTAGAAAATGTGAATAACACCTGCATCTGATTTATTTATCAAACACTTCATTGCTATAGAGTTATAAATCATCTATCTTATTGTAGATCAGCATTTTCTTTCAGCATTCATCCTTTCAAATATACAGTTTTTTCTATAACTCATAACATGACCAAAATGTAACAATTTTAATTTTAAAGTTAGAGGTCAGATCTAATAAGAATCAAGTATCCATTTATTCATTTTCTTTGATATCCATATAATTCTCAAAAACATTAATATCATTTTCATCTTTTTTTAATATCAGTTTGAAAATTTTTAATAATCATTTTTAAAACTAAAACCCTATATAGACACTCTTCTCTAAATTTTTCATATGATTCTTTCCTGTTAGTCTGGATAAGTCTGTTGAGATTCATGAATTATATTCCTATGTTGACAGTGCTATCACTTGATATCCCTTACCCAGGAAATGTGGCCATTATACAAGAAAAAAAAGATTTATGTTGCAAAATATAATAAATTTAAGGTCTAATTTTGTCTTGGAATTTCTTAATGTAGGACAAAAATTCAAATAATTTACTTTTACTATAGCCAAATAAAACTTTGTAAAATAAATAATAACTATTTATAACATAATTTATTAAAATATTTTGTTATTCAAACTTGGTTGACATAAAAGGTTTTGTTTACATTATCATTTGCTCCAGATTTTAATGAGATATTGAAATAAATTTCTAATAAGATATTATAAATTCAAGAGTTAAATTTTTAAAATTTTTTGTGGGAGAAACTTTTCCTGGTATCTTCCAAGATTTTGTTTAAACTTTTGGACATCGATAATTGCATCACTGTTTGGAGATATAAAGTAATTTATACATAAATTACTGAAATTTTGCTGTTACAATATATATAAGATGAGTCACATATCCGATAACACAGAAGTTTATAATTAAAAAAAATAGTTATTTAATTGCCAAAAATTACAAATAAGTGCTCCAATTGATATTTTCTATTGAATACTTTATAACAAAACTAACACCAGAGCACAGCACATTTCTGAGCATTGTAGAATTTATTCCTATTACTTTTAAATTCAGTCTTATTATCTTTTAGTATAAACCCTTGATTTGAGATGCCCTATAAAAAAATGCAAAGAAGTTCTGAATCATCATTCAATTGGAGCACATTATTCAGCCCATTTCCCTATAAATGTTTTCAATGAAAATTTTTGAACAGTCATTGTAAAGAGAGATGGAGTTCAATCATACTGAAGTTGGATTATCTCTGAATTTTTAATGACAAATCTTGAAAATGAATTATAAGAAAATTTGCTAACATATCAAGATAGATTCACTAGTTATAGTTTTTGATGGGAGACGGGATGGAATTTGGATTAATAAATATATTCCTCAACATATTACTCCGAATCATAACTAGTCTAAGAATGTAACTCTATCATCTGATATCTATTGATTATTTGAGCTTATAAAATTGAATTATTGCTTCTGCTCAATTCAAAATATTAGTATAAAATAAACAAGTATCAACCTTTTAGAGATGCTCATTATGGCCCATCATTAGTAGCATTAGTCTATTATTAGATGTGATTAACCAATGCTTAAGGTGCCTTATAATAAGAAAAACTAGACCAGAACCTGTAATAATAGAAATGCAAACGTTTTTTAAATTGTATAAAAAATATTAATATTTTTGTGTATTTGTTCAAATTATAAATAACTAATTTAAAAAATATATATTTTAAACAGTTTTTTGTAATTTATTCTTTCCTCGTTTATTATTTATCTTGAATTAGATATAAATGTATCTGAAGAATTTTTACCTATTTATTCCACATTTCAATGTTAGATGAACCTTAAGATTTTAATAATATATATCTTTAATTCTGCTTTGATTGATTGGCTTATGACCATATTGGAATAGGCTAATTTCCAAAAAGGATTATGATGCTAAATATTCATGTTTTGACATCAAGTTAGTTACCATTACAGTCTTAATATCAGTCTGATGACTATTATATTTGCATGAATTGTTAGCAGTAATCTAGGTCAACTAATGAATAAAGTTATTCCTACAATGTATGTATATATATATTGTATGTATATATATATATATAGTCAATGTTTTATATAATATGGTAGCCTTAGTAAATTGTAACAAACAAAAAAATTATAAATAGCTATTTATTTTTGTACTTCTTTTGTGGAAATATATATATATATTTTTAAAAAAAGCTGTATTCTGAAATTTTGAGAAAATAATATGGTCTGATTGTAATTAACTAATAACTAATTAAAATATATAATTGTGCAGCTTATATTCAGTTGTGGGTCAGAGAAATAATTAGTAGTTTTGTTAAAGGCAAGCAGGAAAGAATTTTAAAATGAATGAAATTTATTATTTTATTTTATATGATAAATAATTAAAAATTTTAATGTAAATGAATGAAAACAAAATTTAACATTTTGAAGTTTGTGGAGAGAGGACTTTAGACACTTTTGTCTTAGGATCCAAGTTTTGTTGCTATGATACAGGCCACAAGCTATTACTTTATATAAAACATGCTATAAACTAAATTGTAAATTAATAACAATATTATAAATAGAAGATTAATAAATGTAACATATATATATATATTTAAATTTAATATTTTTAATACTTAATGTAGATGTAAATTAATTAGTAAGTGGGATCTCCATTATATAAATGAAATTAAATCTATAGGCAAAGTGTATTGATGTGCAGCAAGCGATAAGACCAGTTCTGCAGGTAGAATAAAAACAGTATCAAACCTATCCAAACTATTACATTTATATAATGAATATCTTATTTACTAATTAATTTACGCACACACATATATATATATTAAATGCTACATAAATATGTGATCTATTAATATTTATTTACACTTACAGAAACTTTTATATAGGCAATATATATTAAGGCTATGTGCCTAAATACGACAATAGGGACCTCTATAAGTCTTTAACACAAGATTAACGACTTTAAAAGACAAGAGTGGTCACTCTTATCTTCAACCTACTTTTTTTAATTATATAGGCGAATCTAAAGCATTTTGATTTGCGAGCATGAAGCTATTGAATACTTTACTGATTAAGTCTACAATTTCTATTACAAGCTAACGTTCGCGAAATCTTTCAATTTACAGTGAATCAGTGTAAAACTCTTATGAAATATTTTAAGACAATTTAAAGTTGTAATTAATAATTTGTTAAGGGCATACCCATTACTTAAGCAATATATATTAAGGCTATAACCTTAAGACTATGCACCTAAATATGACAGTAGGGACCTCTATAAATCTTTAACACAAGAGTAACGACATTAAAAGACAAGAGCGGCCACCCTTATCTTCAACCTATAGGTTAATATTTTGTGAAAAATCAACTAATCTCTTGTAGAGCACATATTGATGTCAATCAAATCTAACATCAGCAGCTGCCCAGGAGATCCATTGAGATCACATCAAACATTTTAATTCAGTTTCTATTTTGAGCATTGTGAATCTATTTAAATAGAAAATGATTTTCTAGATTTGAAGTAATCTCAACTGGTCATCTGATCAGCTGACAAAATATGTATCCTACAAAAGATTAGTTGATTTTTCATTAAATGTTGCTATGGATGAAAATTTTCTCTAAATTTCTAGAGGACATAAATAAATAATATTAATTTATATTTTAGGGAAATAGACCATTTTAAATTAAAAAAAGAAACAATACTAGTTTACTATATGTATATTACTCATTTCAATAATACATAATATTAAAGAAAGATCTGGCAGTGAGCATCCATCATTAATCGATCAATGGATATCTAGCTATTCTTAACTAGAGATAAAACTAACAATAGAAAACTGTTTAAACCTTTATCATCTAGAAATTGGCATGTTTAAAGAATATTTCTTCTCTTTCACTGTTCTTCTATGGAAGATTGATGCTAGCAGTGGGTTAATTACTAAAAAAGTTCGATTTATTATTTTTAGCTATATAATATCAACACTTTATAATTAATTGTATTTTTATATTAGACTATTTCCATCATCTAATATGAGTACTGAATGTCTTTAGAAAAATTTAACTTTATTTAAATATTCCAAATATATTCAACTCTTAGTAATAGTACATCAAACAGGTTAGTATATGCACAATGTTTCAGGAGTTATTATTCTTCCTTCTTCTTCAGGTGTTTCTGGCCTGACCAGCAACAGTATTAGCATGGGATTCGAATCTCGACAGCAACACCTGAAGAAGAGGGGAGAATAATACCTCTCTAAATGTTGTGCATATACTAATCTGTTTGATGTGCTATTATTAACAGTTGAATGTATTTGGAATATAAAGTTAAATTTTTCTAAAGACATTCAATACTCATATTAGATGTTTGAAATAGTGCAATATAAAAACATAACTAAAACACCACCATCACAAACCTTCAGGAAAACACATATAATTATTAGTTCTACTACTATTATATGGGATTAATCAGTCATAATTGCTTGTTATTTTGTTTTTCTAGAAGTTCTTAGAAAATGTTGTGATTTATGAAATAGAAAAAATATTCTAAAATCTCAGTACCTTATTTAGAATTTGTCTGATAGAATTATTTGGATTCATAAAAACTAAACTTGCCTGCAAATTTAAACAAAACTGTCAGCAGTTTAATACCTGAAATAAAATTGATTTATAGGATGTAAAAATTTGGATTTTTATTATTGTTAGAAAATATTTTTGATTTTTTTTTTTTTGAGGTAATGTATTATTTTGGATCACCCAAAAAGAAAATTTATGCATATCTTAATATGAAGCAAACCAGATATGTGTTCCAGCACAAAACAATATAAATATAGAAACAATAAAAATCACAATGAGTTTGTCATTTATAAATGTACTATATTATATACAATAATATACGTTGTGGTCCATAATTATTCTGATAATGTTTGTACTATATATGAAAGCCAATATTCAGGAGTGCCCATTGTTTTTGTTTTTTTAATGATGCATACTTTCAATTTTTCTCAACTAATATACAAAAATACCAATAGGAAATAAGGCAGTCAAATGAAAGGACTTCTGTAGACTGATTAACAAAGAAACTGAAAGAAAGACAGAGAATATTTGTATGGTTTTATGGTCTTATCTAAACGACCGCCTTTTAATGCTAAATATTAATTTAGCAGTAATTATTACTATTTAGGTATGGATACTTTTAATTAAATAGTTTTAAATAATTATTTAATAAATTGTTTTTTTTTTTAGACATCTAACATAAATAATTTATAATTTATAAGATTATTGATATATTTTTTTAATAAAAATATATATATTGCCAAAATACAAGATTGTTTTTTAATCTTTGGGAGTGTCACATAATTTTCACATAGATTTTTAATGCATCATCCATCACCTGATGAGTACAATGTGTTTGTATCTATTTTATATTTTTCAAGTGCAAAAATAGGATTAGCGTTCTCCTTATTATCAGTTAAGAGTTAATTTTATTGGTCACAATAATAGTGATAATTTGTTTCCTGCTTAGTTCTTTCTATCTCTACTGTATTTATAAACTAATAGCAGTTATTAGAAATCAACATTACTTAAGTTTGCCCAAACTCATCAAAATTTTTCACCCCCTTTCCCCAGTTTATAGATTTACAGTATATTAAAACAATTATATATAGGGTATATGAGCACAGACTTTCATACAACCCACCACTCTCCACAGCAATTCATAACACTGATATACTTGAACACATATATGTTGAAAAGATAAATAATCACCAATATACATATTTCATGCTAAACCAGCAATCATCAGTTGATCCAGATTACCATCTCTACACATATATGCTATAAGTGCTCAGATATATATTAAGATAGCCAATCCTCATACTTTAATGGACAGGCTTCAATCTATTCCACACTCCAACTCTTCAACTGTCCATCTAATTGAAAATCTGATGATGGAATGCTCAAAGGCCACCCTGAGGCCAAGATTCTTGTCACCCCCATGTAATACAATTATGTAATAATTTCACTGGAAATAAAGCTTGATGTTATTTTTCTAAAATGTTGCAAAA
The DNA here is from genome assembly GCA_028023455.1 of Epiperipatus broadwayi. NCBI lineage: Eukaryota > Metazoa > Onychophora > Udeonychophora > Euonychophora > Peripatidae > Epiperipatus > Epiperipatus broadwayi. Next base: position 19,586,440 of record JAQFVV010006199.1, on the reverse strand, counting down.
CAGTAAAGATATGTCTTGCATTGGTGGTCGAGAGGTCAGCGCGACTGCCTTGCACTAGCAGGCAGTTGCCCGGGTTGCGGGTTCGCGTCCCGGCTGATGCTATGACACTTAAATATATTTTTCAAAATTATTTTAATTCTAAGAGTATCCATCCATTTTTCTTTTCTTAACTTTCAAGTATTCTCTTCACTCATATTATTTCCATTTTCTATCTCTCAAAGAACTTCCAGTCATGTCCTGTATTCTTTCTTTTTAATCACCATGTTTCTCTTCCCACATGAAAAAGGATTGTTCATGTTTAAGCAGTTATAGTCTGATTTCACTTTGTTTTAAATCATTTACAGTATCTGTTGAACAAAATACAAGCAGATAAAAACAGATCTCTATCATCATTAACTGTTTTATTCTTAAAGTTGATATAATATTTCTATTAAGAACCAATAAAATATTATGTCTAGACAAAAATACATTCTACACTTTATATATTTAATATGAATGAGTTAATTGCATTTTTAAAAGGTTAATTAAGTTATGAACAAACTTCATTAAGTTGAAATAATTATTTTTTTTCCAAGCATTTGGTTTTTAATCAGCTGACTCCAGAGCTGTTTTATCACATTAGAACTGCTTTAATCAACAACTCATTTGGTAAATATTCAGATGTTTTTCAACCATTAATAACATTCTAAAAACAAAACAATAACAAAAAAAAACATGGTGATTTTTTTTTTAATGTCTTGACTGCATTTAAAATAAACATATTTTTAAGTATTTTAAATATTTAATTGAAAAATAAAATACATAACAATCTTGATAGAAAATTTTAAAAAAACAACAAATTTACAAATTTACCGATATATTAAGCTCCGATAATGTACAATAAAGTCGGGTTCTATAAATACTATTTATGTGTAAATGTGTATACAATATTTTGTTTATAGTGGTCTCGTTAATGCTATAAAACTTCTTTATTTAATGATATAATTAAATACCATATCAGAATTCCTAACTGGAACAAGCCAGAAACTAGTCTGGGGATATTGGATGAGTATGCTGGGGTAGGGTTTGCATTAACCTTCTAGCATCCATGTTGCCTTGTTAGCACAATGATGGCACACGTATGGAGAGTGTTGTTTTGATTTTAAAATTATTAACTCTAGAATCTGTCTTGCTACTATAGCACTAAACTGATCATGTGATGTTTACCGCCTTAAGAGGATTGTAGGTAATGATAATCTTTCTAATAATGATCAAGAGCATGTCTGATTTTGTTTTAACTCCAATCAATTTTAAATATAAAAGGTTTTGATTCTTCCTGTTTGATTAGTTTTTGAATAGTCACATAAAGATCAAATTATGTTAATACCACTTAATCAGTACCAAAGCATAAATTGCAATGTTTATTTTAATGTTTACTAAAGATTTTAATGAACATGTTTACAGCTTATCAAATACTTAATGCTAAGAATATAAACCTATACAGAACAAACAAATCCAAATACGTTACTAATATAATTCACTAGCTAGATTCCTAAAAAATCATGTAAATAAACTGTAAATAAATAAAAATGATTTTTATTATGACAAAAAAATTAGCTTTGATATAACAAAGGATTGTTTATATATAAAGTCATTTAGATTATTCTTTAAAAGAATGTAGCTTGCAAATTATTTTAGTAATTTATTCAGAATTGTTTGTACATTTTTAAACATGAATATAAAAGACAACCAGTGCTGAAACATTAACATTATAGTAATATGAGTTTAAAAACATAAGTACTGTAGTAGATAAGTGTAAGAGTTCAAACGTTATTTGAATCATATCTTGCCTTGCTTTCAAATAATGGACTAGTCCAATTCTATTTTATCTAGATTGGATTGAGCATTTGTTGTCTTAAACCAATGCATATATAAATAGAAAACACATAGCCAATGGCAAGAATGTGCCAATAGGCAATGATGTTCTCTAAATATAAATGTTTCCATTAAGGATGTGGATCTGGCAATAAATAGTAAAGTCTTTTAAGATAGAGTCAGAGAGCTACTGTTACATAACTGAATAACAGTACACATATTCTTCAGCTAACAATTGTCACATAGCTGGCAATCCATACCAAAGAGGCAAAAACTATTCACATTCTCCAACCAACAACTGTCAAATAGCTGAACAGTAGTGTACATGTTTTCCAACCAACAACTGTCAACAAATGTCACAGAACTGAAAGACAGAATCTACATTCACCAGACAATAGTTGTTAAGCAAAATGGTTGATGCAGTGAAACAGATCCATATTCAAGTCTGGAAGCTGCTGGAACCAAATGCTGACCCAAGAAAAGCTATCAAGTATAGCAGAAGTATCACTGTACCTATTCATGAGGCAGGTTGCCACAGAACAGCTGCGGGAAAAGTAAACCTATAATGGCATGTGCAGTCTCTTCCTCACTAATGGTAGTTGATAGAACATAACCATTGTAAATATCTTAATGACGAGTATATTTATTTCTATCTATTATTAATAATGAATGACTAATAAATATTATTAATGTACTTCCATTAAGTGGTTTGTGTTAAGTAAAGATTTAAGTCCCTAATAAACAACAATTTGGAAACAAGTTATCTTTCCTTAACACAAACCATTTAATGAAAGCATATTAATATTTTTTATTAGTTATTCATTAGATTAGAGATTATTCACTTAATGAATAATATTTCTAGTACACCACTCTCACACAAGATAGGGACTGGTTTCTATCCAATTTTAATACTTTGTGGAACATATGACAGAAGATTTGCTTGAGAATGTTCTATTCAGACTAAGAAGTGCCTTTGTGCAAGGTAAATTTTATCACCCCCTCTCTCCATTCTATGAAATAAAATTTGTAAATTAAAAGACTTTTATTCCAGCACTTTCACAAGAAAAATTTGAAAATATAGCTTTAGTCATTTAATGGGTTCCCTAAAAAATACCATATGTGTTTTATTCATTTATTTTTATAGAATAAACAAGAAGAATAAAAGACATGTTAATGTTTTAAAAAATAATTTTTAAAACAAAAAATTAAATAATACTTTAAAACAGAAATATTTGTTTACTGAAGGTTTTCTATATAAGTAACTAGATGGATTTGAACTTTGATTTTTGTCTATTATCATCATCTACTCCATCTCAAACAACCAACACACATGATGTATGTGATCATGTGTTTCAGTTGTTTGAAATAGAATAGAAGATGAATATAGACTGAAAAATTCTAAGTCCAAATCCCTCTAGTTATTTAAATATTTATTTAGTAAATTTAAAAAATTTTATTGTTTTTTTCCAAAAGTGTTCATATTATTTTTTGGATAATCCTGCAAAAATACTAATACAGACAGGAAATATCTTCAAATAAGACAATTTTTTAAATATTTAAGTGTTTGTATTATATTTAAAAGAATCACCAACACCACGTGTACCCACAAAACTTTGCATTGTCCCCTCCCCTTTTTACCCACTCTGATATTATATAAGTAATTAAATAATATATATCTTACTTACTAAATGTTATAAATATAGGGGATTTGAACTCAGACTTCAAGCACCCACCAATTATCCACGCTATTTCATACAACTAATATACATGACTACACACATGTAAAAAAGATAAATTAATCACCAATATACGTATTTTATGCTAAACCAGCACTCATCACTTGGTCCAGATTATCATCTTCCACACACATATATAATCAGTACTCAGTTTTATATTAAGATAGAAAATCTTCACACTTTAATGACAGGCTTTAATCTACTCCAACTTTTCAGCCGTCCATATCATTGAAAATCTGATGATGGAAAATTCAAATCCCATGCTGATGCCAACATTATCGCCATGCCCATGTTGACCTGAAGTCACAATTAAGCTCCAGGTTTGTGAAGAATGCCTGGTTTTCAAATATTTACTAAATGTTATGTATATCCAGAATATGATTCTTTGGAATGTTTCACTTCTGAGTTCCATCCTGCCTGCTTGCTGGTCAGTAATTCATTAAAACTGAATCCTTGTTTGTTTGAAAACCCATTAAAAATCTCTCATGCATACACTTATTCGCATTTTCTATTATCAAAATTATATTTTTTCAATGATAAAATATTTACATTATTATTTAATTTTTTATGTTAGTATAGTACACCTTTATTGTTAAAAGGAAGTTGCTTTGACAACAGTTTGAGATTGCTGATTGTTATTGATATTGGGGTTGTCTAAGTGTTGACTGATTTTATTGATTACTATTAATAATATAATCTGATATTTTTAATTTTCATACTTACATTGTTTATTGATCATATAACTTTAATATTTTATTAAGACCATCAAAGTGGGTCATTTTAAATAACATGGCTGAAAAAACTATTATATCCCATTGTACCTTCTTGTTAAAATGTTCTTTGTTTTAAAAATCCTTGTATTATTCTTAATTCACACAAAACTTATTTATAATATATAAGGGATTCAGACTCAGACTTTCACACAACCTTCAACTCTCCAAGCCATCTCATATTGCTGACCTACCTGATCACACACATGTTGAAAAGATAAATAATCACCAATATATGTATTTTGTGCAGATTACCATCTCCACACATATATACAATCAGTGCTCAGCTTTATATTAAGATAGCCAATCTTCATACCTTATGTAAAATGGACTATTCTCCTGTGGGGTCAGAATGACTAATGTCAACATGGGTAGGATGACAACCTTGACACTAACGAGGGTTTTGAACATTCCATCATCAGATTTTCAATGAAATGGAAGGCTGAAAAGTTGTGAGTTGGAGTAGTTTGAAGCTTGTCAATTAATGTATGAAGATTGGCTATCTTATATAAAGCTGAACACTGTTTGTATATATGTGTGGAGATGGTAATCTGGACCAACTGATGAGTGCTGGTTTAGCACAAAATACATTGATTGGTGATTATTTATCTTTTCAACATGTGTGTGATCAGGTGGGTCAGCAATATGAGATAGATTGGAGAGTTGAGGGTTATGTGAAAGTCTGAGTTTGAATCCCTTATATATATCTGTATGTGCAGGTGTAAGCCTGTACAGTGTATGAAAACTTATTTATGTTTTCTATTAACAAAAATAATTTCTTATTTTTATTCAATAAAATATATTTACTTCCTATATAATTCTATTTTTTAACACTTATTAATAACTAAATCATATTATATATATTACACTTTATTGTGTAGTTTGACTATTAGAGATTTAGTCAGGAATTGTTTATTCAATACATTTTTTTTTCATATGTCATAGCATTGGCCGGGACGCGAACCCACACCCGTCTGCAACCAACTACTTGCTTGCAAGGCAGGTGCGATGACCTCTCGGCTAACAACGCTTGACTCAATAAATATTTAGAAGCTATTAAAATGTCTTGCACTTTATTTTGTTCATTCATAGATTATGCTGGATAACTATAAAAAAAAAAATCAAACTCTTGATTTTTTTCCATTAGATAACTAAGTCAATAGTACAATCATGTAGGAGTTTTATTATAATAAGAGAATTCCATTAAATAATATCATTATCATGAAATTTGTTAATTAAATATTTTGGTATTAAAAATAAGCTGTTTAGTAAAACGTGTAAAAAAGATAAAGTGTAATAAAAAAACGGGAGAGAAAAATATATTTCTATTTAAAAATTTTCCCAAGCCACTTAGCAAAATCAATCCAAGGACCCTTCAACACTAGGCTAAACTATCTGATACATAAAGTCTGCAAAATTTTGATAAACTTAATTTCCTCACATGCAAAGTTATTGTAATTACGAGATATTTTTTAAAAAAATTTTATTTTAAAATAAATTATTAATAGCAATGTGTTACTTTTTATATAAATTAATGTTTGGAAAATGTCAACATTTATATATAAATTTTATTAATTATAGTGACAAAAAGGTGTCAGCCTGTTCAGTTTTGTGCAAAGGTAGAGTATATATGAAGTATATATTTCGAGGCTGGAGCAATTGTCACAAGTCTAAATAAAAAAAGTATTCCTTTTATATTTAAATAAAAAATATTTATAATCAGAATGTGTTTCTTACAATAAAGTGATTTAAAAATTTAAACATTCACATATGTTTTATTAATGATTGTGATAAAATGGTGTCAGCCTGTTCGGTTTAACATAATGATAAGTCTCGAAATTTGAGGCTGGAGCAATTTGTCACAATAAGTAAAAAAGTATACCTTTCATATTTAAATAAAAAATATTTATACTCCTGATATATTTTAACAGTGAAGTGATTCAAAAGTACAAACATTTGAATTTATATATAAATTTTATTAATTATCTTAGTGCTTGGCACCCCTGTGATGAAATGCTTTGGTGCCCCTCACAACCTGCACATACACAGCGGCCCTGGTGTAATGAAAATTACGCAACAGAAATATTAATCTTTATTTCTTTTAAAAAGGAAAAGAAAGCCAAACATTTGTTTAAAAGAAAAAAAAAATTATTTTTCTATACCAATTATTTAAAACCGCTCTTTAATTTATTTATTTTTAACAGTAGAGAAGTTAGTATCTTTTTAAATTTATTTCTAAGTAAGCAGTAAATACATTTTTTAGAAAAAATAATTTTTCAGAATTTTTACATTGATACGTTTTTTTTTAAATCATTCCTTGGAAGTTATGGATCAATCTTTTATCTTCTAATATTTTAAAACTGATAAAGAAGTAGTCAATATTTAAAATTTATTTTCATCTATTATCTTTAATTGTAAATATAGGGGATTTGAACAGACTTTCAAGCAACCTTCAATTATCCACACTATCTCATACGACTGATATACATGACCACCCACATGTCATGTGTATCAGTAGTATGAGATAGTGTGGATAGTTGACGGTTGCTTGTAAGTCTGATTTCAAATCTCCTGTATTTACAATTAAGTTCCAGGTATAAGAATGCCTGTATTTCAAATCTTACTATTATCTTTAAATTAAAAAAAAGAAACAATTTTACCGTCCGATTTAAAACTACTCTTAAATTTCTTAAGCAAATGAAAGATGTTTTTAGCTCAGCTGGTAGAGCGCTTGCCTTAAATTCAATATTCAAGAATCTAAAGATGCGAGTTCAACTTCTAAGCGAATATTGTCACTGTGCATATAGGCCAGCAACACCTGAAGAAGAGTGGAGAATAATACGACTCGAAATGTTGTGTAATTACTAACCTGTATTGTCTATTTGTGTGTTATTACTAACAAGTTGTTTGTATTTGGAATGCTTTTTTTTAATTTAAATTTTTAAATCTAGCTTAGCATTTTGCTTTTAGTTGATTATAGGTTACTTTTTATCATAAACTCTAATGATACGTCTATTTGGTGTTTATACTAGATGCAACATTTTAAAATCATTTAAATTTTTAGCGTGAATATGCAGTTTTTTTTTAAACGTATTCAATATGAATAATTTAATTGAAAAACTTCCCGATCATGAAGCTTTTATTTCATGAAGTAAAAGAGATTTTTTTTTTTTCGTTTACAATTGATCAATCCTGTAGAATAGACCCCCTCCCTCCGTGCTTACTCTCGTTAATCATCAGTGCGCGTATAGATTGCATATATGAATGACTGTTGCATCTAGATATATGTGTTCAAATGTGAGCATATATGTGTGGTGAAGTTCCATATATATGTATAAAGTGCATTCACTTATCTTCATGCAGATAAATAATAAGACTAATTCATTTATATACGCGTGTATATATATAAATCTAAGCATTTCATTAATATATTTAAGCCTGAAGGAATAATTCTTATTAAAGAAATTGTCTGTGAAGTAATCGTGATACATTAGAATATTTAAAAAAATCACTACAAAGAGATTCATTTAACAACCTGTTTTGAACCAGTTTATTTTTTCCTTAAATAAACGCATTTAATAATTACAAATATACCATTGATAAAAATGACTTTATATTAGATTAATAGTCTAGTCTATATATATTTAAATTTCGTTAAATATGGATATCAAATATTCAAAGTTTGATGCGTCATACATTGTCAGAATATGTCACACAACATACTGCATACTACTATCCTGTTTGTAATATAGGGTATATGAGCACAGACTTTCACATGACCCACCGCTCTCCACTCTATCTAATAACATTGATACACTCAAGCACATATATGCTGAAAAGATAAATAATCACCAATATACGTGTTTCATGCTAAACCAGCAATCATCAGTTGGTCCAGATTATCATCTCCCACACATATATACTATAAGTGCTCAGATATATATTAAGATAGACAATCTTCATACTTTAATGGACTGGCTCCAATCTACTACACACTCCAACTCTTCAACCGTCCATCCAATTGAAAATCTGATGATGGAATGCTCAAAGGCCACCATGAGGCCGAGATTCTTGTCACAGCCATGTTGACCCAAGGTCAATCTGAACCCCACATGTACAGGACATAATCCATTAAATATATATGCAAGGATGGGCAGACATCTCTACAATGTAATAACTGAAACACAGGCTTAATATATACCATGTGTCTATATATGTAATATAGGGTATATGAGCACAGACTTTCACATGACCCACCGTTCTCCACTCTATCTAATAACGCTGATACACTCAAGCACATATATGCTGAAAAGATAAATAATCACCAATATACGTATTTCATGCTAAACCAGCAATCATCATTTGGTCCAGATTATCATCTCCCACACATATATACTATAAATGCTCAGATATATATTAAGATAGACAAGATGGATGGTTGAAGAGTTGGAGTGTGTAGTAGATTGGAGCAAGTCCATTAAAGTATGAAAATTGTCTATCTTAATATATATCTGAGCACTTATAGTATATATGTGTGGGAGATGATAATCTGGACCAACTGATGATTGCTGGTTTAGCATAAAATACGTATATTGGTGATTATTTATCTTTTCAGCATATATGTGCTTGAGTGTATCAGTGTTATTAGATAGAGTGGAGAGCAGTGGGTCATGTGAAAGTCTGTGCTCATATACCTTATATTACATATATAGACACATGGTATATATTAAGCCTGTGTTTCAGTTATTACATTGTAGAGATGTCTGCCCATCCTTGCATATGTATTTAATGGATTATGTCCTGTACATGTGGGGTTCAGATTGACCTTGGGTCAACATGGGTGTGACAAGAATCTTGGCCTCAGGGTGGCCTTTGAGCATTCCATTATCAGATTTTCAATTGGATGGACGGTTGAAGAGTTGGAGTGTGTAGTAGATTGGAGCCAGTCCATTAAAGTATGAAGATTGTCTATCTTTTAATATATATGTGAGCACTTATAGTATATATGTGTGGGAGATGATAATCTGGACCAACTGATGATTGCTGGTTTAGCATGAAATACGTATATTGGTGATTATTTATCTTTTCAGCATATATGTGCTTGAGTGTATCAGTGTTATTAGATAGAGTGGAGAGCAGTGGGTCATGTGAAAGTCTGTGCTCATTTACCCTATATTACATATATAGACACATGGTATATATTAAGCCTGTGTTTCAGTTATCCTGTTTGTAGCAATCTCCAATGAAGGAATATTGTAAATGAAACAATTGGTTAGGGTCATATTAAAACAGATGATGATCTAAGTATAGACAATAATGGTGCTCTTGGTTTTTTCATTGCCTTTCTCGCAAGATATTAATACTAATGAACTCCTAAAAATGAAATAAAGCATTAAAAATACAATTTTCTTCCAAGTAAATATCAGCAAAACCAAGCCAATGGCTGCAGAAAGGAGTTTGCTGTTAATTAAAGTTTGATTCCTCTTTGAGCCTTAAAAAAACTAAACAGGGCAAATTTCCTATTATTACTATATGATTTTTCATATAGTATATGTACATAGATGGTCGGCTCACCAACACACAACAGTGACTTTTTATCTTCGAGTTTAAAATAAAAGAACACCATGGTCTTTCTCCTTAGTTGCCTGATAGTTCTTAACTGAAATATCAGTTGAATTTTTAAGGCAAAATAAAAGTATGTGTGAATAAACTTTTTAAAAAAAATAGATATATAAATCATCACAGACAAAATAAAATTATAACCCATACTGGTAGGAGACTGTAAAGAAAGCTCCAGCCAAGGCTGTGATTAGTGACTGAAAGTGGAGGATGATAAGAATCTCTGATTGCAGACCTAAGCTGCCATTTGATGAGATTTTTTATTTAGATTTCTACTACTACAGGATTCTTTCAAATGAAGAAAGTTTGCAATGAATTGGAAGATAAACTGTCTAGCATTGAATGGGATATTATTGGATTTTGTGAAATTAGAAGAAAAGTTGAAGATACATTTTTGTAAAAAAGTGGATACTTACTTTACTATAAAGATATAAATATTGGAAGCACAACTATAAATAAAAAGTGAAAGAACATCAACTTAATGGAAGGTACCAGATGCAAATAATACAAGTTTATGCTCCATTCTGATGAAATAGAGAAATTTTATATGGATATACAAGCCTTTGATCAGATCAAGTAATATTTAAAATTGTCATGGGAGACTTTAATGCTAAAAATAGTAGATGATTGAAAGATAAAAGTGTTGTGAGTAAATTCTATTATGATGATACAAATAAAAAAAGAATACAGATTTATGGAGTTTGCAGGGGGGGGGGATCTGTATATTATAATTGCTTTTTCAATAAAAATGTAGAATAGAAATGGATATATATTTTGACTGACAGAAAATATGTATTTCAAAATTGTCACGTTCTTAATAAATTCAACACAGGAAGTGATCATCAAGTGAGATGTAAGATATGTGTTAATATGAAATGAGAGAGATAAAAATTATTAAGAAAAACAATATTCATAGTTGATGTTTCTAACTATCAGAAACATTCCAATGAATTTAAATTAGAATTTGCAAATAATTTAAAAATATTAATAGATTTTGAAGATGGTTCAGTTTTGAATAAAATTAGTAGGCAACAAAGATAGCTTGTACAAGAAAGTAGCAATTTATCAGTAAATTTTTTATTTAGACAAGACAAGGTATGAGGAAAAGAAAGAATACAAAAATATATAAAAATGATCCATCAAGAAGAATTGAATGGTACAAAGAGGATTAACAACAATATAAGAAATGTAATTACAAATTAGCAAGGAAAGCTATTGAAGAGAATAAAAGTCTCAAAGTTATTAAACAACATTAGAATTGGTAGAAAGCTTATTTCTGCAATAAGAATTAAAAGATGGAACTGCTATGAAAAAGAGAGATGCGATCATGAAATGTGTGAAAGAGTTCTATGAAATATTATATAACAATTAACAAGCAAACAAAATATACCTTACAATTGCAAGTCATGCAATTAAATCTATGACAAGAGATAAAAGCTCTTACTATTGATGGAATTATAATTGATGTTTTAAAAGAAGCAAGTAAAAAAAATAAAAAAATTATTAGCAAAGTTATATACCAAATATCTAAATGATAAAGATGTATCAGATGATTAAAAGAATGCAGTAGTAATTTTGATAATTAAAAAAGAAGATATTAGAAATTAAAAATCTGTCTTTAATTAGTCCTATACAACATTTTTACTAAGATAATTACAAATCTTGTGCAGCAAATTTTAGATTAATAATCAACCAAAAGAACAAGCAGAATTTGAAAAGGATTTTAGAGTGGTAGATCACATTCAAGTATTGATAAAAGTTATAGAAAAGACCATTAAATATGAATTGTCATTATATTTTTGATTTGTATATTATAAAAAAAAAAGCATTTGTTTCTATAAGCATTTATACAGTGATTAAAGTATTGATTCATCAAGATATAGATTCAGAATACTGTCATATTCTGAAGAATATTTATCAAAATATAACAGCCATAATTAAATTACATAGTTATACTAAAAAGATTAACATTGAGATGGGTAAATAACAGGATATCTCCTAACTCCAAAAGTTTTTACAGCAGTTTTAGTTTGTGGATTAAAATGGGAAATTAAGGGATCAAAAGTAAATGGAGATTATTTAAGTCATCTAGATTTTGCAGATAATATAATTGTTTTAGCAAATAATGTGTGAGTTTTAGGAAATGTTGCAAGAGTTATCAGATGAAAGTAAAAAATGTAGGACTAAGGATAATGGATTCTCTCAAAACAGAAAATAAAGTTTGATAATAAATTAGAAATTTACAATCACAAATACCTTGGTCAAATTATTAATACAGATGGAAACATAATGGATGAAATTAATCATAGAATTAAACTTGAATTTAACACAATATTAAAATAAAATATGCCTAAGTATTTGAAAAGGAAGATTTTTAATAAATGTGTTTTACCAGTTCTTACCTAGAGATCTGAGACATGGATATTTAACAAAATGGGAATACATAGACATCAAACTACTCAGCAAAATATAGAGGGATGGATGTTAGAATTCACAAATAGAATGGATGAAAGAAAGAATACATAAGTGAGATAATAAATAGATATTATTGATATCACTGAATGAATTAAGAGACTGAAGTGAAGCTGGGGTGGGCATATTGATAGAAGAAATGATGATAAACAATTGAAACCTTAAACTGGATCCCAAGAGATTTTAAAAGACCTAAAAAGAACCCATTATATAAAATGGATGAATCAAATAAAGAAATTTGTTGGTGTGAAGGGAAGAGAGGCTAGAAATTTGTAGAAACCAACTTAAATTTGGTGAGACCTTTCTTCCGTAGTGGATCGAAAAATCATGATGCTGAAAAAGACAATAATTAAAGCAATAGAAAAAATAATAATTTTCACAATTTTACTGCATTTTAATGCTGATAAAAAATTCAAAAAGTTATTGAAATGAATTTTAAATGCTCAAAAATCTATATTACAAAATAATATTGTGATCTCAACTTCAATTTTGAAAATTCTCTTCTACTTAAAAAAGTGTCCTCCTACTTTTCTTTATCACAAAGTTAAGTCTTCAAAATCAATGGCATGTTTTTTATACTTAGCACAGATAAAACATTCAGTCTACCTTAAGAAGTGCAGATTGGTTCTATTGGGGTTATTAATATGCTTGAATTGAGAAAATGACTCCTATTTTAAAAAGGCAATGCCTATATAAGTTTCTCTTCTTAAATTATTTTGCAAATATCAGCATGATTGAATATGATTTTAATAGCTTTTATTGCATTCAATCACTCATCTTTGTCTGAAAGATATTTATATGGAAATTAATTTCTACTCTATTAAAGAACTGTCATAAACCCTTATCTAATGATCTTATTTTATCCAGATTATCAACAGTTTTATTCTGACATTATAAAGCCATAACCTAATTTTATTTATTTAGAGTGTGGTATTTTTATTATAAAGAAGCCTATAAAAACACCAACTAAGTGATAGAGTCATTAATGGCCTTATTAAGACCTTTAGTTCTACCATCGTAGCTATAGATTCAACGGTCATTAACCATGTTATTCATTTGTGTAATTTCCCACATTTACATAGATCAGGAGCTGATAAATTCTATTTATAAATCAGATGAACACAATACTTATAAGCTATCTTGAATCTATTTGTGAAGCATCAGTTGAAACTAAAAAGATCAAATCCTGCTGTCTTTGTTGTTGGATGTGTAAAAAGAAATTTATTTGGAATTTCATAAGAATTCCATTTTTTATACAATTTTTTGATGGTAGATTCTTGGTTGAACATCAAAAAAATGGACCTCGATTTAATCCAATCTTAGCTGCTGAAACTATGTTCTGAGTTTTGGTAAGTCATATTTACTTAACACTATTTTATACATCTCCGAGAGGCAACTTCTCTTCTGATATCTATTGGAGGAATATATAAAAGGACAGGAAGTCATTGTAAAGGAATTGACTTGAGTCAAAATCATTTCTAAATAGCATGGGTTAAAATGATATTTCAAATTACTATTACAAAAGATTAAATTCAGATTATGGGATGATTTTCCTATTGTTTAGATGAAAAATTAATATAACTGTCATCCAAGGAATCTTTGAAAAACATCTTGTAATTTTTCATATTCTTATTAAGAGTACTTTTTTATTTCATGAAATAATGTCTTTTGAGAAGTCAAAACAATATCATCAGCTAAAATGAATTTCACTTGATTCTTTCACATAAAAATTTATATATTGTTGTTTTAGCACACCATTTCTATGCCATTTTCTATTAACTTTGTAAGTAAAATAGATGCCAGTCGATAGTGCTTATAAATTCTTATTCGTTGCTTATGACTTTTTATTTAAAAAGTTTTGGATTTTGGAATAATACCCTGGATCTCTAGAATCTAACATTTTTCAGCTGTTATCATTTATCTCTCTCTTATAATATCAAGTTATTATCCCAAACTGAAAAACATGTAAATGTTTTCAATCTAAGTCAATTAGCCTGTATAGTTATATAGATCTGAAACCAGTTCAGTTTCAATATATTATAGTGCCCTTAATTTTATACTACAAACAGGCACTTCTGTCCTGTGCCTAGATTTCATATTATTCTAGTAGCATACTTGTCACCATTTCTATGATATTTATTGTAAGCTTTAATAAGTAATAATAGATGTCAGGTGATAGTACTTAATAATTCTTTATCCTATGCTATGCAATCCACAATATGTAGAAAGTAAATTGGTTTCACATTTATATAGGTTAATTGGTTTAAATTGAAAACATTTATATGATTTTCAGCTTGTGCTGATAGCTTGATATAATAAAAGAGAAATAAATGATAAGAGCTGGAAGGTAGGTGCATTATATTTTAAAGGTCCAGGTGCAATATTCCAAAATACAAAGTTCCTCACTGATGACGTTAGGTATTTGTTAAACAGTATCATTTCACATCTATTATTAATTACTTAAGCTTACATTAAGAGACATAGTGATGATAAAATACTTTGTTTCTAAAACAATCATATGTAAGCTGGAGTCATATGATAAAATCATGTGATATTTTATTGGTTTATATCAAATCCTGGTCACAAGATACAGGTGTCTACAGTTATCAAAAAAACTAAGGATACTATAATATATAGAAACTGAACTGCTTCCAGATCAAAAAAGAAATTAATAATAGCAGCTGAAAGAAAAGTGCATTCAATTCTAACTGCACTGTTCCAAGATCTAAAGTTCCTCAGTAATGAAAGCCATAGACTTGAAACTAGTCAGAGGTATAGAATAGAACAATATGGGGATTTATTAAACACTATCATAGTTGCATAGAGATGATGAAAAAATATGTTACATAAATTGATTTCTTTTATTCTATATCTGGAGATTTCTCATAAATACATTAAGTAAAGTAGATGAGAGATCTCAACCCTGTAGTTAATGGATTGTAAAATTTTATATTTATTATGATGATTATTTAATGCCATTTGAATTATTATATTGGAGAGCATTTTATCAAGTAAATTAATGGTTTTCCTGCATTTAGCTGAGATTAGATCAATAAAGGTAGCATAGGTTTTTATTTTGAAATTGAACAATGTAGGTTGCTCTAAAGGAAGCTGACTTTCAACTATTGACAAAGGTCTTAATATGATTCTTTCAAAAATCTTTTTGATTATTATTAGTTTTATTTTGTTTTAATACTGAATAATTTTCTTATACACCAATTTTTTGGAATACTTCCTGTATGAATAATATCATTGATCATTCAGCCAAATATACTTTGATTTTAGGTTCTAATTTTTTTAGAAACTCTGATAGTGTGCTATCTATTCTTAAGGGCTTCTGTTTAAAATAATCAAATGCAATTCAAAGTTCATCAATATCTATATATTTTATCAGATTGTTATTATAGGATTATTTGTGAAAGAGATACTTGCAATTCTGCTCTAGTAATCTTTTTTTTTCTCAGATTATCAATCTTGGATTTAGTACTATGGTGAATATTAGTATGGAATATAAAATTGGCAATCCATTTAACAGCAATAATAATAATAATAATAATAATAATAATAATAATAATAATAATAATAATAATAATAATAATAATAATAATAATAATAATAATAATAATAATAATAATAATAATAATAATAATAATAATAATAATAATAATAATAATAATAGAGGTAAAAAAATAATAATAATAATAATAATAATAATAATAATAATAATAATAATAATAATAATAATAATAATAATAATAATAATAATAATAATAATAATAATAATAATAATAATAATAATAATAATAATAATAATAATAATAATAATAATAATTTTAGAGGTACTTTTATATCTACTCAGCTTTTGTAAAAGAAGTGTTCTAGCCTTATAATATGATCTCGTAAAGTTTTATTTCTTCATGGTCTCTCTTTGCCTTTCTTTTCTGGCTTCATTTAGTGATTTTATGTTTGTCAGGAGTTTCTGAATTTTTGGCAGTCAAAAATTGGCTATAAAGTGTCTTACTAAATTTTATCCCAATCTGGAATCAATTTCAATATCCATGAGAGTTGGATTTGCTGCAGCTGTTTAATATCCATGAGAGATGGATTCTCTGTCAGCTGTTATAAAGAGTTTGTTAAACCTATCATAACAAAAGAGAATGGGAGAGAAATTCTATTAATATTTTCTTCAAGAAATCCAGGATATCAATTCCATTTAGCATTTTTTAGTCCATCTCAGAACAGGATTGCTTTTAACTATAGGGATGGAGATTCCAATAGAGATTAGATTGTTTTATGTTATGTAAGAGGGAAATGGTCCAATATCAGTAGTTAAGCAGATAATGATAATCAATTTTGTATTGAAACAAAACATAAATCATGAGTTGTTTCTGTTTTCCATCTAACTGAATGGGATGTTCCTGTTTATTTAGTATCATTAAATATATATTATTTTATTACATCCATTCTTTTTGATCCTCATTAAATGCTATTCTTGAATTGAGATCTCTTGTAAATGCAGATGTTTGAAGATCTGAAAATTGAGAAAAGGACTAATTTGTATTGTACACATAAAAATTATCTATATAAATTATGATTGCAGTATTATTTGAACTATGTTCAATAGAAGTTGTTTGTTTATAAGATAATTTAAATCAAAAATATACCATGATTTGAATGCATTCTACATAATATATAACTAGGAATTTTATGATATGCATTATTCCAAGAATAATGAATGAAGTACAATTACATCAAGATTATAGTGAACAGTTAATTAGTAGTTGATATCTATTTTTTGATTTAGATAAACCCTCAACATTAAATAATTTGCTAAGTTTTTGTAGGTAAAGAAAACAGAGTACTATTCTTTAGAAGATATACTTGATATTTGAAGTATTCCATGGTTACCAACACCATATAATCATTCTCATTTTGAGATAATCTGTATTCTTGACATAGCTATCTTCCATAATATTATCAAAGATCATATTAATAGTTTTAATATGTATATTTATAATGTGTTATATTTAACAGGGAGTCATCAAAATTAAGTCCAGTTTCATTAGTTTCATGTGCTAATGCAATCTACTTGTAGGTGAGCTATTCATCCACACTAATAAACCAAGTTAAATGTTTTGTGAAAGCAGATAAAGATAAGTAAAAAATTGACTAAAAAATAGTATTTTATTATCTATCATCAGTGGTAATTTATAATTGTTTTGTAGGCTTTTAACATTTTATTCTAACATTTTAAAATTAGACCTATATTAAAAACTTTAATAAAGTCTTTCACTATCAGTTTTTTGGCAGTTTATTTCACTTAGTAATAATTATAATCATCTCCAGATGTAAGGATTACTTGATTAAGTCACAATTTCTTTCAGTAAACTCTTAAAATACTACTGTGTCATTATATATTTCTTTACTATTTCCTATTATTCTATTTGGCTTGTATATGAAATACATTTTCTCAAGTTATAATTATACGTAAGTTATGCCATAACTTTATTATATAATCATGAATTTTTCTCTCCATATAATTTGATAACAACTTAAGTTTATTTGATAAATTGTTTAAAATCTTAAAAATTATTTTTAATTTTATTTTTATGTACACTGACATACTTTAATCTAATCATCTAAAATATATTTCAATCATATTAAGTGATTTAAATCTTTTACCTTAATCACACATAAAGTAAACTAACAAGTTCCTTATAAAACTACTTTATTAAGGTATGTAAATTCATAATTTTCATTTTTTTAACCCTTCTAGTATGGAAAAATCCATGATTAAATCAAGGCCAACATTTAAAAATTTAATTTTCATTTATATGACTTTCAATTTGAATAATATTTTTTAGCCAAATACAACTATTTTATAACAAATCTACAGGTAAAATTAATATTTAAAATAACTAAAAAAATGAAAAAATTGTAAAAATCAGAAACTTATTATATAGGGGGGGGGACTTTTTTTATGTTAACAAAAATATTTTTTCCTACTCCATATAAGTTTAAATCCTTATAAAAACATCATATAAAAATATATATTTATTATAAAGAACAACTTTTAAACTATTGAAAAACAACACAAAAACAAAAAATATTTCTGCAATCACTTTTGATTGAGAAAAAACGTGAACAAATGTCTACCATTTAAAAAAATTGAATTCTCTTATTTATTTTTTAAACTATAGAACTTGTCAAGCATTGTTAGCTGAGAAATCGGGCAGCCGCTTTGCAAGTAAGCAGTTAGTTGCAAACGATTGTTGTGGGTTCGCCTCCTGGCCGACGCTATGACATATAAAAAAAAAACTATAGAACTTCATGTTTTAATGATATATTATTAAAAATAAAACTAAAATGTATACTCTTTACTGATTATTTGAAAGTATTTACAACAAGATTGTCACATAAATACTGGCACATAAATAGAAAAGTCAAATATCATCTGAAGTATCTTATTTCTGACAAATTCATGCACTGGTATTATTCTGAGATAAATCAAAATTTGCCTTAAAAGGGTTAATTGTAAAAATGCGAAAAATGAAATAATTTACTTTCTTTTTTTGATTTTAAAAGTATATATGGTAATAAAATTTATAATAGCAATTTACTTTCATCAAAGTTAATGTATTTAAAACTTTATTAAAATTATATTTTGTTTAATTTAAAATAATTAATTCTTAAAGTTAATTGAAAAATATTCAAGGCCTAATTTATTTTTTGAGTGAAATCTATTTGTTAGTGAAAAAACAATTACATTGCTTATTAAATTTTCTAAGTATATCTAATTAAAAAGATGCTAATTTGTTTTTCTATAACAAGTCATTTTTCTTATTTTTTGTTTTTGAAAGTTGCTTCCTTTCCAATAAAAGTGTTATGAAGTTATAAAAGACTCATGAAACCTTGGAAAAATTCAATTATTAATTTATAATAGTTTAATAGTAATATCCACAGAGGAAGTTGAATATGTAAACTATAATAACTGTTATCCATGCCCTTCCAATGACAATCAGTTAAGAAACATTTTTGAATTATTTGTAGTCTTTTCCTTATGAGTTCTCTTGGAAATGATTGATTGAATGTCATTTCAGTTACAAATTTCAAGCTGCATAGAGAGTTTATCTCAGATATAAACTACTGGCTACAAGAAAATCCTGTTTAGAATTCTATTTGGAAGTTCAAATAAATCAGCTTAAAAAGTAACATCAAAACTAAATAGATTTATAATTTACATATTGTCTAAAATCAATTATGGAAATTCACATATATAAATTTAAAATGAAATTAAAGTACAATAAAACTATCTTTATTTAAAATTTGGAAAAACCATAAAATCATCAAGAGCTTTATTAATTGAAACCATAATTTATGATATGCTTTGAGAATTCACAAGAATGTTGGGAAGTCATAAATATTAAATGCACAGACAGACTCATTTCACGCAAAATCCTAAGTAAGATAAGAATTTTAAAACTGTCTAATTTATCTATGTATTTTTAATTCTTATTTTATTAACTATCTTTTATTTATAATAGACCTGAATTTAAATTCATTATTGAATAGTTCAAAACAGTCAATTGCAAATCTATTCCTGGAGTAGTTATTAAGATTCCTTGCAGTTGTCATAAAATTTATATAGGTCAGAGTATGAAAGAGTTAAATTTTATAAGAGTAAAGTTAAAAATAGGTATCTTAACTCAGCTTTGTATATTCATAAACTGAATCAGGTCATAAAATATTTGAGAATGCAGAATTATCTTTTATATATATAAAAAAAAATGAATTGAAAAGAAGAGTAAAAGAAATTTTGATGATAAAATTTTTTGAATCTGAGACCATCAATTTCTTGAAAACATTTTTTGGTATTAAAGAAAGTTGATTTTTAAAGTGAATGATGGGAACGCTATTTTGTTTTGTGTATATATATTGTATGTTTAGTTGAATTTCACTTGAAAAGGTCTATTTGTTAACAGATGAAACCATAGTTGGGGAAGAATTGTAGTAAAATTTTGTTTTTTGGTTAACATTACAATGTTATATGAATTTCTATTTTATTAATCTTTTATTATATTTGAATTTTAACATAGTAATTTATACCAAATGATACTGTTGTCATTTTTACTATGGCATTTGTTAATGGAAAAAAAAATGAATTAAAAAGTTGATAAAAGTTATTTTAACAATTTATTAAAATTTTCAAATTTTAGTTCCAATTCTATTCCATAGACAGTACTATTTTTTAAAAAAAAGAAAAGAAATTGAACAGTAAACAAAAGATGCAGCCTTTTTAGATAAAAGTTTAATCATTAGTGTGCATGTCCAGAATTGTATTATATTAGATTGCAAATAAATTTACAGTATAATTTCACTTGTTATATTTTCAGTAAAATGATTAATATATATATATTGTAATTATATAATGTTTACATTATAGTTTTATTTCAGTGTCATAACTTTTACTTAAAAATTGTTACATCAAAACAAACTCATCTTTTATCAATCATCTTTTATTAATAATAGAAAGTTATCTTTTAACCTACAGTCTTCTATTTATTACTTTTTTTATTTATTTGAAAATTTAATATTTTAGATTACATTCATTTTTTAACTTATATTTTGATAAACTGTTAAAAAATAGAAATAACTGTATTTCATTTGAAAAAAAAAAAAAACAATGGCTTTTTCCAAGTGATGAAAAAAATAATTGCTAAAAGGTTGAATCAGGATATTTTCTCATTTCATACTGAAGTAAAATTAATTTAGTAATTTACATATGAAATAAAAATATTTTAATAATAAGACAAATATTTGAACAAACAATTAAAAATAATATTCATCTGACAATACATTGAACAACATTTTATATATATATATATAGCTACACATATGAATACAAATACCAGTAAATTTCAAGTTTTTTTATTATTATATAAATTATTATACTTATTAATTTTTATATGAATTAAATATTTTGATATTAAAATATAGTCTTAGCTTAATATTCTTGATTTAATATTACTTCTATGTACAGATTAGTGATTAAATAATATATTGACTTCACATTTATATAAGTTGAACAAGTTAATGTTTTCCATGATTGAATTCTATAGTTGATTTATAATAAATGCATAATATATAGATTACCTTACCTAGAGGATAGATGGTGCTTTGCGTATGCTTTTTTGGCCATGCATATATAATTAGAAATAATAGCTATATTATTGCAGAGTTTAAATGCCTTTAGTTTCAACATCATTTAATTTTACTACATAGATTAAATTCATCAGAGTGAGAACTGATTAAGATGACGATCATCATCACCTACTTTAACACCCAATATGAAAATTTTAAATATTGTTACATTTTGGCAACTCAAGGTGAGGCTATCTTTCATATTCTTAAAATATATGGTTAGTTATTATCTACCTAAATCACTAATAATTATTACAAATGCTTGCTTATAAGCAAATTGATCATTATTCTTTCTCTCAGACTCTTTTCATTTTATTTTATCATATTATATTAGATTAATATAGATATAGATCATAGTTGCTGTGGGTTTGCATGCTCTTGTCCAATTCTCTGTACTAAATATGATAATAGGATTGTGTTGTCATGTAAATACATTTCTCTACTGAGATTGTTTTTTTTTTCTTTCTTCACTTTTTAACTTTTTATTATTTATATGCTTCTCTTTGGTTTCTTCTTTTGTAATTGTTATTATTATCAGTAATTTATCATAATATTATCTGAAGCATTTGCTTAGTAATTTTTATGTGCAACATATTTCTACTACAACTATGGCAGCCAAACTATTTGCAAAAATGTATTGCCATGATGATTGTAGCTGATAGCTCTCCAGATTTATTTAAATTTAATTTAGCCATGTTTTTAATAAGAATGTACTACTATAAAAATAATAATAAAAATTGCTTTAAAAGAATAGAAGTTCATAAAAAAACAAGAGTAAATAATTACAAATAAAGACATATTGTTATTGCCCTGGACAATAGTAAAATGGTAGACTTGAAATCTTTGAAGCTTCCAATATGAGTGCTAAATCTGTCATTTCTAGTGCTCAAACATCACAATCTGATCATTTATTATTTACATTATTTTCTGTAAAAAATCATATAAATAAATATTTTGATAAATATAATAGGTATTTAGACACTTTAATAATATATTATCTAATTTAATACTTTATTAATTTGTTTCTCTAACTTTCCATCTATAGACTGAAAATATTTTTATAAATAGTTTTAAATACACTATTTCCTGTATGTTTTAGTCCAGTAGGATGACAAACTTTGGAGCTCAAGTTCTATGCGTCATTTCCGGTGCTCGAATTGTCTTTATATTTCTGAGCAATAAACCATTTGATTGATTATTATTATTTATACTATCATTAATCATATCTTTAGTCAGAAAATATTTTTTTAAAGCAAAAATAAATAAACATATTAAATAACAGATATCTGGATAAACAAAAATAAATTAGCATAAACCACAATAAAGTAATAGAATATAAAGCATTATTAATATACGTTTTAAGAAGTACAAATTATACAAAAAAGTTACAAAATTAAACAAAGAAAACAATGATGGAAACATTTAGTAATCAAAAACACACAAACAAATAAAAACTATTGAATAAAATAAAATAAAAAAGAAGCTAAATGGACATATAGACATTATACTAAATGAGAAATAGATCTAAGATTAAAGAGCTTTATGTTTAATTAAAGATAATAAAAAATCTTTATGAAACCGGTTTACTCTATCTCGATTAAGGAAATACAGTAGCTGAAAATGATTTTCATAATCATATCGTTTTTGTTATATACATAAAGACTTCTTCTTAAAATATTGTGTCAATCATTTATTTGTAAATAGAAGTTTAAAAAAACCCATCTAATTAATAAAATATGAATAGAGTTTTAATTTTATATATATAATTTTTTATTAACTGCGTTTTAATGCGTAGTAGATGGACTTCGGGATTAAAAATTTCGATAATAATTATGGTTCGCGAACATCACATAGTTTTCCAAACAACAATATTATCGATTAAAAGTCTGTAGTAAATGCATACTGTTATACTATACTTTATAGTATGCCCTTTGCCCTATGAAGTAATAGAAGGAAAGATTTAAGAGTTAATGTTTTTGGATCAATTCTCAACTAAAAAGAGTAAAAAAAAAAAAATGTTTAATTAAATGAATAGACCAACAAATCTCAATTTGCTGCTTGAATGTTTTAACATTGTATGGCCTCTTGAGCAATTAATCATAATATTAATTTCAATTAAAACCTATTCCCTGTGATACTTTTACATTTTGGCATAAAAACTTAAATTTAAGACAAAACGAATGAATACATATAACTTGTAGTTTAAAAATTTATAATAAATTAAGTTGATATATGTCTACCTATATTTAGACGAAATTAAAAACAAAAATACAAATACATATACATTAAAAAAAATTTTTGAAGTGATGTAAGATGTTCCCATTTAATTGAAGATTTTTATCATTAGTATTATAGAAAATGATAAATATATACGTTTTAATCCAATTAAAATTAGGTCTATCACCAGTTAGCATACTATGTAACAAAAACATAGTGCTTCATTATTTGCATTGCGGTTTTGTCCAATTCCAAGATTTTGAACTTATTTTACTAACTAACATATATAACAATAGATGTTAATAAATACATTGTAAATGCTTAAGACAATAATGATAAAACAAATAGAAAGTATGGTTGTTGACATGTGACAATAGTGACAATTGAAGAACAGATTTAGAGATTTATGACAGAACATGCACTAATAATTTTTTTTACATGTTGTAAGAAAAATTGCATAGAAGAAATCAAAACATACTAAGCAGCCTTATCTGGATAAAATGTTTTAAAAGTAACCAAGAAGCAATATTTTTTGCAAGCAAAATAATGGATAAATTAAGGTTATTTGAAGTTTTGTATTGGTGACATTTTACTTGTAGATATATGCTGGATTATTTCTATTTTTTAATTTCTTGTTAAAGATAAAAATGGAGAATTCAGGAGAACCTCAAAGAAAAGCATAAAAAAAATTATATTAACTTTTCTTGACAGAATAGATTAGATGGTTATAATCTCATTTTAAATTCTTGTTATCATTAATTTAATGGTAACTGGTTCATTTCCCATGCTATTTATTATTGTTATACCAGCCACACCTGAAGAAGAGAAAATAATATCAATCAAAATGTTGTGCTATATTATATTTTATATGTTTCTACTAACAGCTGAATATGTTTGGAAAAATATAAATAAAATTTGATTTTTTTTCTTAAAAACATTTAACAATAAAATGGTTAATAGAAATAGTTCAACATGGTGCTTGGCTTATTTTATAATCAAAGCTTTCAGATTGTTTCTGTATGCTGTTATTACTGAGTAATTTCTTTTATTCCACAAAACTATTAACATGGAAGAATTTAAAACAAAAAATGCTAAAATAACTTGAGAGGTTATTTTAGCCATATTTGTTGATTGCTATACATTATCATCTCCACTTCCTGTGAGTCTTATTTGAAAATAATAAAAGTAAATTAAATACATTACATCTTCTAGTATTCAGTATTGGTCAGTAAATGGATGTCCAAGTATTACTAACTTAAAGATAGAGATTCAAAGTTAATTTGAGTTAAATGCACTGACTCCATATATATAGATGATAATATGATAGGGCTCCACCATTAATAAAGATATTATATTACTAGACAAATTAAAACCATGATTTATCTTTAAAACAAGAATAATAATATATATATGTTTTTTAAAAGATTAAGTTTCTTATCTAATGATATAGAAAATAAAATAGGTAAGAGGGTACTAAAATCAAACAGATTGTCATCATGATTTCTTAGACATCTTTAATTTTAAAGAAGCATCTTAAACTTTAAGAAGCCATTTTTTCAAATTTCTTAAATAAAATGATACAACTCGAATGTATAAATTATCTTAGCTTCTGGAAAATATCATATTTTTAATAATAACAAATTATTTAATTTTTTATCTTATACAGTGTTTGATAAAACAAGAGCAAAATCCACACTAACAAAATCTA
The DNA here is from genome assembly GCA_028023455.1 of Epiperipatus broadwayi. Lineage (NCBI taxonomy): Eukaryota > Metazoa > Onychophora > Udeonychophora > Euonychophora > Peripatidae > Epiperipatus > Epiperipatus broadwayi. The sequence continues at coordinate 19,560,863 of JAQFVV010006199.1, read as the reverse complement.
TATCAAGTTAGATGTTTGCCAGGTAAGTAACTGCATTACATCTAGCTTTGAATTCTAAGTGTTTATTGACAAAAACATAGACCAGAAACCAGTCTGGGGTTGATGGTTTAAATGCACTACCAGTTAGCAAATATTGATTACTCAAGTTTACTACAGAGGGCACTAGTGGACTGCTTTTATTTATAGTGGTAAGGAGTGGGATAGAAGAATAAGATGCATTAATAAAGAATAGGGAATTGGAGAGATGGAGAACTAGTATGGAGAGCAAAATGAGTTTAAATGTATATAGAAGTAAACAGAACATTGGGTGTGAGTTAATTTATGATAATAGTAAGGAAAGTAGTTTATTGTTTAAGGCTCGAACGGGATCTTTAGCAACAAGGGAATATACACGTAAATGGAAAAATATGGGTGATTTAGTCTGCAAGTTGTGTAAGAAAGGCATAGAAAATATTAGGCATCTGTTACTTCAATGTAAATGCTTGGAAGCAGAAAGGGTACAAATAATGGAGTTATGGAAGGTTAAATATGAACAAAGTGATTATACGGAAAGTGAGTTATTGGTTTTATGCTAGGTTTGGGAAAAAATAAGGGTGATTTAGATATGAAGGTCATGGAGTTGACAAAGATTATGTTGTGGAAATGGCATGGAGCAGATTATGGAAAACTTAGGGTGGACAATGGAAAAGGAAGGTAAAGTGGCTAACAGGTTTCTCTGAGCATAGCTGCTGAGAGATTCCTGACTCCATTTAAGGAGAAGTCACAGTGTGTCACATCACATCACATCTAATAGCATTTTTAGCATGTACTACAATAATTTCTAAGCAAGTGCATTATAATAAAAATATATGCAATTAATTATTTTTTAATTAAATGAAAGTGTATGCTTATAGAAAAAAATTGCTTATTTACAATAAAATAATTATATTCTCAACCTTACTACTCAACCAAAAAAACAGTTTGATTTATAGCATAGCAAATCGCTTTAAAATGTTAAAATGAATGGATGAGTAAATATGAGGTTGCCATTTTGCATTAGATTTGTGAATTATGAAAAGACATTTGGTCTCATAAACATTTCTGCTAATATTAAAGTTTTGAGCATTGTAACATAATTCTAAATAATATTTAATCAAAAATGTCATTGATTACATTGTGTTACTAAAATAATAATGGTTAAGGTATTCAGCATGAAGATTCCATCTCTTCAAATCTTTTTATGGCAGTTTTATAATAATTTTTTTATGGATTAAAAAAATAATAAAAATAAATGGAATTTCTGTAGTAATCTACAATTTTTTTTCTTTTAGATAATGTAATTATTTTGGAAAATACAGTTTAGACTGCAGATTTTAGAAATAGTTTTCATTGCAAAAAATGATTAAAGCAAAAAAGTAAGACTAAAAACGTATACTAAAATGATTAATATATTAATGACTTCAAAAAAAGAAAATGAAGTTTGATAATAATGAATAAAAAAGTTGTCAACTGTAAATATTATGATCAAATAATTATTACACATGGAAGTAACATATAAGTACTTCAGATATGAATAATTTAGTCTTAAAATTGCAATAATCATATATGTTTGAAACAATTTTGTGTTCTATCAATATTTACGTACTGATCTAATCTTTGGACATTTAACAAAAGAGCAATACAGACACTTCAGACTACACAACAAGGCAGAAGGAAATATTAATTGGGATTGTTAAAAGATAAGTATGAAATACATTGATGAGAAAACAAATACTGAAACAATTAAGAGACTGACATGGAGTTGGGTTGGAAATGTTTCAAGATATGATAGCATTAAAAGAACAATTGACTACAAGTTATAATGCAAAGAAGCTATTATTAATAAACCAGATTAAGTTAAAGACACTTTCATTCTGAAGTGTAATGATAATATTTAAATATGATAATATATTTAAGATATACTTTGTATATTATATTATTAATATTTATTTCTATATCAGTATAGTATTCCTATAATAAAAATTTCTGATTAGTTTTATTCTCCAATAATTTATTAAATGTAAATGTTAAATAATAATAAAAATGGATATATATTTACAAACTGAACATTATATTAAACATTTGTTTTTAAATTTTTTATGTTACTATATCTCTTTATAATAAAGAAGCAAAAGACATTTATTTACCTTTTTGTTTAAACTTTTAGCTAGATGATTTCTATTCGCTTTCAAATTACATTTATATAAAATAATCCATTGAAATGTTTTAAGTGGCAATTAAAAAAAAAAAATCACAAAGAACCATAACTCCCAAAATAGCAAACTAAGAAAGACAAGAGCATGACTTAGAAGTATTGTCAATTAAAGTACAGGTGTTTATTATATCTATAGATATTACATACGGGACAGAGAAAAGTGACTAACTCCGTGTGAGTGTAAATTTAAAAAATCAGATATATTAATCTTTAACTGAGGTTTAAAGTTTATCTGTGCTAAAGATAATCTCTAGTTTCGAAAATGATTAGTAATGGATGGCGTCAAAGTTGTGAGTGGAGGCAGTTTGACGATGTTAAATGAAAATGTAACAATAAAGTACAGAGCTTTTTTTTTTTTTTACTATTTCTGTATTTTCTTTTTTTAATTTAATGTTTTAAAATGTATTCATAATTAAATAAAAAGTGACATTTGGGCAAACTTTGAAAGAAAATAAAAATTCGCAAGTTATGAAAATCTTATAATTTGACCGTATTATAAAGTATTCTGAATTATTGTTATTCATCTTATAGCAGTAATAAATATAAATTGAAAATGTTGACTAAAACTGACAAATGGTTTAGAATTGATACATATTTTCTAAATAGATAATAGAAGAGTGGAGTTGTTGTTAAATCTCAAAAACAAAACCCATTAAATCAGGCAAAACTCTCCATATAGTAGTACCTACTACTCAGTGCAAGCCAGAGTAATCAATGGATGACAGAAAGCTTGTTCATAAAATCCCTATCTAAAGCTTACTCATCCAATATCCCCAGAGTAATTTCTACCTTGTAGCTTTCATCAGTGAGGAACCTTGGATTTGAGAACATTGTACCTAGATCTTAGGATCCTAAGATCTAGGTGCAGTGCTCTCAGATCCAAAATCCCCAGACTAGTTTCTAGATTGTGGCTTTTGTCAATGAGGAGCCTTGTACCTGAGAGCACTGCACCTAGATCTTAGGATCCTAAGTGCAGTGCTCTCAGATCCAAGGCTCCCCACTGATGAAAGCCACGAGCTAGAAACTAATCTGGAGATATTGGATGAATAGGCACTAGATAGGGATTTTATTCACAAGCCTCCCATTGATTACTCTGGCTTGTATTGAGTGGCACTACTATATGGAGAGTTTTGCTTGTTTTTAGAACAATTATTAGCAAGCATAAGAAATGGTGATCATATGATGTTTAGTAGTTTAAAACACACTAATTAAATATAAATGGAGGCTTATCTTTGAATCTATTATTAATATGATACAGATATCAAACTATAATCATAATTTCTCATATTTACATTAAACTTAATTGGCAGATGTAGTAATTCTGAGCCAACCCTCTTCACCATTGTAACTCAAATTATTAGATAATAAATCACAAACCCTTACTTAAAGTTACCATATAATAGTCAACAATACACATTATATAAGCAATAGATAGGCTCCATATCATCTGTATTACTGTTATTATTCAATATTTTACATTCACCATTAGAGAAAGCTACATCCTTGGAAATAAATGTTTATTTCATATGCATTTCATTATATCTGTCAATCCTAATTACTTGCAGATGTCACTTATATGCAGTTATCATCATTTATAAAATTGATCTGACTACCTTGTATTATTTATTGCTTTTGATAAAGGGATGGAATCTAGAGCCTAAAGTCCATAGATTATGATTCATTTTTGTTACTTCTGCTGTAAAACAACATTTGATTATGTATACTGGTCTAATTTAATATTACTAAAAATACTGAGATAGATAGATGACAGTCTTCTCATAATCCACTCTACAAGTATTATGTATTAGCATGCAAAACAAATAAATAAACTCTTGATTAAAGACTTCAAAATATAAACTAATATAATAAAACTATAACATGAATTCAGGGATCAATACCCTTGCCAGGAGTACAGAAGTGAATGACATAAAGCTTTTGAAATAAACACCTCAAGTGCCAGGTGTAGGCTCTACTAAGCAACCTTCTTTTCATTAAGATAATATGTACAATAAAATTACTTATCAAAATTAAAAATAGTGATTCAACACAAAATTGACTCATCATTCTTCTAATAATGCATAGTTTTTTAAAATTTTTGATTTACATTGATTATTAATCAAAGGCATTGTAAACATAATATGAGTACTTTTGTTTTAACCATTATAAAGCAAACAACTTCCATTAAGGTTAGTTCAAATGTTATTGCAATCACAATTCAGATAAATAATTTTTATGTTTGTAATCTTTACAAACCTCCAAATTTAAACTCCCGCTATGCCCTTTTTTCAGATTTTTCTTTATTTATAAAAGATTTCAATTCTTTTAGTTAGTTTTTGGGTATATATAAATAAGGATCAAGAAAGTTGTCAGTATGAGTGGATAGATTTATGCTGTATGCACTTATTTTATGAAGTTAAGCAATGAAGTACTTTATATTCAGGCAGATGAAGGCTTTGGAAAAATCAGTTATTTGTAATGAAATTAATAACACATGAGGGGAGAAAATTTTTTTTTTTCCGGTTATCATTTCATTGGAGAAAATTCTTAATAAAATAAAATGTGTAGAACAGTTAACTTAATTTAAAAGTGTTTTTGAAATCTTTAATACGGAGAATTTCAATAGATTAAACATTTTTCTATTTAATGAGAAGTTTGAATTTCAAAAAAGTAGAGAGAATATATAAATGGAGAACTTTTGGTAAGAAAGATAGAGAGGAATCAAGTTAATATTAGTTTCACTGAAACATTTAAAAACATATAATAGATTAAATTGGATACTTTATTGAATATAAGAAAGGAAATAAAAATTAAAGAGGGATATCTTTTAAAAGAATTATATATTTCATCAAAAATATTTGGAGGTTTAATGGTTTCCCTAGTAAGAAAGAGAAAGGTGAAAGGCATGGTATTATTTGATTAAGGTTTTTTTTAAAAAAATGTTCTTATAAAATAATGATGATAAAGGATATTATCAAAAAATATAAAAAAAATAATGAAATAATTAGGGCAATAAATTTATGTTCCAAGGAAAAATTATTTGAAGAAAAATTGATAGTATAAAGGAAGAAGCAGTGAGAAATGATTATCCTATAAAAATAATTAATAGATTGTGTAGTAAAAGAAATATTACAAAAATAAAAAGTTTAAATAAAAACAAGGATATCCATAATGTAATATATAGTAGTTTCAATTTATCAAATCTTTGATATAAAAAGAAAAATAAAGAATATTATCAAAAAATATAAGAAAGAAAAGCAAATTGTTTATTAAATCAGTATATGAGAAGAAAATTAACCTAGGTAATTTGATTAATAAAAAAAAATGAAAAATTTGAAAATATAACTGGAATTTATATTATTAGTTGTTTAGATTATACAAAAGATAATAAGAATGTATTATATATTAGCACAACAAAAAATAGTACTTTAGTAATGTTACTGCTATGATGTATTACTCTAAGTTTGTGATATGTTTAAAATAATGCCTCCAAGGAATGTGTGGACAAACTTAATTGATAAAATTTATCAGCAAATCTTATGGTGTTATTTTAAACATAACACAAACTTAGAATAATATGTCTCCAGAAGTAATATGGCAAACCTTGTGAAATAATAAAGTTCAAAAATAATGGACACATATATTCATTATAAAAAAAGAAAAAAAGATATTACGATAATAAATAAAACAGGTACTTGTGAGTTGTGCCTTTTTAGTACGATATTTCATATCATAAAAGCCATCTTTTCCCCTCCCAGCATAGTATGACACTTTGTGCCATCATATTCCATGTATAATACCAAACTTCTAATACTGGAGAGATATAATTATTATGGAAAAAGGGAGAAATATGAAAAAAAAAAAAAACCTGAAATATTTTTTAAATAGTAAGTTGTAACAAGGTTTGGGATTTACGTTACTTCTTTAACCTAAACAAAAAAACACACAAAAAAGGGCAGGTTGTAAGTTAAACATTATGTTTATATATCTTTTTTTAAAAAAACCACAAATATAAAAAGTTTTACTTGTAAATGTATATAAACATTTAGCAAACAAAAAAAAAAATACACAAATATAACAATTTTTACCTCTAAATTTATTTTTCAATTTTAAAAAACCCAATATTACTTACAAATGATGCAATACATTTATATTGGGTAGGAAAAAAATCACAGTGATAGCACAAAATCTCACAGGTCAGCATATTTTACAACTTGATGACATGTATATATGTGAAAAGTTGATATGGATTAGTCATCCCAGGATTTGGTTGTCATGACATCATAAAACATAAATTTTGAATAAATATTACCAGATAAAAATGCTACCAGAGTAATACTTAAGGAATAATACCAAAGTACTCAAAAAATAAACTAAAAACCAGATTCAGTCAAGTGTTGTTAGCCGAGAAGTCATCGCACCCACCTTGCAAGCAAGTAGTTGGTTGCAGATGGGTGTGGGTTCGCGTCCCAGCCAATGCTATGACATATGGAAAAAAAAAAAACCAGATTGAAGCAGCATTTAAATGATAAAAAAATCAAATATTTACATACATAATAAGGAATTTAAACATAAAAATTTTGATATAAATATGTTAAAAAATATTAAATTATATAAGAAAAGAATGTTAAAAGTAAGTTTATATATTAATAAAGAAAAATAAGTTTTAAATAGAATAAATTGTTAAATAATGGTTTTAATTATAAATAATTGGTAGTAGTACATAAATAATAAAATATAAGAAATTGTTGGTATTAGCTGAGTTTGTAAAAGTTTCATACATTAGTGTGAAATTTAATAAAAATAGGTTTAAAAAGATAAAGACTAGGGGGAGGTAAGTAATTACAATAATAGAATTTATATAATAAAAAGAATTATATGTAGATGCTAAAGAAAAGTTATTATATTATGAGTTAAATATATATATATATAAGAATAATATGTATATATTTGTAGATTCTTGATAATGAGTACAAGAAAGTAGTTTAAATGTTGGAAACATGTGTATAATATTTTGGAATATATGTGGGTTCATACAAACAAAGTTTTTTTTTTTTTTTTTTAAAGTAAAAAAACAATTTCATTGAATTTTTTTATATATGAAAGATAATTTGGAATCATATTTTTAAAGAGGAGTTTAGTTATTTTAATTTCTTATTAATAATAATGATACTGGTTTTTTAAAAAAAATTTTTTACATGTATGTAAATCAAAATCTTATATGTAAAATCCCTATTTTCTCTGTTGTCTGATTGATGAATGTATGTCTGATGTAACATGTTAAGTTAATTCCACCATTAAATAAAGTGCTGGGGAAAAAATCAATATGAATGCCTCTGATTACAGAAATATAGTATATATTTTGTGATAAAATTTCCCAGCCAGCTGAAGAAACAGCCTGAAATGCCAATTAGTAATTCAGCATTAAAGCCCTCCATGCTTTCATGGTCTGTCAATCCCCTAATATAGTTCAGATGAAAGGAATATTTAACAGTGTTTAATTTAAAATGTAATGAACTTTAATAAGTTAATAATGTTTAATAAAAAAAAACATATTTACATTAAGTCTTATGTTTTATAAAGAGCTCGTAAATAAGCTCTTAACAAGCTTTGCAAGACAAGCTTGATTAAATTAGGTCATGTGGCATCTGACTTGATTTATTTGTAACATTAAATCTTAAAAAAAGTTGTTAATTAAAAAATATTACAAAAATGACTGGCATATTTGTATTCTGACATTAATAAATGATAACTATTAATAAAGCTAAAAAGTTATTACAATTAGTTGTAATGCTATTGAGTGCTCGAATAAATATGTATTTGCATTGTCAAATATAACAAGTATATTTTAAAATGTAAATTTTAATTTAGCTTTATTAAAATTCAGAAATTTGTTTATATAATATTAAAATATTTTGTTTAATTTATATTAAATCTTTAAAAAAATTGTTAAAGCAACAAATTTTTACAAAAATGACAAGCTGAAAGCCCTGAGTTTTTGTGTACAATTCTCACATTTAAAATATTTTAATTTGCTTTAAATCTTAAAAAAAATTTGTTAATGCAACTAATTAAAAAAAAAAAACAGGTCTTTAAAAGGCTGGGTGCATTAAAAAAAAAGTTTTTTAATAATTAATGGAGGTGTTATTTATTTTATTCTACAGTGTGTTCACTCATGCATCTATTGAAGCAATAAGATAAGAAAAAAAAACTAAAAAATGTTACCTTTAAAATAAAGTAATAGTGAAATATATTGGGCAATTTTTTTTCTCAGTAACTTGTTTGTTTCTCTTATAGAACAATGGAATCATCTCTTTTTCAAAAAATTATCTCCCTAATTTTGGTAAATGTTTAATTAATATTTGTTAAATCTTGTAAAACTTTTAGATGATATTTTAGTAAGCTTAATAATGTACATCAAAGTCAGCCAAGATAATAAAGGAAGATTAAAATATATGTGCTTTCAACATAATCTGAATATATTTTATCAATATATGTCATTTTATGATCACCATCTCTTATGCTAGCACATAACTGTTATTAAACAGACAAAACTCTCCATAAAGTAGTGCCACCCTGTGCCAACCAGAGTAATCAATGGATCCCAGAAAGCTTATGCATAAAATCCCATCTAGTGCCTACTCATCCAATATCCTCAGACTAATTTCTGGTTTGTAGCCTTCGTCAGTGAGGAGCCTTGGATCTGAGAGCATTGCATCTAGATCATTCTCAGTTTTGTAGTTAAGCATTAGATCCTAAGATCTAGGTGCAATGCTCTCAGATCTAAGGCTTCTCACTGACAAAGGCCACAAGCCAGAAACTAATCTGGGGATATTGGATGAGTTGGCACTAGATGGGATTTTGTGGATAAGCCTTCTGGCATCCATTGATTACTCTGGTTGGCACTACTGTATGGAGAGTTTTGCCTGTTTAATATATATCATTTGTATGCATTTAGCTCAGATAATGAAAAATGGATGCCAAATATTAAAATTTGTAAATTTTAATGTTTTTTTTTGTTGTTGTTGATTTATTTACATTTTTGGATTTGTTTACATTTTACTTTGAATAGCAGTTAGATTCAACATAGTTTGTGGCTCCAGTTTTTTTTTATTAATAATAAACTGTTTATTCATTTATTATCAATTATAAGCTATAATTTTTTAATTGGATATTATATATTTTGAATTTAAAGTAATAAATTAACTTTTTTGGCATAGAAACTCATTATAATTGCTTATTTTTTATGTGAGATTTTTGATTTATAGGAAATTTTGGAGAATCAATTGAGCTCATTGACCAAAGTAAATTTGTACTTGTTTAAAAAGTTTGAAATTTTCTTTCAATTTTATTTTTTTTATAAATTAGAAAAGCCTTTTATTGAAATAAATTGTGTTTAATAAATTTTATAAATGTATTGTAATTAAATATTGACATTAATTTGTTTTACCAATAACAACTAGACACTTTTTGTTAACTTGCTTTTGAAAGTAGACTCTACAAAAAGCAAATGCTGGTTTAATAATTAGTTTCTCAAATTTTTATCAAAGTTATTTAGTAGCTAATAAGGTATTGTAGTTCAGATAAGTATTACCATCTGCTAAAGTCAGCAGATGAACGGCTTGACTATTCTAGCTGCTGCTGTTATTACCATAACATTGATTAGCTAGACGTTTTTGAATCGTCTATAATGTCCTGGTAACTAAAAAGCTACCAAGAAAAGCCTCACTACAATTTAAAATAATACTTAAAAATGTCTGCTGAAGATTTTCATTCAATACTTTAAGTATGAAAATAATAATTAAAATTTAATTTAAAAATTCAATGGATTTCTCTCTTTTTAAAACTTACAGAAGATTTAGGATTCATGCATATGTATTAGAGGTCTTTATTTAGAAAACAAAATAGAATGTGTCAAGTTAAAAGTGAAAACTGTATTAATAAGTTAAAATTTCTAGAGAATTGACTGCAAGAAAAATGCCCAGAAAAGATAAAAATGCTTTAAATATTTTTTTATTTAAATTATTTAATTTTATAATTAAATCCATTGTATTTAGTATTCATGGTATAGCCATATATATATTGTAGAATATTTAAAAATCTTGATTGTTAATTTTGATCATTATTTTCAACTATTATCGATCTACTGCAGGATGGTCTCTCCAAGTTCATCTCCAGTTTCTAGCCACTTTTTTCCACATCACTCCCAGCACATTTCCTTATTTCATATATCCATCTCTCATGTAATCTCTTTTTAAGTCATTTACAATCTCTTGAAATCTGGTTTCAGATTTCAACTATCCATGTTTTATGATCTCTTCTAGCAATATGTCCAACCCAACTCCACCTATCTTTTATTTTTTTCAATATCAGTAACACCTGTTTGTTTTTATACCCATGCATTTTGTTTTCGATCTCTTCTTGTTATTCCTAACACATCTCTTCATACTTTGTTGAGTAGCCTGAAGTCTCTGAATTGTTCTTCTGTTAAGTGTCCACATCTCAGATCCATAAATAAGAATGGGTAACACATTTATTAAAAACCTTTCTTTTCAAACACTTTTAATATTAAGTTATTTCTACCAAAAGTACTCCAACAAAACTTAATTATGATTAATTTCATCCACTGTGTTTCCATCTGCAGTAATAAACTGGTCAAGATATTTATAGTTGTTAACTTCTAACTTATCATTATTAATCTTTATTTTATTTTGAGACAATCCATTAAACATTAAAATCTTTTTAATATTTACCTTTAGTCCTACTTTCTTTCTTTCATCTGATAACTCTTGCAACATTTCCTGAATCTCTAAAACATTACTTGCAAAAACAACTACATTATTCACAATGATCATTTAACTTCCCATTTTAATCCATAAATACTTTTTGCAAACCTGCTGTAAAAAAGTATTGGAGATATGGAGTCACCTATCAAATATGTGTATTTTAATATGTGATACAAATTGTTATTATATATTTTTAGTCAATTGGTAAATGATACCTCAAATACAAATGTTTCTTTTCCTAAGAACGTGTCAATAATTAAAATAATACATACATGTGTGCACATATCTAAAGTCGTTTTGATGTTATTTTATTAGCCAGTGTACATATCTGTTTGCTTAAAGCAATACATTGGTTGATTATCATTATCTAATTCTTTATTTTGTAAAGCTATTAACACCAGCTTATTCCATTATAATATACATAAAAACAATAATGAAAGCATTTAATGAACTATATAAAAATATGTTTAATATTAAATTTACAATGGAAAATAATGAAGAAATAAAATATTTAGATTTATTAATAAAAAAGGATGAGAATGGAGAGATTAAGGTAAAGCATTGTATAAATAATAAAAATGTCAGGAGAATGATACATCAGAGATTGTATCTACCTTCATGTCAAAAAATGGGGATACTGAAAGGAATAAAAGAGAAAAATGATAGGCTTACATTGAATAAAAAGGAGGCAAAGGAGTAATAGTTGCAGATCCAGAAGGAATTCATTGAATATAGATATAATGCTAGAATTATAAGAAATATATTGAGGGATAAAAGTGGATATAAGCATGTTAGTAATAAAAATAAAAGAAAGAATAAGAAATGAATTTCTATTCCATATTCAAAGGAAGAATATAAAATTCTGAATGAAAGGGAAGAAAAAAATGAATAAGAATATAGGTATAGAATGAAAAAATAGTAAAACATTAAAAAAATTAGTGAGTAAAGGAAAAATGATAGGAGTGATAAGATAAGAATAGTTTATAAAATTATGTGTAAGGGATGTGTTTATATACATATAGGTCAGTCAATGAATAATAAGATAGAAAGGATGAAGGAGCATGACAAAGCAATAAAGAGAAGATATTAAATCAGGACCATTTTTTAGAAATAGAGCACATTATGAAATGTGAAAAAAGTATTGAAGTGATCAAATATTGTAGAAATTATATAGTTAGGAAAGTATATGAGACAATATATATATATACAAAAAAATAAAGAGAAATGTATGAATTTAGTACAAGGATCAATAAAGTTGGAAGAAAAATGGGCATTAAATAAAAATTGGAAAGTATAAAAATATTTTTTAGGGTTGAGGTTGGTCAATAGAGAGTATGCTAAATGATATGTAAATCATGTGACATTTTGAATTAACATAACCTCTTGACAAGGTTCAATTTTGAATTAAAGTCGATTAGATTAAAATAAATATATAATTAAAATATATAGTTGTCTATTAAATTGAATATGTTTACATATTCAATTCAGCAATACAAACAATTATACATTATCTTGCTTTTGACTTTTAATTTATCAAGAGCAGATTTAATTCAAACATAATGAACCCTTAGAGAAAGTGGATCTTTTTTTTAAATATTGTCTATTTTTTTAGATTTCCAAATAATTGATAGTGAAGATTTGATAATATTTTTCATCACTAAGGAATTACCTTTTATAAATTAATAATAGTTTTTTCCCCACAGTATACAGTGTCAAGCAAAATTATGTGGTCTCATAACATTTTAAACCAGATAGTTCTTATTAAAAACTTTAAGCATAAATTCATCTTATCTCATTAAAGTTAAAAAATCGTATTGGAAAGCAATTGCTTTCAACAATCAATAATTTAATCAAAATACACTTTTGACAAGATTTTTATAATGCAATATAAGTTTTTCTTGAATATTTACAAAAATAAATAAATATAGATTTTGTTTTTTGGTTGATCATTATTTAGACCACTAAACATCACACGATCGCTCTTTCTTATGCTTGCTCATAACTGTTATTAAACAGGCAAAACTCTCCATACAGGTGCAGTGTTCTCAGATCCAAAGCTCCTCACTGACAAAGGCCATAAGCCAGAAACTAGTCTGGAGATATTGGATGAGTAGGCACTAGATGGGAAGTTTATGCACAAGCCTTCTGGCATCCATTGATTACTCTGGCTTGTACTGAGTGGCACTACTGTATAGAGAGTTTTGTGTGTTTGATCATTATTTCTTAGATAAGTTCTAATTATGACTGTAACCAGAAAGTTATTTTACTCTAAAGTTATATTTAAGTTGTGAGTAAAATACTTTTTTTTAATTGATGATATACTGAAATAATAAAAAATAATACTTTAAATGACGATCATATTTTAAAATCACTTTAAATGCCCCCCCCACCGCTTTGTGTGTTTGAGTATTATAAATGATTTTATTTTAGAACCTATAGTTCTTGGAATTTATTTTGCCATGAAGATCCAAAAACTTTTATCATATTGTTTTACAAGTACTCATTTATGAACATACAAAGATATATTGAATCAAAATAATCAATAAAGGTACCGTCTATAGAAAGCATTGGCTATTGATATTTTTTAAGTTTCAAATTTTAATATAAATACAATATATACATTGTATCAATTGCCATATATTCGTAATGAGTACAGCAATTTTAAATGCAGAAAAAAAAAAAGAATACAAAATGTTAAAAATGAAGTTTTGTGAAGTATATATCAATCCTTGAAACATAAATACATCCAACAAATTTTTTTTTTTTAAAAAAAACTTCAGAAATTTTTCCAATAAAAAAAATCAATAATGTATATCATTAAAATAATATATTCTTTAAAATGTAAATTAAGTTTGCTTTTCTTATGAAAACCATGATCAAGTGCATCTTAATTTTTTTTGCTTATATATGCACACACCACTATTATCTAAATTATATAAAATATAAGTAAATAAGTCTTAAGTAGATTAAGTATAAGCTATCAATTAATTAAATAATATTCATAATACAGTATTTATTTATCTAAATCTTTTATCAAAAACAAGTTTTAAAAATATTTATAATTTTTAACATTTAGATTCAAGAATTACTCTCTCAACATCCGTTATGGATATTAAGATTTGAATAAAAAAGATTTACAAATTTCAGGTTCTTACTTAATACAGAATTAAAATCTGAAATATTGTAAATTTATAATTCTTTTTATTTTAATTGATAGTTTATAATTAATGAAAGAATTCATTAGTAAAAAATTTTAATAACTTATCAAAAAAAATTCATTTTAAATTTAGTAACTAAATATGATTATAATCCAATTTTAAGCATTAAAAAATCAGTAATAAATATTTTAGTAAATTATTCATTATACAATATACAGGGATATAAAACAACCTTTAAATAATCCATTGCAGGGCAAAGGCCTCTTCAATAGCTTGTTATAGAAATACAATTAAGAAAAAGATTATGTTCAACTGACTTGCCAGTTGAGCAGTGTTATTCTATTCTTGTTTTACCCTCTGGTTTAGAATAGCTAAACATCCATTTACCCACCAGTATTGGATGGTTAGCTATATTGGTTATGGACTAGCTATGTAAAATATTTTCAGACCTGTTGAAAAAAAATTCAAATTTACTCAGTTCAGATTTGCATGTTCAACATTAGAAATCAATTTTTTTAATCATCAAAATAATAAAGCACTAGCAATTAGATCTAAAGTAAATTTATCATTCTAAATACTTAACATGATAATTTCAATTTTAATCTCAAGTTTTAATTTCATATCTTTTTACATTTAAAGAAACTTCATTTAAATTTCTACATTATCATCATTTGCTCATAATGGATAAACAATTACTATTCCATTAGCTAAAGATATACAATTTTTATTAACTCTAATCCATAAATTCCTCATTGCTCAGAAATCAGCTAAGTTCAAACATCCAGGTGGTAATTTTTTTATGTCATATTAATAATGAATACAAAAAAGAAAAACCAATATAGAAAAAGAGCAAGAAAAAATATCCCTACAAAATTCTGTGATTTATATTATCTTAATTAATATTTAAAAAAACATGAGCCAGCATGAATGTCCTGATAAATAAATTCATCTTCTTTGATTGATATAAAAAAGAAAAATTTGCATAAATAATAATTTTTCATGAAAAATTAAAATTTCATATATATATATTTTGTAATAAATAACAGTAAAATGTTAACTTTCCAAATATATTGAAAATTTGCAATAAAAATATGTGTTTTGTTTACTTTATTTCAGTGCCATCCACTGTAAGCTTGAGTAATCATACTGGAAGATCAATAGCTAGAAGCTGATCTACAGGTTTGGTCCATTGTTACTCAACCTTATTCTAGATGATCTGAAATAAATAGTAATTACTGCTCTTAATGCAGTAATTTTAATGAAAATGGATTTTTTGTTTGGTATATTATCTGAGAATGTATAAAATTTGTCTTAATAAGTTCATTAAACTTTATGATATTGAGATGGTAGACTGAATTTTGTGCAATTCATAAAAAGTATCAAAGTACCAATCAATAACAATAACCACTTATTATTACTTTATAATATTAAATTATAATCATATATCTCTAGAACTTAAATTACATACATATTGTCAAAAGCAAGATTAAAAACAACAAATGTTCAAAATGTACACATCTATGCATTAGGTGTTAATTATTATAAAATCAAAGTAAATAAAATATAAATCAAATATTACTTATTTCATCTCAAGCTCCTCTTTCTATTGTTTATTGATCAGGGATCTATTATCCAGAAATAGAATCATTCTTTGATATCAAATAAAATGTGCCATTTTTCTAATAAGTCACATTTCTAATTGAGAAATAAAAGCAAATGTAAATCATTTTTTAATACTGAGATTTTTATATGCTTCCTGAAATTGGTTTTGAATAAAAACATGAATAGTAATCCAAGTGTACACCTTAATAAAGTCCATATTTATTAACAATCTTTCTGATTATATTTATATGTAATGGCATTTTGATTACATAAAAAATAGTTAAGTAGAAAATAATTTTGAACAAATTTTGTGACTTGCATATTTATGTCTACATAATACGATTTTCTCAATATCCTTATTTTATATGGTATTCTGCAAATTTTTATTAATATCAATATAAGAAAGCATTTTATATACAAAATCAAAAAGTCTTTTCATAAATAATAAAATCTGAATACACTATGAACTATGCCATTTTTGAATTACTTTATTTATTATTATCCATAATATTTGTTTTTGTATAATATCTAGGTACACATGTATTAAACTTAATAATAAAATAGAATTTAAAAAAGGATTCTATATAATAATCTTTGAAGATATGCTTTGTAGCAGTTTCAATTATTTTGTCAAGTGCTCTTTTGATATTTTCACATCATAATCATTGTATATATATGTTTTTTTAATAAAAAAAAGTCTGTAAACAAAAATAATTCTATCTTTATAAATGCATCTTTAATCATTTTAACTCAAAGACACTCTTATTTAGTAACATTTTATTTATATAAATTTCCATACTTTCATTTATAAAATTATTTTTGTCATTAAACTAAAACCTACTTTTTAAAAAAATTAACGGGTTTAGTTTGGTTCTGTTCACTCTTTTTTAAACTTCAGTATGAAGTGGTACGATATATAAATTTCTGTCTTCTATTATTATTATTTTCATTATATTCATTGCAGTTATTATGCTTGACTATTTTTGAAATTCTAATATTTCAATACTTTGTATCTTTTATTACAGCATTACTATATTCTAAAAAAAAAAACATAACTTTTACTAATCAGTAATTGAATATGAAGTATTCACAAAGTACTGAAAATCAAATATTTACACTCAGATGCCTTAATGAAATCTGTTTTCATTGTTATTTATTGATTACTCATGAATGCATAGGTGATTCTAGAGTGGGTTGATATAAAATTGATATTAAGAGTAAGAGAGCAATCAGGTAATGATTTATGATTTGATAAAATAACCTCAATTTCATTTCAAATACTGTTAATCCTTTTCAGACTCTCAGTTCTTGTAATTTATTCTCAGAATAATTTAAATAAAGAAATAATTACTTTTGAAATTTTAGGTGTGAAATTTTTTCCCCAGAAGTATATCAAACTCCAATTCCTGAAATGACATCTTTTATTACAACTTTAAAACATGTTTTATTTAATATTAGCTTTTCACTTCCTTCATATAAATATTCGAAGGTGGTAGGGACATAAACTTAAATTATTTAGAATTTATCTAAATATCTAATTCATTCTTCCATTGTTTAATTATAGAAAATGTTATTTTTTTAATTAACCGTTCTTTCATAATATAATAAATATGTAGTTTCAATTCTATTTCTTTCCATTGGTCTTCAGATAAATCTATGACATGCTATTGAATCTATATAGCTGAAAATTATTATAATAACATTACATTTACATATTTACTTAGAATGCAATATTTTACAATCTTCATTTATTTACCAGAAGAAAAATTAAAGTTAAAGGAAATTACCCTCCTTTCATCAACTTTCAAGAGCCGATTTGATCAAAAAACAATTAACAATAAAAGAATTGTTGACTGATTAATTAATGCCACTATGAAGTTGTGAATGAAACAGATCTGATCTAATAATCTAAAATTATATGGCCATTAAGATTCACTGAATCCATTTTTTATTGTATGTGTTCAACATAAACATAGCCTTCATAAGCAAAATCAATAATCAAGAGCTGTTCAAAATATGGAAAACTTAGCAGCAGTAATTAAGAAGCACAAGTCAAAAAAGAATGATCATAGCAAAGCTGCAATAAATGTTAAGATCACATATGTTGGAACATATCAGTAAGTACAGTTAGCATAAGATTTCCTAAGTATATCAAAAAGTTATTATATCTCCAAGAAAAACAACAACAACAACAAAAGATGGAGAATTCAATGCAAAATTATTTTTGTTACTTATCTGAAGTCATTAAACAATATCAGCCACTTAGAATTATATAAAGATTAAAGATATCAATCATACTTCTACCAATGTTGCCAACACACTATTATCAACATCCACAGTGATAGTCTATATAGTTTTAAATGATTTCAAGAAGCTAAAAAATATTCCTCAATAAAAAAGAATTGCCTAATATTTGAAGATTATCTTTCACTGTTACCAACAATGTTACATCTAATAAAAGATTAAGCCAAAGTTAATCTATCAATGATTATTTACTATAGTCTTGTGGTATATGTCTATAAATTTTTTGATTCAATTAACAATGTTGTTTTCATATTTTGCTCACAGTTGTATTCCGCAGTACTATATAAATAAATAAATACCTAGCAAATAGGAAAGTTATTGACAGGATGCAGTGGATAAAATTATGTTACTAAATTGCCAAGAATTTGAAGTAGTCTGAATATCCAGACAAAATATTCGAATATAGTAAAATATTAAAAGTAAAAAAACTAATAGTAAGTAGTAATCCCATGGTCATCAAAAATTTCTTAAATAATGCAATTTACTATTAGAGCATTTTTTCCTACAACTACTTAAAGGAGCATTTTAGTACATTTTTTCTTCATGAAACAAAGGTGGAGATTAATAGTAGTACAATTTGCTGACAGCCTTGATATAGTGTTTAACTGTAAATTTCATGTGTTTGAAAAAGAAACTCTTCTTTATCAATTTACCAACTTTGATTGAATCCACATTAGCATTTACAAAAGGATCAACAAAGCTTAACTACGAAAATCAATTCAGAAATAAGTATATTATGTGCTCAATTTTATGAATACAACTTTATGAAAAATTTAAAATGCATCAAAAAGCAAAACAAATAACTTCAAGTAAGAAATTGTTTTTGCTTATGATATAAAAGAATTCATCTTAACAGATAATTAAGAATGTATATTGTATCAAAAGGAAATTATAGTCATTGAAGACAACTAAAGCCAAACTTTGGTCACATTTAAATTCATTTATCTATTATATTATGCCATTCTATAAATAATAAGTTAATCTCTGGCCATCATGCCACATGTGGGACATCCACTTTATGTAACAGAAGGTTACTGTTCAAATTAAATAATCTTAATTATAATATATAATAAAAATGTTATGATAGTTAAACTACTGATGACTTTTAGGATTGTTGATGATGATCAAATCAAATATTTATTCCTCTAAAAATACTACAAAGACTTTTGCTATGCATACTGGTTATATTTTCTGAATAATAACAATTTGCAAACCATCCTCCACTAGACAGCTTAAGAGCCTCTTATATTGGCAGCTTTATCTTACAACTGGATATGATTAATATATCCATTATACATCATGAAGAGATAATAATAATAATGAATTTAACCATTCTTAACTATAATTCCTAATTCCTTCCTATTCACCTTTCCAGCAATAATGTAGCTTGAACATGGACTTAAATAATGATCATTTATGAATATAAAAAATGATAGGGATTAAATTAAGAAACAATTTTGTTTTATATAACAGTAACAGAATTATATCAAAGAGTATAGACTGATAAATAATGTTCATAGTTATAGATATTTAAAATCAATGACTTTAAATTACAGATTAAATTTTGACTTCACCAGTCTATAATATTTCAGTCTTCTTTTATGTGTACCACACTATTTAGATACATTTACTTCATAAAACAACAATAATAAAACTACCTAAATTTCAGCACTTACTTTATTTTGTTATAATAATAAAACTATTAATAGTGAAAAAAAAAGAACTTTCTTAACTCTGTAAATTTTACTCTTGTGTGACAGCAGTAATGCTATTCTTTAATTTCTATATGTAAGATTAAATAATTTAAAGGGAGAATTTTGTTTATCTTACAAACCTCAATGAATTAAAGAAAACTCTCTGTGAATTATAATCGATATACTCAAACAGTTTTTATATACACAAATATATATAATACATAACTTAATTTGATAAGCTTATAATTATAATTTAAAATAAAGAGTGTGCTAATAGCTCTAACAAGCTTTATCGGTAAATGCTGTAAGAGAAAGCATTTAAAATCTCTATCTAGAAATTATCCCCAACCCAAGACCAGTTTCTAGCTATTGAATTTCCTCAGTGAGATGCTAGGATATTTCAGACACTAAATTTTAAAAGCTTTTTCTTGCGGCATTTATCGATAAAGCTTGTTAAAACTATTAGCACGCTCTTTATTTTAATATATAATACATATTTACAATTTAGAATAAAATTTTATATGAGACAAATAGTCTCAAAAATAAAGAAATTATCTTATTATGGATTTTTAAAATTGTTAAGTTTATAAATGAATATCTTTGTTGAAGTAAATATATTATAACTGCTCAGTAATCTAATAATATCTTCATTATATCCAAGTTTTATTCTGGTGATCAAAAATTAGTTTTAGGCACAAATTCTGATAATTAATCAATGATTACAGTTTCTTTTTTGCAAACTATTACCAAACAACTGATATTAAATCCACAATTTTATAAGTGGCAAGATAGCTGAATTCTTGAATCTAAGTAATATGTTCCAGGCAATAGATAGCCACTAGGATATTTTATTTAGGACAATTAGCTTCTGAATTAAGCATGCATTTCTTCTTTTTTGAAGAGCTATATGAAAATAGTGATGAATAACACTTTTTTACTGGCTAATTCATCATCTTGCAAATTATTACAGTACATAAATTTCTTGTTATAGCCAGTTTAAGTGTATCACTGAAAAGTATTGCCATGATAATCTTACTGAAAGATTGTAGATAATACTTGATACTTCTTTTTGTCTTGATTGATGATGACTATGGTCTGATTGGATCTGATTTTCCTATTGATTTCTATAGCTTGTCAAAACGCTTTAAATTCAAAATTTAATTCTTAATACATTTAATCGCTCTTTATATAGCCTCTCTTTCATTTACAACTATAATCAGATTTGTTTAACTCAAAAGTTCATGAATCTGACAGCTGATTTATTTAAAAGACAATAACTTTTATCCTCTTTTAATTTGTTAATGGTTTTGTTGTTTATTACTAAACAATTAAGTTAATTAGATTTTTATTTTAATTACTTAGTTATTTTTCATTTTTACTTTAATTACAAAAACAACAACAAAAAATATTAGAAGTTTGAAATTTTTCTATAACCATTAAGTTGATGCCATATTTTTGAAAAAAAAAAAGCATTATTATTATTTTTAACTTCAAAATCTATATATTCAATTATCAAAATGACTTTTTTATATACTTTAAAATGATATAAGATTTGCAATTATAATCCCTCCCCACATTCAGAAATCAAAACTGATTCATAAGAGAACCACATATAAACATGCATTTGGTAAACTTGCATGTTTATTCTATACATACACACATATAAATTTGCTTTAAAATTATGATAACTTTTACATTTTGTAAATAAATTTCTCACAATGGCTAACCCCTCTTTATTCTTAGACAAAAATATTTACATCATCTAATTTTAATTGTAAAATGTTAAAAAAATAAATTCAAACTTTATTTAAACTTTTCAAATACATTCAACTGTTAGTAATAGAACACATTGCTGAAACAATAAGCATTACAATGTAATTAGCTTTGCCAAGGATAGAACTAGTGTAATGTGTAATCAATCTGTATGTATGGAAAGACAAGTTTCCAATGTATTTCACTTATTTACTACAACCAATCTGTTCCATTAGTCGTTATTGTGTAAGAATTACTGAATAGGTAAAATGCTAGAGCAGCCAAAGTACTTATTAAGTGCAATTTTCCGTAAGGGAAGCATAAAAACTTATTATAACCATATAAGTAATATTATATGATCTCTTAAGCTAAAAATGATTGTAATTTACAAAGTCTGAAACATTTTTGGTAAGTTTTCCTTTTGAGCTGTGAGTTAACTAATTAACTATGTAGCCCAAAATACTGTGAAAACTCTCTCTAGAACCTCCTATATCTATAAAAGTTGTCTAATTGTGAAGTCAAACTGTTTCTAAGAAGTCTTAAAGTCAGTTGTCTGGACTATGGGTGCAGAACAAAAAGCATATTAATTAGTTTATTGAACCATAGAATTCACCAAGAAAGTATGTTCAAAGAATTCTGAAAAATAAAGAAGTAATACTATTCCTTACTAGTAATAATAGATAGTTGAAGTGATATGTGTAGACATATTATATAAAAACTCTGGTGTAAGAGTTCTTTATTTGATTCACATATTTGTTTAAAGATCTATAAATATGTTTCAATACAATTTTGAAGTTTAAACATTGCATTTAGATATTTTGTTGAACTTATGAATTTTTCAAATTTCTTTTTTTGTTTATATATTTATATTGATATACCACTGCTGTAAAATAAAGGATATTTTTATTACTACGAACAAGGTGCATCAAACCAGAATATCATAGTAAGTCATTACAGCATCTAATACAAACATTAATATATAAAATTTTTGTTGTGATTTTAGAACAAACATTAATTCATAAAATTTCCATTCCTGATTTTAGAACAGACAATATCTGGAATGATGTACAATGATTCACTTTATCACATAATGTCATATTATTATGCTAATAATTCATTAAGTATTATTATCTTCTATGTGATTCTTTGTTCTCTGCTTTATACACTCTGGGCTTTGAATTAGAAAGATTTGAGCTATAAAGACTAAATCTCGTATGAAAAAAAACTCATCTGGGAAACTAGAAGGTAGTGCTTTCATAGAAGAAATATAATTAATTCATGAATTATAAATAAGCTGGCTTGCCAGCATATAATTCTTTTTTAACCATTATGTAAAATGGTGATCTCAAAACAAGATAACTAAAACACCTTGCCCTATCTGTTCTAATATCAACAATTATGCACTATCAAAAAGTTTTATTACTAATTATATTTTGTTGCTTGAAATATTGTATGATATTTGAAAATTCAAATGATAAATTAATCAATAGTGGCAGTCATTTGAATTAAATTGGGATATTTATTCCAAACAACTCTCAAGTTCATTGCTGCACTAAATTGCACAAGATAAAGCTTGTAGCCAATGCATACTATTTAAAAAAAAACACAAACAATTTCATTATTTAAGTATTAGGGAGAAAAATATTCTGTAGACATTAAGATAGCTAACAGTCTAAAAAAAATGGTGACTGATTTAAAGATCTATATTCCAATGAGTACAATTTATGAATGCTTTATCTCTGCAATTGTAATATACATACAAATACAAAAACCGTATTAAGAGTAAAACTTTATTAACAATAAAAATATTGCAGTGCTTAGCATGCTTTCGACAGATAATTGTCATAAACTTAGCAGTGCTTACAACAGAGGTGGAGGAATAAGACTCTGTTTAAAATTTAAAAAATTAGCATATTATTTGCATAGTACATTAATTAGTTAGAGCAAGCCACTTTTAGGAAAGGGGAACACAGGATTATTTTCTATTGATGGTATAATTGTCCTTGGAAATGTCCCAAGCCTCCTTGACCTTTCGCTTGGTGTCATTATGTTCCAAGTAAACAACTTCGAAACGTGGGCTCAAATCGATGGCTGGAATTAGTGAAATGCTCAAAAAAAAAAAAAAAAAAGATTTAGTGTCCAGTTAATTAATAATTCAAAAGATAGACTACCACCAGATCTTCATTCTCAAATTGTATACAAAATCAAATGCCAAAATTCTTCATTTACTATGGTGAATCTCAGGCCAACCTATCTACCCAATTGGCTCAGCATAAATATCTATATAACCAGGAAAAAACACATTTGGACACTAAATCTGTTTTTTTCTGAGCATTTCACTAATTCTGGCCATCAATTTGGGCCAATGTTTCAATGTTGTTTACTTGGAATGCAATGACCCCAAGCAAAAAACAAGAAGGCTTGGCACTTTTCCAAAGACAACTATGCCATCAATAATAAAAAATCCTGCAGTCCCCTTTCCAAAAAGTAACTTGTTCTAATTAATTAATGCATTATGTAAATAATACACTAATTTTTTAGCTTTTGTTTCCTCCACATCTGTTACAAGCATTGCTACATTTCTGACAATTATCTGTCAAAAGCATGCTAACTACTACAGTATTGTTAATAAAGTTTTTGCTCTTAATACAGTTTTTGAATTTGTATATAAATATCTATATTCCAAGAAAAAACTATTAAAAATCAAAGCAAGAATGGGGAAGCACTTAGAACTAAAGATGAAACTCTACTCAGATTGTATTGAAATTATAGAATCACCATAAACAAATGTTTAAATAAGGAAACATACTGAATAGTGAACATCAGTTTTACAAATATGCTTTTAAACCATAAATGATATTCAGCCTTTCTTCAAATCCCTGTAACAATGTTAATGATTCATAATTGACTCTTAACAGTTAAAAAAATGTGGACCAAATGTGGCATTATATATTCTTCATTAAGCAATGAATTCTGTGCTTCAAAGTGAATGAAGTATTATTCTACATTTTGAACACATTCTTCATTAATGCTCAAACAAGTGTTTAAGCTTAACAAAGAGAAAAAATCTCAAAAATTAGTTTTTGAGTTGAACTTCTAGAAACCATGAATTTAAGTAGCAGTCAAAGAGATTGCTGCCATTAAAGAAGCATTACTTTTTAACAGCATTAAAAAACTATGAGTTTTTATAGATGTGGTAAATTTCTTTTTAAAAAAATTTCTGATACAAATAGTTACTGTTGCATTTTAACTATTAAAAAAAAAAAAAATGGGAATGAAGAAAATCATGGGCAATAATTTTAAATTATCTGACAACATAATTAAAAGATGAATTCTAAATTACTTAGTTCCAAAAATGCATCTTAGGCTTGTATACACAATGGAAAACTTTGTGAAATTTGAGCATCCAATTGGAAAACGGTTCCCAGAAGCACCAATCAATTAATCAAATAGAGACAATTTTCTTTCCTTATTTGAGAATCAATTGACAAATCTTTACCTTTTGAATTTGACAATCTCACAATGTTCTCAATTGTACAATAAAATTGATATAAAAACCAACAAAGATATAATTTAAATGTAACCAAATATATTAAAAAGTATTGGAGTAAATTTTCTAAACCTAATTTGAGTTGCAACATTTTATTAAATCAATTACTAAATTACTTCAATTCAGAAAAACTTATTTGATCTATATGATATATCACTCTTTGATATTATGGCCATTTCAAAGTGGGAAATCTATCATGTTTTGTATATTTCTTGTACTTTGATATCCGACTGAAAAAAATTACAGCCAATAAATAAAGAAGCCCTGGTCATCATCCATGCATTAAAAAAGTTTCATGTTTATATATACAGCAATTTTGTTGAGACATGATCTGATTATTGACTATACATGCATGTTAACTCCAAAACATGGTATAGAAAATGTGCACTCAAAAATGTCCTGATGGAATTTATTACTCAATTAATATTTAGGGCATATTTCTATAAAAGGTTTGATGTGTGGATGTATTATCTAGACTGCCAGTATCAATACAATAATCATAAAAAAATGTAAAAATAGAAATTGAAATAGAGGAAATCACAGGCAACAGTTGCAAACTATCTGTATTATTTGCAAAAGACCAATTACTAAATCAATCTAAAAAATTACTTAGATTTGTACACAAACTTGTTTATATAAATAATAATAATTGTATAGTTAGATGCCTGGGAAATTTTTGAATTGTCTAAAACAGGAAAGTTGGATAACAAGCTAATCTCAGCATTGGAGAGTATGATAATTTTTGTGTTTTTTTCCCCACTCGAGATCCAAATTATCAACATATATAAACACATGAATTATTTATTGATAATTTTGTTAAATATACTCTTTCTATAGCAACTCCATTCTGAATATTCCAGCATAGTGAGAACAAAAGCAACATCAAAATCCTTTAACAAAGACCTACAAACTATTGGAAAATTGCAATTTAGAAAAAGCAAGTTCTTCAACTCTATGCAAATCATGGTCCCAACTTTAAAATAAACTAAAAAAATCCTCAATCCTTTGATAAAACTAATATAAGGTATCAATTAATACTGATAAATACATTTATAAAATGGACAGATTATGAATTGCTACAAAGACAAGATGTAAAATTGCAATAAAATGACTTTTCTGTATGTTTATAACTGTAAGCTATCAAAGAGACATGATGTTGAACAATGGAGATTCATAGTTAACATTTTTTAAAAACCAATAATGAAATTGATTACTGATTGATATTCACTATTTCACACAGGCTTTTAAGAAACCACTTAAAAAAACAAACCAAACCATTCAAGAGTGCTTTTATGAAAAAACACTTGAGGCTGCAGATTATAATAGTTATCATAGAGATTCTTTACATTAATGGAAAGATCAACTGTTGGACTACAACCTGGGTATCAATAAATCTTTGGAATTCTGAAACAATCATTCAAAAAAGTCAGTATTAGGAAACAAACACCAAGACTAAGGCTAGTTAAGGATATTTATATTGCCATAAAGTCCATCTAAAAATGTGGAAATATCAAATTTAGACATTTTAAAAAAGAATTTTGAAATAAGAATCATTGATAAAAAAGATTATTTAAAAAAAAAAAAATATTCACAATAAAAAAGTTGCTTCAGAAACATCCAATTCCAAATGTAGACTGTTGTATTGTTCAATTTCATATACAAGAATTATGGGAAATCAAGAATAGTGCTTTAATAATTGAAATAATTAAAAATTGCAATAATATATTGCCACTTTTTGTTTTATAAATTACAATAAAAATGTGATACAAAATCATTCATATACCTGAGAGTAAATCATTGAGTAGTACAAATTTCAAATATTAATACAAACAATTTATTATTGGTTATTAGAGAAATAGTGCTAATTTTGATTAACCTAATTAGTTAATTATGTTTAAATATGATTAGATAAATTTGGACCGATACACAATTTTATAGTGCTCATGTAAAAAAATAGATATTCACAGTGAATAATAAACAGCAACTATTCTCTCTTGTGATCATGAACACTAACTCAATGAAGTGGGTAAGCTTTTTTTTTTTTTTCCGGCAGCTATCCTAAGCCAACTCAATTATATAATATTTATCAATACTGGTTACTTTTAGTTGAAGGGAAAAACTTTTTAAAGTCTTGAGAAGATCATTAAAACAAAACATTGCTATATAGCCTTCATTATAATTTTAATTAATAAGGTGTTTAGCTTGCAATATATAAGCCAATAATATGATGACATTCATTATAAACTAAACTTCTACAATCAAGTACCCAGATCCAAAAAGTTAATTAAAGAATCTTGCAAGAGATCCATTCAAAGTTTCTAAATTAGTGAAAAAGTTCAAAAAATATTCCATCTGATACAATAAATGAATTCATAATGTTTGGAGATTGCATAATAATGGCAGCAATTTTTTATTTAATTCAAAGTAATCGTTTCTAGGATTACTTTTAATGTCAAAAAAGTACCGATATCTATGGTGCAAAAAAAGAAAAAATTATTAGAAAACCTTTGATGACTTAAAAATATATTACAAGAAGTTTGTACAATATTTTTAACAAATTAAAATACATCTAGTTAAAAGGGAGATAATTAGAAATGGAGTTCATATCATAAATTATTTACAAATAAATATGCATGGATATAGTCGTGCATTTAAATCATTTGATAATCACTTAATACTCAGGCTTACTATAGACGGAGCTAGAATATAGAGCAATTATTGTTTACATCATATTGGTAAACAAAAGAATTAAGTGAAATTATATTGGATAAAATATTTGCATACAAATGTTACAGTTCAAAGATGCAATATGAATTTAGCTTCATTGTTTATGAAAACTTTCAATTCAGTATATCTATTAACTATTATGAATTCTTCGAACAACTTGGAAAATTAAAAAACTTTATACGGATATTATTAAAATTTTAATGTTTCTTTAATAATTAAGGAGAATTCCTGAGAAAAGCAAGACAGAGGATGGCAATGATCCCGAAATAGTCTATTAATGTCCGACCACAACGTATTTATTTGTCTAAGTATATACACATATAAGTTTCATACATTCATAATCTATATATAAGTACAAACTTTTCGAATATATTAATACTTAAATATTTCATTAGCTAGATGCCAAAAATGTCAGCTCATTTTCTCTCTGCATATCAAATTTTATTTAGTTTAATCCACCAAAAATATATCAATATTCGATTTTTACCCAAATAATATTGCATATTATTCACATTTTTTTTACAAATATATAGAATTTCCATTTGAAGACAAACTACGATAAGACATCCATTTTTATCTGACGTCATTCCCAAAATTCTCTGCAAACCTATATCTTCAGCGGGGTACTATTTCTGTCCGATCGAGGGGCGCGTTTTCTGTAGAGTTATTGGATTTTATTAAAATAGCTGCTTCTCTTCAAGGTTTTTCTAAGTAAAAAAAAATATATTTAGGAAAAAAAAAAACAGCTGTGTAAAGATAGAAGCTAAATTATTACAATCAGTGGATATCTTTAGTAAACTTAAAAGTTTTAAATAATCCGAAGTTTTGATTGGTTTGTCCTTTCAGAATTTTCCTCAGAGTGAACATGGATGCTGTAAGTAGCAGACGTGCTTTTGATTGTTCTTAATAGTAAAAAAAAAGTTTGAGTAGATAAAATTGATTCTCGTAGGATAGATATATTTTAAGCAGTTATTTAATTTATAAAAAATATTCAATTTTTATTAATATGTAGTATTTCTACTTTTATAATGTTTATTGGAATATTTCTACATTATTTTAGGTAGAACAATTAACCGAGAGCCAGATTGGCGGTAAGTGAATTTGAACCCTTAATATTAGTTAAATGTTTATGTGTTTTGTTGATTATTTAATTGCTGTTACTTTTCTATGCTTATAAAATTTACATTTTACCATATAAAATGAAAATTTATTGTATTACAATTATTTTTGATCTTCTTTTTAAACTTTTACTTTTCAGAGATATTTAATCGTTTTCTAATAAATTAATTTTGTTTACTTTCTTCCAAATAGTTTTATATAGAAATTTTACTTTTTTTTTTTTTTAAAAAAAAAAAGAAACATTCTATGCGTTTTTGGTACAAATTTATTACGATCAATTTAATCTTTAAGTAAATTGTGGGTCAAAACGTTAATGTTTATCGGACGGCCAACCATATATGGGAATGCTTTAAATTTACAACTGCACATACTTTAAGAGAAGCTTTGGCTCAAATTTCTCATGTTACGTATTCGCTTCACTGGAATTGAAAAAAAAAAAAACCCACTTCCTTCAAAATATTGGATGCCGAATGTATCCTGTGCAAATTTCTTTCATAATAATTTTTCTACATTATTTGGATACTTTTATATTGATTATGAAATTTATTTAAAATGTACATTTAAATTTTTCTCCTCTTTCATAAATATATCTAGCGTCAACTTGTTGCTTGAAAGCAATTTTAGTACGACCAAAAATTCATTTTTTCCTCTACCACTTAAGTAATTTCTACTAATGATTTTGAATACCATGTGATTTAAAATAAATAATTTTACGTGAATGTTTTTAAAAGTTGAAATAAAAAATATATATTTAAGATAAATGTAACAATTATTATAAAAGATTCAAGACTTTAAAATTTTGTATTTGATTACAATTATTTTTTAAATCGTGGATTTTTAATATTTACTTCCTGAAATATTTTTAGTTATAGATAACTTAGAAGAAATCGTAGAAATTTATAATTATATTTAAAAAAATGTTACGAAGTTATGATTAATCAAATTTGTTTGAGAATTTGTATCGAATCAATTTTTTATTGAGTAAGTAAATAATAATTTTCAACACTAAATTGCCTATTTATTGTAACTCCTCATGTATAATAAATAAGAAATTATTTGTTTTAAAAATAGAACTGAATTTACTTACAGGGACAGAAGTTTATTTTTATTTATTTGCAGACAATTATAAAAGATGAATCATATACATGCTGAAAAATGGTTTTGTTGACTTTAGAGAATCATTGGAATATTTGTCAAAATGATTTCAAAATATGTCAGAGGATGACTTTTATAGGTAGTTGGATATATTTAATGTCAACTTAACATAAATCTTCAAAACAAAAGCTATTGAAACAGTTTTTGATATAATTTAAATATCACAGCTGAGACAAATATAGTTTCCATCTCTTCACTGAACACCTGTCAATTTGGATTCTGCATTCCCAATTAGTGATGAGAATTATGACAGATAATTTGGTCATTATTATTTCCGTATGTGCAGTTTAACATCTAACAAAACAAGTTGTTCGTGACAGTATATGACTGTCCAATGATTAACAAATTTAGAAAGATCATTTTCTAAGGATTAATCAGGATCTCTGGAAACCAATCTCATTACCAGATCATTCAAAGAAATCATAACTAGTTAGCTCATTAATTTCCAGTTTTTTTTTCTTCTTGACAAAAGTTAAACAGAATAAATTTGCAGAAATAGCTTTAAAAACAATTATAGTTTAATGCTATTTTGTAATAATATGTATAATTAACATATGCTGAACCAAAACAAAAAAATGTCATATGATAATGTTAACTCATATTGTGTATCATTAATTTATTTTTGATAATGAATATTATCATTTTATCTATTTTAATAAACTTGAATCTTAAAGTATTTTTTATAGACTGTCATTATTCATTATCATTAAACATGTCAGAGTGATGTACTTTTGATTATTAAGACTGAAATAGAATAATCATAAAACAATCAATGTCTTCTTTTGCTTGTGGCAAAGCTAAACATTTGCCAACTGTAGCCTTAGCTATTGTTTTTTTTTCTAGAATATTTAATAAAGATTTGTAATAAAAACATCAAATTTTATCAACAATTAAATGGCTCTCCATAGAGTAGTATAGAATGACAGACTTTCAATCTCAAAGTTTGAATTATGGCTCTAATCCCATTACTTCTTGTTCTTGAACTTTTATGAACTTCTGGACAATAATTCATTGATTTATTAATTATTAATTGAATTATTCAAAAAAAGATTTCACTAGTAATAAAAGCATTTTGCATTTTTATAATAAGTCACATGATATTCATAGATAAATAGACAAAAAAAAACTTCCAGTAACATTAACAATAAAACATTACCTATGCCATGTATATTTATATATTAAATTTAAGTTTAAACTGCACTTTCTTTAAGGTCTTTTTTTTTATTACATTTGTATGTATATCCAGATCATTACCAAGCTTTTTTGTTCTTCTTACTCTTATACCATCTAGTTTAAGCTTAAATAATCAATAAAGTATTTGCTAATGAATAATAATGTGTAAGTTGAGATCAGGTGATATATTATTGATCATGTGATATATTCAATTCTCTATTTGAAGATAAGTTGGATAACTGTGTAATATAAATCAAGCAATAATTTTTGATCATCATTGATAATAATTTATTATTGCTTTTTTACTCTCTTAATGTAATAGTTTTTAGCATTCCGTTCTGGAGTTAAATTACAAACTTTAATAATGAGTTACTTACATCATAGTTTTATATAATATGCTGTTTTAATGAAAACTACTTTGTATTTTCCAAACAACACATGACAGTTCTAGCTTACACTAAAACATCTGCACTAAGAAAAGGAATTTATTATTCCATTTGTCACTAAAAAGGGCAATAGTCAGAAACCAGTCATAGAATTTGTTCAGTATTTCAATCAAGTATACATTGATTATTCAAATATAAAAAAATATCTCTAGGATAGAGTGATAGAATGGATTATTGCTTTTTAATAACTTGTTTGTTAAAAATGCTTTTTTACATTTAAATAATTAATCAAAATATCATTGTTGAACCTGAAATATGCAATTGATTTTGTTAGCAATTGCTAATAACAATGTATGAGAATGCTAAAAGCTTTACTAGCTTATAATGTAACTTGAAATACCAGAGCAATAAAATTTATAATATAACTCTTAAAAAAGAGATGCTAGAACAAATTAGCTTGAGAAATGACAATCATTTGTCATAGTATCATTAATGATTTTATCAAAACTTTTAATGATCATTGCCTATAATTTTTTTTCAAACAGAATTCACATCTGTTCAGTATTCCAATTAAACTCATTCAAACTGCAGGTAAATAAGTGGAACTAAGCATTTGCATATGTGTGACAAATTATACCTAAAATAAATAATTAAGGCCCAAAACTGTAGAGAATTCATTATTTTATTTTTATAAAGAAATTAATGTTTAATTTTTTGAATTAATAATCTTGGGGTTAAAATGTTATATAAAAGAAAGATATCAAAAATATTAGTCATGACAATAAGAAATATAATCATGAAAATCAATTATGTAATCTCTTTTTTTTTTTTTAATGATTAAACAGTAACTCATTTTATACTGGTAAAAATATTATTGTTTTTGGAAAGAAAGAACATAATTTAATGTAATTAGAATAGTAGAGAGATATTTCACAATTAATTTTTTTTTGTTTATTTTCTATCAATTTCATGGAAATAAACTTTCAGTATTAAATTTTGATTGGCTGTTTCTTTGTGACTGTGATATATAATACTATTTTCAAGAGTAAAGCATTGTAAAACAAATTCTATAATAAAAAAGACAATGATTAAATTTATATATAGATGGTCATTAGTTTATAAGGATCTCATAATTTAATATTAATTCATCCATCTACCATGCATTAAGATCTGGTTCCAAATCTAGGGCAGGTAAAACAATTTTTTTCACATTTAAATGAGCTTTTTTTTTTAATCAGGTCACTGATTCATAGCTAATCATCCATTATTAATTTAAAAATGAGAAGATGGCAGAAAAGTTCAAGAATTTCATAGTAATAATTTTTTTTAAAAATATTAATAAAATGTGATTATGTCATATTGAGTGCAGACCTCTAATTAGTTTGTATTTAGATTAATATCTTTAAAAAAGACCAAATATTCAAAATTTAATGAGGATTAATCTGCACATTAATCATTAAGAAAGAGCAAATAGCCAGCAACTACATATGGTTTGAG
Organism: Epiperipatus broadwayi; assembly: GCA_028023455.1. Lineage (NCBI taxonomy): Eukaryota > Metazoa > Onychophora > Udeonychophora > Euonychophora > Peripatidae > Epiperipatus > Epiperipatus broadwayi. The sequence goes on along the minus strand of JAQFVV010006199.1, from coordinate 19,527,730 downwards.
TTAGCAAAATGATTAAAATGTTTTGGTATTGAATATAAAAAGAAATGAAGAAAATTGAATCATTTAATTTTTTCAATCTTTTTTGAATAATATTATATATTTATCTATTTAAAAGTGATCTTTTTACTATAGTTTTTAGGATTTCATATATAAGAGAAATAGAGTTTGGTATCTCATCGAAAAAAGTTGTTAAGAAAGCATAGTAAATATTGGGATGATCTAAATTTATGTATAATAATGCTTTTTAATAATATATAGATTCATTAAAGTTTATTAAGAAGTTCTAAAATTGACTTGTTTAAATAAATTGGATTAAGAAGATGGAAAATTATCATCAGTAATTTTGCCTAGTGACTGAACATATCTTTGGACTGAGAACGTAATACACATTTCCTATTTGTGAATAAAAATAATTGTGTCACTAGTTGTCAAAGTTTTTTAGTCATTGTAATTTAAATCAAAGCTATAAATTTTTAATTATTTAAAAAATAAAATAAAAGAAATATGATGCTGTTTTATATGATGTGTGTGTGAGTACATTTGTGACAAATTATAATTTTTTATATTTTGGGAATATTATATTCCAAACTAATTTTTTGGCATTAATATTGTATTCAAATACAATTTATTCATTTATATAATGATTAAACATTCAAAACTTTTAAGAAAAATGATTTTAAATTATTCATTTATCTTATTGATTTTTGATATGCTTATATATATGGAAGTGAAACCAATGTCTATATTTATATTCCTGTGATTTATCAGCATATTTCAAGGAGTTACATCCATTATATGATCATAATATTTAATTGCTCATCAAACTTGCCATTACTTGAGGAATTTAACAAAAGCATAAATATTTGTATATAATATGTAAGGTTTTTGTGACATAATGATTAGCAAATTCACTGGCTTGGAATTTAAATCTCAACTGAATAAAACTTGGTTTATTCAAATTAAAAGCAAAGTTAAAATTTTTTTTCAGGCATTGAATCATAATTAACCTATTTAGACATCCAAATATTGATCATTAAAGAGATACATAGATATTTTTAGTTAAAAGATAAGATAAAAAAATCTTTAAATCTTCCAGGACTTTGCTCTGTAGTGGTATATTTAAAAAACGCTTTTTTTTTTTTTGCCTTATTTATATAAATATACAGTCATATAGTATACATAGATATGTTAACAGTAATTTGACATCCATGCATACATAGATGAATATATATATATATGCATTTTCTTCAGATTGCACCTTTTTTTTTGTCTCTCTGCATGAGAATAATTTTCATTTCACTGTAGCTATGGAAGACTCTTTTTCATAGTTTGAAATTATTTCTTTTCTCATAAATAGACATTTTAGGTTGCTATTTTTAAGTTGTTATTTATGAGAAATAATGAAATTCAACTATGATAGAAATGCATGATTTATTATAAAAAAAAAAAAATGGAAGTAGAACAATTAAGCATTTAAAAGGAAGCAATTTATTTTGTTTTGTATATGTTGCATGTTTTTTTGTTGAATTTCACTTGAAAGGGCATATTTGTTAATAGATGAAACCATAATTGTGGAAGAATTTTAGTAAAATTGTATTTTTTGGCTAGTGTTGTAATGTTAACATGAATTTCTCTTTTATTTATAATTACAAATGTAGCATTAGGCAGTATTTAATTTTTACATATGTAAATGTATCATACACAAATTTTAAAAAATTAAAAAATACTGATTATAAATGTAAATTTATTTAATTCAGAAACATGATATATATATGCTTATATAGCCAGTCAAGAAAAATTATATTTGTCTCTTACTATACATAATTTTATTTCAAAAATATCGATCAAATACACATTAATATTTGTCATTTTTTGAATAGTTTGTGTTATAGGTCATGGTGGTAAAGATTAGTATGATATTTTAAAAATAAATGTATAATCAGTTGCTCAGGAGGTCAAGTGATGATATTCAAACACCAGAGTTGCAATTAAGCACTATAGATCCCATTTAATTGATTAAATTTAGTTTTTTTTAAAATCCTTTTCTATCTTGAAATTGAAAGCAACTCCTAACTCTTCACTACTCTACTGAAAGGGCAACATGAATGTTTAAATTTGGCAGCTAGAAATGATCTCTCATAGGAAAAGAAATAATTCAAACTATGAAAATGATTTTTTCCTGGCAGTAAATTGCAAAAAATTCTTATTATGAAAAAAAGGAAATGAGTTATATATAAAAAAAAATTTGATAAATGAAGTGCTATTCACTTGTTTAAATGCTACAATGACATTTTATATTAAAGAAAACATTTATATATGTATAGAAAAGAGTATAAATATAATTTTAATCTATGTTACCTCTCACATAACATATTATCTTTTTATAAAATTACCATTCTTACTAAAAAGTTCATAATTTTGATTTGCATGTTAATACAGTATATTGCTTCCTTTAATTTTGTTCTCCATACTTCCTGGATCATTGATGTATTGTTTAATTGTCATTCAGTTAGTGTGAAATGAGCAGAATGTTTTTTATTGAAATTATTAATTCAGATCCGGCATATATACACAGTAAACACATTAATTTGTCTAAAATTAAAAAGGAAGTTACTGTTGAAATTATTGAAGGAGTCTAAATTATAAAAGCTAATTATAAAAAAGGATATCTATTTAGATATAAATGTACTGTAGTTATAAATAAATTAATGCTTAATTTTTATGGCACAAACAAAAGATTCATATGTTTTTAATTCAGTATTACTCTCCTAATTATTCAGTTGTCAGTCTTAAATGGTTTTATTCATGCTTTTTACAATCCTACTTAGAAATGCTCTAACAAATTATTTCATAATTAATATAACAAAAATGAATGCATAACAAAATATATTAATTATAAAATTATAATTTGATCTTTTAAAAAAGCATTGTATTGATGTATACAGTATGTTTACTGCCATTTCACAGCACGTGGTTTTGGATCTGGATGGATATATCTTGAAAAAAATTTCCAAGTCAAAAATACACTTATTCTTCGGGGGTGGGAGCAAGTTGAAGGGAAACAGTTCATAACCAACTAACTAACCTTTCAATATTGGTTTGTAAATAGTATATCTAGATATTATTAGAGGATTGGTTAAACAAATGTTGATATGAATAAATTTGAGATCCACACATATGATGTCATGAGTGATAAGGTGAAATTCTCATATTCATTTGGCACTAAATCTATGAATAACCTTTAAATTTTAAAAGTTTTATATATGTAAATAAATTTTGATAATACAATAATACCCAAACTATTCATAATTGAAGAATGGCACTAATAATTAAGATAATGTAGTTTACAATTTAAATGCCTGTTTGTTTTTACAGTATTTTATGGATTACATGGTTTATTCTAATTTTTTCAAATAATACAAAAATATATTGAATATCAATGCTATTGAATTGTTTTTTATGATATAAATTGTTTGAACATTTGATTTCTACTATAGATGTCATGGGAAAATTTCTGTGGTAGATTGGATTATTTTCAGTTAGGTCAGATAGTTCCGTTCTCATTGTTATCATATGATTAATAATTACAGTAATCAACATTCTTTACCAAATTTAAAAAAAGTATTATCTAAATTCAACCATAAAAATTTATGAGTAAATATATAAATTTTCACAAATTAGTTAGTTGTATATGGAGTAGTCTTTATGACTGTGTTTTCAAATTCTTCCATGTAAATATTGCTAATCATGAGTAACAATGGGTGAGTCCATAGCCATTTCTTGATTTTGTCAGAAGAATTCTGTGTTGTATTGAAAGTAGGTTGTTGTTATGCAGAATGTTAATAATTCCACTATTCTGTCAATAGGAAGAGTTGTTCTGATTTGTAGGCTATTATAACTGTTTAATCTTTTTTTTACAAGAAACAATGCTACTTCCCATGGTTTATTTGTAAATAAACTTTCCACACCAAAGCTTATTAATAACTCAGTTTTTTCAATTTTCATGTTCTTGATTGATTTTACAAAGTGTCTAGAATCCCTGACAAAGGACTAAGAACTTTGAGCAGAAATCTTGACAAATTTTGGCAAGGTGAATTTCTAAAACTAACAATAGGTCTTAATGGAACATGTTCCTTATAGATTTTAGATAGACCCTAGAGACAAGGAATTTTGCTGAAATATGATGTTTGTTTACTTTTTTCTGAATCACTGAAGTACCTTCAATGCTTTCTGAGTAATGCTTGTAACTTTGTTTATGTACTTAGTATCGGATTTTTTGCCACTTTTCTGTATTGGCCTGCTGTAAAGAGTTCTTGTATTTGGTTGTAGTAATCAGTTGTAGTCATTACAGTTGTTGTATTGCATTTGTCACCAGGAGAAAATTTAATTGCTTTTCTCTCATCAAAGAATGTGTTTGACGTCATTTTTTTTGCTTTTAAAGTATTCTTTTTATTCTCCAGCCTAATTCTGATACTTTTTCTAAAGGCGATTTTTGAGTGATTTCCTCAATAATTGCCATTATGTAATAAAGGGATATTATATGGTGTAATGGCAAAATTTAATCCTTTTTTGAGAACAGATACAATGTTTGTTATATTATGACCTTTGATATGCCCAATGTATTAGTTATATATTTTTTAAAAATTTCCATAAATTTATTTAGACTTTTTTATTGTTTTTATATATGTCAGTAAAACGAAATATCTTTTTTCTAAGTTGAAAAACATTATTAAAAATGATTGAAATTATTGAAAGATGAAAAGTAATACCATAAATTTTCATATATGACTGATTTTTAGAATTTGATGGGTTTTTTTTTTTTTTTTAGAATTACTGTATTTTAATAAGAGAACTTGAGTTTTACAAGAAAGTATTAACTTAAAGGAATTCTTGATATAAGTTATTTGAAATTATACATATATATATATATATATAATGTATTACAAGTCTTCCATTATGAAGAATGGAGAAAGGACAGATTTTAATAAAGAATGTGAATAAAACAGACAGTTTTATATTTTAGACCCCCCCCCCCCAATCTTAAATTCAGTATTGAAAGAGATTATTATTTATGTAAGAAATGCTTCTTCTTACTTCTTTTCTCAAAATATATTTTTCCAAACTCAGTAACATTCATCATCTCTCTCTCTTTTTTTTAAATCTCTATCATCAACTTAATTGGTTTTATTTAAATCTTTTAGCAATAGGCACCAGTTTCAGCCTTTTCACTTTTATTTTTCAATGCTTGTTTGTTTATTAAGTTTTATTATAAATTTTTGCATATTATTTTAATGGTTCATTATCTTAGTAAATTGTTTATTTATCTATATCAAGATTATTCCGAGACCAATTTAGACACCAACTTTTGCATTTTTGCATTTTTTAATAAATGCATTTTTTTACTTGATCACACTAAATACACTTTTCATAGAGAAATTGGCTTTTAAATGCCCTGGTAAACCATATTGATAAGTATTGGTAAAGTATTGAAAACAGATTTACTATTAGTCAGATGGAATATTTCTATTGATTAACTAATATTTTAATCTTAAGGTGGAAATTTTAGCTATTTGATAAAAGGTTTGACAATGAATTTGCTTTATGATTTTTCTTGTCAGCAGCACTGTTCATGACCTCATTATATACTAAGGATTACAATCTATGATTTTCTGCTATTGCAAAACAAATATTTTGAACTTGCATTCACCTGTTGAAATATCATAACATTCATTCTTTGGATTTGGACATTCACTTTCTATAATATATTATCATAAATGTTTCCTACTTTATTATTTTTTTTTTGGCTCAGGACCATGTGTATTTTTTTAAAATTTATTACGATTTGCTAGCAACTATTAATTATTTTTTCTCTATATATTTACTTTTTATATATTTATTAGATAAAGTCTTTATGATTTGTTATTTTTATATTGCTATTCTTTTCATATGAATTTTTTTAAAAACTGTTCTATTATATTTATATAAATTATATTTTTTAGTAAACCAATATAAAAATTTCAAACATTTATTAAAGCTATTTATATTAATAATCTCAATAAAATATACATGGCTCTATCACATGAGTTTAGTACTCATAAAAGTGGGAAGAAAAAAAGTAATAATCTTACACAATAATTACGTTTGCCATCTACTGGAACTGGCAAGTAATTTGTCACTTGATAACACAATGGCAAAATGAGAGGAGTGTGATTCATTTTTTTAAAAAAAACTTTCACCTATACACCCCTAAGGTTTGCATTATGAAAGTTCTGATATTTATTATTAGCCTGACTTCTTTAACAAATAATATATCTATTTATGCCATTGATTGTTTATATATCTAAAAGCATTTAATTGGTCTGCTGCATTTCTTTTTGAATTAGAATTCTACAGTTATATGAGTATTATTGAGAGTAATTTTTAGCAAATCCACAACATTCCTTCTTTTGGCCAAGATATTGATTATTTTCTTGCTTCTTCATTTTTTTTCACTAGTGTCATTATTGTCTGGTCTGGTTTCTGTAAGTTTTAAAATTGTCTTTGTGTCTGTGTTAGTAATGTTCATTCAGGATTTAGAAAGTCACTGTTTTCAGGCTATTGTACTTATAATTATTTCTGGAACCTGTTTGATAGTCTCACTTAACATACTACATAGAACTTGGGAGATTGTTCTTCTTGTGACAGCATAATCAAAAGAGATTATTGTTTAAGATATCATACCAATGATTGTTTTTATACTATCTATGTTATACATAGTATAATTTTTATTTGTTTATATAAGGTAAATATATTTAGGCAAAACTCACTATATATATTGCCACACAAATCAATGGATGCCAGAAGGCTTGTGCGTAAATCCCCATCTAGTGCCTACTATTACTTTAGTTTGCTATGTGTGGCAATATATATAGTGAGTTTTGCCTGTTTTAACAACAGTTATACACAAGCATAAGAGGAAGTGGTCATGTGATGTTTATTGGCTTAAATATATTTACACAAATGTTATTCTTCTACTAAACCTTAATTGTGCTTTTATGTAGGAGAAATTCTCATAAATAATTTATATATTTACAATTTCTTTGCTTTTAAATATAATACAAATATATAAATCATAATAAAAAAAAAACAATTACATTTCATTAATATATTGAATAAAATATTAATTGCATTGCATTATATATATATTGCTATCTATTAAGTTATTGTATTTTCTTTTTCTTTAATATACTTTTTAATTTGATTTTTTATTTCCCTATAATGTAAATTTTTTAATTCAATAGGTAAAGGATTTAATAATTTAGGAACAGTGATTTCTTATCCTAGTTCTATATTTATTACAATATTTTGCAACTATGTATGCATCTGTTTTTCTTAGATACATTTTAAATTGTTTTATATGAGATTTTTTAAAGTATTATCAACAAATTTTTTTTCTAGAATTATATATTCAAAAAGTTCATTAAAATATAGCCATTTTTTTATAGATATACTTTTTTTCTATTAAATTAATTATTACTTTTTGCAGTAATGCTAGTGTATTAATATTAAAGCTGACAAGATCATAAAGCAGTTATTCTATATCTCACTAAAAATTCACACAAAGATTGATATATAATAATAACAATATTTAAAGAAAAAATATACTTGATTTTGTAAAAAATTGTTGCAAAATATCTAAATTTATTTAAAGTAATATTTATTAAGGCTATAACCTTAAGATTATGCACCTGAAAAAACTACAGTAAGGACCTCTACAAATCTTTAACACAAGATTTATTTAAAAGGCAAGAGATTTGTAGAGGTCCCTACTGTTGTTTTTTCAGGTGCATAGTCTATGGTTATAACTTTAATAAATATTACTTTAAGTAACGAGTATGCACTTTATAAATATAATTATTACTAAATTTATTTATTAGACTGAAATATAAAATTTCTGACATTTTTTCATCAATTATCATTCCAATATATCTAATATATTTTACTTGTTTTACTGTTATACATTTATTATCATTACATATATTATTATTATTATTATTATTATTATTATTATTATTATTATTATTATTATTAAAGTATGGCATATAATTATATTATTTTCATCATTTTTACTCATTTATGTATATTATTTATGTATATTATTGTATAGTTATTATAGTGCAATTCTGTAATTGGCTTAATGCTGTAGTTTTGTACGGTAAATAAATTGAATTGAATTGAATTGAATTGAATTGATTATTATTATTATTATTATTATTATTATTATTATTATTATTATTATTATTATTATTATTATTATTATTATTATTATTATTATTATTATTATTATTATTATTATTATTATTATTATTATTATTATTATTATTATTATTATTATTATTATTATTATTATTATTATTATTATTATTATTATTATTATTATTATTATTATTATTATTATTATTATTATTATTATTATTATTATTATTATTATTATTATTATTATTATTATTATTATTATTATTATTATTATTATTATTATTATTATTATTATTATTATTATTATTATTATTATTATTATTATTATTATTATTATTATTATTATTATTATTATTATTATTATTATTATTATTATTATTATTATTATTATTATTATTATTATTATTATTATTATTATTATTATTATTATTATTATTATTATTATTATTATTATTATTATTATTATTATTATTATTATTATTATTATTATTATTATTATTATTATTATTATTATTATTATTATTATTCAAAAGGCCTTTATTGTCTCAAAAGAATACAGTAATGGTTACATAGATTATGTGCTACAAGTTTTCCAGTTACAACCAGGTTACAATTGTTATTACAATAATCAAGATAACGTCTTTATAATATATTGTCTTAATTGAATGTTACGGATTTGTTCATTATAAAATAAAGTGTTCAGAATATTATAGACAGTTGCATTTCAATCATTATTAGGTGCACAGATGTTACTGAAGCTATTACTTTAGGGATGGGCTCTGTTCTTTTGCTTTATTTCCTGTTTTATTATTTATTTATTTTTGTTTTTCTCTTGTTGGTACTCCATATTACTTAGTCATTATTTCCTTGATTATGTTACAACCTTGCTCTGTGTTTAAGCAGAGACCAGGTAGCTGCATAGATGTCTAGACTTGTTATCAATTTGTCCCGGATTTGTATTTGCCTTAACTTGTGTTCAAAAGTAGATGGATGTCGCCTTGTGTTATTTCCCATTAGGAACGTACATCTTGTGCACCATAGTGAATATAGAACAAAAGTTGCTACCCTAATCAGTGGTATTGTTTTACTTTGGAAAGCCATCATTACTTGTTCCATTGTGGTTTTATTTTTCCTATATGTGTTGCAAAGTATAATTCTTACTTGTTCCAGACCTTTGCAGTGATACAGTAAGTGCTGGACAGTTTCTTCATTCTGATGGCATAAGCCGCATAAAGGATCCATGTCTCTATGTAGTCTTCTATGTACCAGAAAGTATGTGGTTGGGAGGGCATCTAAGTGTATTTTAAGGATAAAATTGAAAAATTTTGGTTCTAACTCCCATTTCTTGTATTTTTTAATTAATACTTTATTGTTTATTTTTAATAGTGGTAATATTTGATTGTTGGTGGTATGGTTCTGCATTAGTTCATAGATTTCCCAATATTTATATTTTTCTGTCCATTGGTTGGGGATTTTTCCTATTGCATTGCAGTGGTATATTGCCGATTATTATTATTATTATTATTATTATTATTATTATTATATTATAATAATAATAATAATAATAATAATAATAATAATAATAATAATAATAATAATAATAATAATAATAATATATACAATTATGTGAATGTAAATGTATATGAATATTTTTATATTTCATGTGAGAACATTTTAACATTGATTTAATTTGGTTCCAACATTGTTGGTTTTCAGATTGTTATAATTATCTAAGATAGATCACTAAACTTAAAAAGTAGTGAGCATTTTTTGTCTAATCCATGGGTAAATGTTATCCAAAAATGTCTTTAGCACTTGAGAATTATTCCCAGAAGAAATCATTACTCCAAACCTTCAAAAGAAAGATTCCATTTTCAATTGAGAGTTCCAGTAAACTGGATGCAACTTTTCTGTTATAATATTTAGTCATTCTGAATGAATATATATATATATATAATTAATAGTTGGAATTCAGGGTTACCAATAATCCAGCAGCCAACAAATTTTCTGTTTATCTATGCCCTTGCTTTTAAATCAATCATAATAATTGATTGTTGATTGATTTGACTTTGAATTATATCTTCACCAAGTTGTACATAGACTGATGGTTCTAGATGCTGAACCATTTTATTAACAGATATACTTGGATAGTACTTTTTTAAATTTATGTTTGTGGTCTGGCTCATTTTAATTGCTATATATCCCAACTGCTCAAATCAGTAACTTTCTAATGAATTGTTGTGCTCTTCTAGCCACAAGCAACAGACATTAATATATATATTGGTTACTTCTACATTTATTTTGACTCTCCCAGTAAGAATTTGGTTTTCTTAGTAATTTGTTATAGTACAGATCTGAAATCCAATTCTATTAAGAGTGTCATAGTTGATGAAATTTGCATCATGGGGTTTGGAAATGGACTCTTTTATTCTTTTCTGAGTCTGTTTCTGTTTTTTTTTTGTTAAGAAATTTTATATGTTCAACATGATTATTGTATCTGAAAATTATTTATATGGTCATTTAATGTATAATGGTGTTATTGCTTATTGCACTTATGGCAAGCTTTTAAAAGACTTGCCAGTACTTTATTTGGTCAGCCGTCTTGTCTAATTCATATTTTTAGCTAATTAATTTTAATGTCAGAGCCAGATTTCTTTAATGGCATTACCTAATTAATTAGCTTTAGCATCCAATGGAGATGATGAATTACTGCAAAATAAAAATTGTTTTAGGGTCCTTTAACAACAGTTCTTTATGCTATGATTTTTCATCTCACATGTAAATTGGTTTCTTATTATTTCTTTTAAGAATTCTTTGAAATTGCAATTATTCTGTGCTAGCTTCCTGATCTATATTGCAAAATGTCTAGTTTTTTTCTGTACTTGCAATGGGTTTAGGACAGAAAAAAGTCATAAGCAAAGAGATTGCTTGATCAAAATTTAGATCAGTAGCAGTGGAAGAACTACTTGTGTTAGTGAAGTCTCATATTTTGCAGCACCATATACACAAATGCTCATTAATCTTAATTCAGTCTTAAGAAAAAACTTATCTAAATATATTAACCAATTTGCCAGGATTTAGTTCTTCCAAATTCAACCAATCTTAAATATTTTATATTAATTTTTGTCTTAATATTTATTGTTTTTTTTTTTTAATCAAGTAGTACCAATAATAATCTTAACTACTGCTAAATACTAAACTCCACTGATCAATGTATTGACAAATTTTGATGGTAATAAGAATCTGATCAAACTATAAGGGTAGAGAGTACTTCAATTCTTTTCTAAACTTTTAACCTGTGCAAAAGATCTGATACTTGTTTATTATCATCAGCTGTCTGGTTTGAGTTCAAACATGCCAGTTGCTTTAGGGCATGAGTATGTCTGAGTTGCTGCTCTGAAAGTAATCCCTGACCAGTAAATCACTATTCAAATAGACTTCAGCTATCATAGTGTAAGCTATATAAGATTCACTTATTCTGATTATTTAATTAACTTAGTTATTTGTTTAATTGTTATTTAATTAGTCAGCTGGCATTGATTTTTAAATTAGATTTTTTAATTAGATTTCTAGAAATCTATTAATTGGATAAGTACATTATTGAGGGCAAGCTTTAAATCATTCACAATATGAAGCCTCCATATAACATTAGAATAACAACTATCAATTTGACAACTGTTTTATCTTCTTCATCATTGTTTAAAGTTAAACACAAACTTACTACATTTTTTTTTTGTTTTGTTCCAAATTCATTGCCTCGATTTTTATGAAAGGACAATTAATAATTTTTAAAATTTCATTTGCTGTTTTAAATAATGAGATCATTTTTAAAGTTGAACTAAAAGAAATCCTATTTTAAATATGTCCTGAATGTAATCTTGGTAAATAATGTTGTCAAAACTATTCGATACTTTGTTATATTTTCATAATCAGTAACTTTTTCTCTAAATAAAATTGTTTTATTATAAGAATAAAAAAAGTATTGTTTTAATATAACATTCTCAATCATTGATAAAGCAGAATTTGTAAATTCTTTTTACATTTAATAAATTATTTTTCAACTTTTTTAACTGTGTTTGGATTTTTATAAAATCCTAAAATTGTCTGAGATTTTTTTTATTAAATTAAACAGTCTTTCATATATTTAATAATAAAAATGAATTGCTTTTTTATATTGATTTTGATAAGCTATATTACATAAATAACTAGAGAAATTGTAGAACCTTTGAGCAAGAGGTAGTATTCAGATTATTAATTAAATAACAACAATGATACTGATAATTTATTTACTCAAAAGTAACATATTTAAAATACTATGAACATAAAGTAAAATATCAGATAAATGCTGTGTTTTTAAATGTTGTAAAAGAATTTAAGAATCCTTTATTAGCTTGTTATGAAAAGTAAAATGTAATAGCCATAAATCCTCTTCCTCTCCAGCTTATGCAATATATGTTAAAACAAGGGCAGCTTTCTATATTAATATCATCTATAGTAATATTGAGTAATCAATGATTATAAAATGTCCATATATTTAAATTTACAGACTAGTTTATGGGTTTTGTCTTTATTAAAAAGCTGGAGGTTCAAAACTGGAAGGTATTTATGCATCTTAACAACTGTCTTTAATTCCATTTTACTATTCAAGTTAAAAATATGAAATTCAAAATATTCTAAAATTTGAATTTAAGTTAATCTGATTATATGATATTGGAATAAATAATTAAAACTATATAAAAATGAGTGTTAAATCTCCAAATTTTTAATATGGTTGCTATATATTTATCATTATTCATCAGTGTATATTAATATGTACTTGGAAATCTAATTACTATGAGTACAACTTTAGCAGGAGCAGGAACATATTAATTCACATTCTCAAATTTTACAGAATGCTTTGTAAAAATAGAAAAAATATGGTATCCTAGATGTAATTTAATAAGTTTCTAGTTGTTCAGTCATATAAAAATTAACACTAGTTTTAAAAATGTTATGCTTTATCCAATACTCTTGAATGTTCATGTACTGCCATATTGTAAGTAAAAATGTGACATAAGCAGCCTATTTAAGGCACTGCCATAGTGTAAGTAAGAATGTAACATAAGCGACTTATTAAAGTTAGTCAGCCTTGTTTTTTCAACTGCTGTGTCATTTGCCATTTTGTCCAAATTGTTTTTTCAGTTTCCATTTGCTCTGAAAAAATTCTTCAGAAAATATTGTATAAAAACAGTTCTTTTTATTATAATCATGGTAATGTTTACATATTTCCATTTAAAATGGCTTCTCCTTAAATATTAGTGCACAGTCATAAGTTCAGAAACTTTTTTGGACAAATATTTTTTTTCTGAAAACATTTTATGTTACTATAAACTCATTTACTATCTTTCTCTTATTACTCCTTCCAATCTATAATCACAAAATCATTCTATCAGAACTGACACATTTTCCCCCCTTCTTTTATTCCATATTATTGAAAATAGTTTCTTAATTTCAAGATTTTCATCATAAAAGACTATCCTGCCATGGTTTGGAGCAAGCTCTGTCACTTCTGGAAGGCAGATTTTTTAATAAACTCTGCAATAAACCATTGCATTATTATTATATATCATAAAAGACCTAAACAACAATTCAAAAAAATCTCACTTTTGTTTCCTTTAGCTTTATGTTTTTCCCATTCAGTCCATATTCTCTTTTAAAATCCTAGTCCTCTAAAATAAATGTTCAATATCCCTTTCCAAGTTTTAATATAAAACATATTTACAATCCAAATGTTTACCTCATTTTTGCCTCCTTTTTTTTTTTTTTGTATACAAATGTAAGGTGATATAAAATGCTTTCTTCTTAAATAATATTAGAAATTTCTATGTATAGACTATATGCCTAGAAACCCTTTAGTCAAGTGTAACATTCCTTTTCTTCAAATTTCTTGCATATTATAATATAGTCATCTACTTTTACTCTTTGTTATCCAATTATTTTTCAAGACCTGGTTCATTTCTTTTTTCTTCCTATCTCATTTTAATAAAACTGTTATGATACTGTCATTCTGTTTTAACAATCTCAACTTTTATTATAAGAGCTTAAACATAAAAAATTATAAAAACTCTGCTCTCTTTATTTTTAATTTTTTTTTCATTCTCAGCACAATTTATCTTGATTCTTTTTCAACATCTTACTCTCCAAAATAAATGTTCATTATTCTTTCTCTCATTTTTACATAAACTACATCTAATCACATTCATATTGGCTTTTTTCAAACCAAATTGTGCAAACGCTTTTTGCGAGTGTTAAATAATAAATGAATAACCTCTGACCCATACAAGATATAGAATTTATGCAGCAATAAAAGGAATCCTCTTATTACTACGACTCAAATATTTATATATGAGCAAATTTCAGTTGGAATGACGTTCAGTAAATTCTAGTAAATTTCATCGGCGTCATTCATTCATAAGTTATATATAGTAATTCAAAGTGACTGTTCTATAGTCACACCTTCTGTGCCAGTACTTCAGATTTGCTCATATATAAATATTTGAGTCGTAGTAATAAGAGGATTCCTTTTATTGCTGCATAAATTCTATATCTTGTATGGGTCAGAGGTTATTCATTTATTATTTAACACTCGCAAAAAGCGTTTGCACAATTTGGTTTGAAAAAAGCCGATATGAATGTGATTACAATTGTATACAGACGCTATAAAAAATAAATGCTGATTTATAAACTACATCTATAATTTAAATCCTTATTCCATTTTTGCCATTCCCCTTTGATATTTAAAGCTCATATTCTTTCACCAAACATTCTAACATTATACACCCTTTTATATTCAATATAATTTTTTTATTTCTATCCCTCACAATTATGTACTTGTAGTACATTCTTTACACATTTATCTCATTTTTAATATAAATATATGAAAAATAAATACTCTTTGTATTAATTTTGCTTATTGTAAAATTTGTTCTGCTCAGTGTGTTTGTTATTGTTTCCATATAATGCAAATAGATATCATTTTTACTATAATATTTTTTTTTTTAAAACATTTTAAATTTATTTTTAATTTTCATTATGAAAAAGTAAGGCTACTCCATTTTATAATAGATAACCTCATTTACTATCCACAATATATTATCAATGCATATAAGTTTATTTCTTTTATATTCTATTTTCTGGCTAATAGAAAATAATTTCAAATGTTAAAAAGAACATATCATTCCTTTTGAAATTTTTTTATTTACTTAAAATTTATTACATGAGAATTATACCAGATTTTTAATCAGTTTTTTTTTTTGCTTTTTCAACTTTAATTATCTGTATGATTCCTTTTTTGTATTTAACAATGTCTCTAAATATCTATACTCCTTCATTTTTTCAAGACATTTATTTCCAATATTTTTTCTATTTTACTCTTCATTGAATTTAATGTTTCTATTTCTTCCTGCCTCTTCACTCCTCTAATAATATCTTCTGCATTGCTGGAAATTTAAACATTAGTTTTATCATCTATAGTTTGTATATCTTAAAATACTTTTTTTATATTATATAAATAATATTGTTTGCACTTTAAAATATAGAATATGCTTTTATTTATGTTAAGACAACATTTTTATGAAGAAAAAATTGTAATCAAAACAATACATTATAATTTTGTTTAAAAAGTTTTTTTATTAGTGATGTTTGAATTAATGGTGTTTAACTATATATTGTTATTATACATTTAATTGATAAAAGTGGCTTTTTTTGTCAGTCTTATATGTAATTTCTCATTCAAAAACAAAATAAGTAATTAGATAATAGAGTATTAGGATCAAGCAATTATACTTGCTCATCATTATGGTTAATTTGCCATTGCTTCCACCCTCTTAGCATAATTTATTCTGCTACCTTAGTTTTAAAACTATAATGTAAACTTTAATTAGCAACTTTTATTATTGTTTTGTGAAATATACTAAACTATGTATCACATGACTTTTGTCAGTGAAGATAGATGTATACTATTGTACAATCTTTTGAGAAGTCATTTTAAATAGATATTTTTACTTTTAATTTTATTATTTGAGAATTACAAAAAGTAAATAAGGTTATTTAAATTATTTATAAAAATATATTTCATTTATAAATTTATTGTAGAAAGTATTAATAATTTTATTAATTTACACCTCTTTATCAAATATTGCTGCAAAAATGGATACATCTTTGTAAAATAAGTTGTACTCATATATCTGAGTTTAAAAAGTTATATGAGGACTATTCATCCTGCTATTGTTATTATGACTTGGGTTTCAATATGAGCTCAAGAAAACTGAAAATTTTTTTCCCATTTCAAAAAGATGTAGGATTTTTTTAAGTCTGTGTAACCATCTGAAATTGGTAAGTTAATGAGTAATTAGCTAATCTTAACAAGAATGCAAAACAATGTTGGAAAAATAGCTCAATTTTTCACTTTCCACTAATTGGAACTAGTGAGTAATGCCTTGTTTCACTGTTTGGAAAGGCTTTTGTACTACACTGGGCTATTTAAAAACTATTTTACCACAGTATGTATATCAAATTCTTTTTTTAAAATCAGATTGAATTAATTAGAAAATAAGATACTATCACTAAGCATTAACATTTGATCATTGCTATTCTTATATTATATTTTTTATGTATATATATATATGATCAGATGTTTAAAATATGTGGAAACATAATGGATGAAATTAATCATAGAATTAAACTTAGATGAATTTAATGTTAAAAGGAAGTGTGTTTGTGTATTTGAAAAATATTTTTAATAGATGTGTTTTACATGTGTTTTCTTATGGATATAAGACTTGAACACTTAATGAAAGTATAGTCCAAAGATGTCAGACTATTGTATGCTTGGAAAGAGGGTAGCAAGAAGGAATTAAAAAATAAATACTTGCATGGTAAAACAAATAGATATTATTGCCTTCTTGAAAGAATTAAAAAGTCTGAAATGGAGCTGTTCTAGAAATACTGCTAGTAGTGTTGAGACATTTTAAAAAAATATAGAAAGAGATCGTATATGACATGAATGGCTGAAATAATAAAGTTTGTTGGGGTTATGTGGAGATATTATGGATTAGAGAAACTGGATTAAACTTGGAAATTCCACAATGGATTGATGATGATAGTATATGTACTAAAACTATTCATCATACACAATTAGTAACTTTTCATAAATAAGTATAGCAATTTTAACTTCTGAAACAAAAACAAAAAAATAGAGAAAAAGACAAAGATAGACGAAAATGTGGTTGCATAAATTCACAGACCATTGTCACAGTTAATGCAGAAATATGATCACTGGAATGAAAAAAAATTGAAATAAAAACTTAAAATTTATTCAAAATCTTACATTTAATTTATTAGATTATATACTTTTATATATTATTGTATAAATTAATACTGCACATAATTATTTTAAATCACATTTCATAGTTATATGAAATAATACAGCTGTTAATATAAGTTTAAAAAAATTATATTGATAATTTTTTTGAATTTTATATGTATTATTTAATATATATGTAAATAGACTTCACAGAAGTTAATTTTCAGATTTTTGATTTTTCATAATAAATAATGTTACATGAGAATTTTTTGTATTTATTCAATCGAAGTAATCCTTGAAACAGTCTTCATAACTTGCAAAGTAAATTTTTATTTGAATTATTTTCATTCCCTGCTTTTGAAAATTCAAATAAAAAATAGAATGTAAAAATGATATAAAATTAAACTGAAATCGAAGAAGCTTTTAAAATCTTTCTTTAATGTTACTGTAAATGGTAAAACTTACTCCAGTTCCATTTAAATGTGTTTTCATTTAATTTTATTTACATTAATAAAGCTGACTTAAAATCATTTGTGTAGTTATTTTTAGAGCTGAAATTTTGGCAGTTTCATAAATTCATAAAATGGGTTCACAGAGTAAAAAAAAATTTTTTTTTATTTTCTTAGTGCAGAATGAATTATTTTTGATAATATTTTTAATTTTAAGATTTTACAATATTTGTTGATTTATTTTTTTACAATATATTTTTTTATATCTTTTTTAAAATAAAATGTCATTATTTTTGTGCTGATGTTCTAATTTAGGGTCATTTACTTATTTTCAGAATATTGAGTTATTCATAGATGAATTCTCTCTTTTTTAAATAACATTTTTGAAAACAAAAGGCTGTTAATAAAGATGGTTACTCAATGATTCATGCTGGCTGACAAACATGCAGTTTTGTAATTATAAAGAAAGACTTCCAGAAATAATATTTGGAGAATTTCCAAAGTTTCATGTTAATCCTAAGTTTTGTGAAAATATAGTTATTTTTTAAATCTGAATTGAAAAATAATTACGTATGTATATAAACAAAAAAATTAATTTATATAATAATTATGTTTCATTAATATTTGAACTTAGAATTTTTTCATCTATTAGGAATTTTTATTATTTTTTTGACTCTATCAGAAACTCTTCTTTTTAAAAAACTTACAGTATTGTAATATAAAAAAAATAAACGTATAGGCAGTTGTTTGGGAGATTAAATGACACTTGATCACCAAAAATAACAGTTTAAATACAACATGGCCATTCAACTGATCAAATTGACATTTTTCTTTACTTAGTGAATTGATTCATAAATATTTACTCCTGAACTGTTATTCTTCACCACCCATAGCTTTATAATTTGATTATTTTATATGGTATTAGAAAATTTCATTATCATTGGTAGTAGTCATTCACAAAGGAATGTGGTTATTTCATTTCCAAGAGAAAAAGAAAAGATAAAATGATAATAGTATAATAGTAATAGTGATGATGATAATAATAATGATAATAATAGTAGTGGTAGTATAAAAAATAGAGAGAAATTTTATAATGATTATACAAACTAGTCTGTAAATAACAAATACATTCATATATTAAACACACAGACTATTATTCTATTTATTGATATTTTGCAATGCTGTCTTTAACTTTTTTTGCAGCAAACTTTTCATTCTGAAATTCTTCAACATTTTAATTGTAGTTCTCCAATGTATTCCATTCTCAGCTATATCTTCCCAGTAAAACAATCAACAGTGCACTTCTTTAGAAATGTCTTTTGAAATAATCTTTATAACATAAGCAGAGGGTCTTTCCCACTTGTATTTTTCATTCATTTCACATGTCCAATCTAATGAAGATAAAATTTTACCATAATAGACACTATGGTATTATAATTAGCTACTTTAAGAACATATTCATTAGTCTTATGATCTTATTATATTTTTAAAGTTTTTTGATGCATTCTTAAGTGATTTTTTTAAAAATATCCTTATGTTTTCATTGATAAAGTCTTTTCAAGTCTCATTTCCATACAATAAATTATTCATATTATTGAAATAGTTAAGATTTTACTTCATTAATGTTTAAAATAAATTAATATATATATGTGCTCTGCACACAGATAATGAAGCTATTAATTGTCTATGAAATTATTAAGTAAAATAAGTTCTATGCAGAGCTTATTTAGTTGCAGTTGTTATGTCATTGTGATAAAAATACTATTTCAATTTGTTAAAAACAATAGCAGCACATTGTGGTCTGTATTGCATCTCAACATTTATATACATCTTTCTACTTAAAAAGCTTTCAAAATATTTAAATTGGCTTACATTTTCAAGTTAATAATTCCATATGATAAAGAAATTGAGTTTTTTGAACATTAAAACAAAACCAAAGTTTGTATGTTGCATTTGAACATTAAGTATATTCTATAGATCATCTTTTTACTTGGCAGTAATAGCATAATCATAATTGTAAATATAGAATCCAAGAAAATAAAGTTCTTGGTCTGCATCACATCTTGATTCCAGATTCATTAAGCCAACCAGAAACAGTTCCAAAGACCACAATCATAAAAAAATCTAAAATAGTGTTGGAGCAAATAGATATCCTTGTTTAATACCAATTTTTATTTTAAAGGCTTAGATTTTCCACATGTAGTAATAACACTTATTCATTCCATTTCATTTCATTCCATGATGTAGAGGATTTGGTAGATAATGAACTAATTTCAAGTAGTATCATAGATCTGTTTCATTAATTAAATCAAACACTTGAACCATATCAATAAAATCAAAATATAGAGCTTTTCTTTTTTGTTTTTGTTACTTTTCTTGCCTTTTCCTATTAAGAAAAACCGTATCTATATTGCTTCTTGAGTCTCTAAACCACATTACATCTCTGTGACTGTTTGACTAGAAGCAATTTACTTATATAAAATCCTTAAAAGTAGCTTTGCTGTATTGAATAATGATGATATTTTTTGATAATTACAGCAATCTTGTCTATTCCCTTGAAAAAATTAGAAGGTTAGAAGTATTTTTAAGATCAGGCAGCAAAACTTTATGAATTCATATTTTTGAAGCTATCATATAACCAATATCTGGAACTTGCAGTTTTCCTATTTTTAAGATTACAAAGAGCTGATGTCCCTAAGTTGTATATCTTTATCCAAATCTAAATAAATGGACAAATCATTTCAAGTCATGTTTTCATTTCTTCTATTATTATTCAAAAGTTAATTAATTTGAAATATTATTGTCATATATGTATTTAACAGGATTTTGATATTTTTACATTCATATGATCATGTGAAATAATTTGAGACATTTTGATAATAATAATATTAATATGTTTAATTTTTATTTGATATATAAAAGAAAAAAAGGGTATTTTTTTCCTTGTGTAGTTTTATTTTTATATATACTATTTTTGAAGAATAAAAATCAAGAAGGGATCAAGATTTTTATCTCTGAAGAAATTATATGAAAAGTTGTTTATCAGTTGATGTATAAATAGAATATTTTTTAAAAAAAAGCTCAATTCTTATAATGTTTAATATAGTAATTCCTAAAATAGTCATGTGATTGGATGAAAGAATATTAGAGTTGTTTTTACTTTAAAAAAGATGTGAGGCAGTAAAATTCAGTAGCTGAGTTCAATAATGGTGACTTGACCAGTCAGAAGCTCAGCTTAGAAATCTGATGCTTAAATTGTTCTCACTCCTAGTAAATTTTGTTTGTAAAACAATATAATAGTATGGTGTATACAAGAATCATGTATTAAACTTTTGCTAAAAATTGATCATCAGTGATTCAATCATGTAATCGATCTCATTAAAGTAATGTAGGAGGAAAATATCACTGAAAGAAACTTTCAAGTAGCCTTATGCATTATTGTTCCATCCAAATTCATGGCTACACCAATATATGATAACTTGAAATGAAAGTAATTGGTAAATTAGAAGCCTGAAAGTACAAAAAGAATATGAAAATCTAAATAGACAATTAAAAAAAAACAGCCAAGAGATCAATTAAACTGTTATTCATAAGATTACATAAACATCACATGATCACCATTTCTTATGCTTGCTTAAAGCTGTTATTAAAACAGGCAAAACTCACTCATATATATTGCCACTCACTGCAAGCTAGAGTAATCAATGGATGCCAGAAGGCTTGTGCATAAAATCCCCATCTAGTGCCTACATCCAATATCCTCAGACTAGTTTTTGGTTTGTGGCCTTAGATCCAAGGCTCCTCACAAACGAAGGCCACAAGCCAGAAACTAGTTTGGGGATATTGGGTGAGTAGGCACTAGATGGAGATTTTATGCACAAGCCTTCTGGCAACCATTGATTACTCTAGCTTGTAGTGAGTGGCAATATGTATAGTGAGTTTTGCCTGTTTAAAGATTACATAAAGATACACTTTCTATTAAAGGACTAAAAAAGCCATGGCAAAATGAAGTATTATAGGGTGTGCTCTTCTATATTTATAAGTGTTAATTTATAGTGAGTTGAATAATTGAAAATATTGAATTATTTTTTTTAGTAATTTTATTGGAAGATTTTTCTGATATTTGAATAAAATTATATGGGACATCTTCATTTTCAAAAGAAAAAGTGGAGAAAGAGCCAAATTATTATTATTTTTTTCTTTCCTGTGAAATAACTTTTTTTGTAAAAAATTTGATTATTATAAAGGAATAACTTATGTATATTAATTTATTAAAAATAGAAGTGAATAATAAAAATATATTTTATGATGGGTTAATTATATATATATATTAATTGTAGGGTTTGTCACATTATCATTTACTAAATTATTTTTTATTTGTTAACTTTATTAAATAATTATTGTTAATAATAATTTCAGACATTTTTTATATCTTTATTCTTCTAGATATCTGTATTGTGAATTATTAGTGTGTATGACTGACTTCATTATAGAGTTGTACTTCAAGCATTTGTAGGTTATTCTAGTGAAATTATTTAATAAAACAAATTGTGTATATTTTCTCTTGTTTGCAGTCTCTAAGGTCCTTATGATCTCAATGTTAGCATGTACATAATAGTATTTACCATATATATATGTGTGTGTGTGTGTATTCAGATGATTCTCAGAAGAATTATTTGGATGATGCTAAGATCATAAAAGTTGTCTTTAAAGTTCCATTCACTTAATACTGCAAGTTTTATGATAGTAAGTTTAATGATAGCTAGTACACTCATGGTATTTGATGTCCCAGAGAATTCATTGATGATGATCAGCATTAATATTATGATCCCAGCATTTTTGCTATGTTTATTGTTATTTTTAGAATTTAGATATTACTTATATTGGCTTCCAGTTGCTGATTTTTGCTCATTTTCTATGCTCAGTCAAAACAGTGATGTTTTTGATGATAATTTCCATGATCTGTACGTAACTTATATTTTACCATGACAATATATTGCTTTTAATGTATCAAAAAAAGATCTAAAGTGACACCATGATCAGTGAATGTCTGTATCTTCTTTGCAGTTTTAATTTATTAACCATTTTTAAACCTTCTTGTCAATCATTGAACTTCTATCTTCAGATATTTGTATTTATTATGAAACTTAGATTCAATTTATTATTTTGCCAAACAGAAAATATTCTGTGTTTTTTTTTAAAAATCAAGATTATTGTCAGAAAACCATTTATATTTTTTATTTGAGTAAACCTAGGAATAGATTTTCTTGTATTCATAATACTTTCCTTAACATAATTTCATGTCTAAGTAATATGATAATTTTGAAAATCCAACAATTTTAGTGTTTAATAGCTATTGAAATTTAGCACAAATAGTTGATAATTCTAAAGAACGAATAATTTTTTAACATATATGCTTGGAATAAGACCTGTTTTTAATGCAACTATCACCTTAACCTTGAAGTTTATTAATTTATGATTTATCCAACAATCTATGCTTATAGTATGAATTAATGTATTCTGATTCTCAAGTATAAAAATGGATAGATCCATGTTCTTTTGTAGTGATTCTACTGCATAAGCAAAGTGTTTCTAGTAGTTAGTTTATATGTTATGTAAAAATTCAATAACACCAACAGCATTATTTTCAACAATTTTTGGCCTAAATCAATCATTTGTAGCAACACATGTATTAGTCATCAAATAGAAAAAAAATTGATATTTTGATTGTATTGTTGTAATAATGCTATTTACTAAGGAATAAAAGTTTTTTTCTTCAGAATTTTGTGAATCTAATAGTAGAGCATATGTGCTAATAAAATAAGCACAAACACAATTGTATAAGTTTTTCGTTGACACATCAAATAATTCCTAGAATAGACTTACTGCAAATCCAATATTATGCAAACTCATTTTATTGGTGGATTTGTACTTCCAAAAATATCTGTCATCTACTTATTCTATTAAACTTTCTTCCCCTGGAAGATGGATTTTATTAATAGCAATTACATTGATCATAAATTTTAGACAAATTCTTTGCCATCAGTATTATTTATCTTTGAGGTCTTGAAGAGTTTATATCAATTAAAGTTTGCACAATATATATATATATATATTTAGAAAAAACAATTATAATCTTATCTTTAATACTACACCACTATCTCCTGCTTTACCACTACATACTGATATTTTTATTGCTTTAACAAATAATCTACTGGTCACAACATTCTGTGAGAGCAATCATTTTAGATCCTAGTTTTTAATTCCTTCTCTTTTTTGGTAGGTAAGGGAATCCCTAAATGGAATAGACTAAACATAAGTCTTTGCTAAACTGAAACTCTTGTTTCAACTATAGTTCCAACCTGACTCATTAGTGATTGTACTGCTTTGAGTAAATACAACTTGTTTCCACCATTGTTTTCTTAATTCTTGAAGCCTCAAACTAAAAATAAAAATAAAAATATTATATCAATATATTGAAAGCGAAAATCTCTCTGATTCTGATATATAAATAATGATAAATCTTACAGAAACTAATGTCTAAATTCCTAATAAAGTGAATTCCACTTGCCTATACTCAAGAACTTTTATTGAAGACAAAGACCAATCCTGATGTCTGTTAAAATAAGATTTTGTTCTTAAGATATAAACAATGTCACATTAAAATTGGCTGATCTTTAACATAATACATAAATGAAAGACATCATTTGCAAGATTATTAAAATGAAAATTCTATTTTGAGAATATTGAGTCAATTTCATTGCAGCATTATTTACATCTTCAATCAAAAAAAAAAGTACTTCCATATAAATTCTTGGATTGCTGTCAAGTAGCATTTTTTTTTTTTGCTGTCAATTAGGCATAAATTTTTTTAAATTTTTAACTTTGAGTGATATTTGTTCTCAATATATATACACACATATGCCCATACCCATAAACTTTATTACTTTAATATAATTGTAACTTTGCATAACTCAGTTTTTACTTAAATTGAAGAAAATTGTTAATCTTTATTATTATGAGGTATTAAAATGTATTTTCTGTGCAACATTGTATTTCAGAGCGTTATCAGTTTAAAAGTAATGAATGTCCTGTAATTAACAATTGTGTAAATACTAAAACTTAGTCAAGTGCTAATGAATGAGAGAAAATATTTTATGATGAACTTGAGTGTGGCTTTCACAAGAAAGACAGATACTCTGTTTATGTTTTATAATATATATTATATATTAAATATATCTTTAGGGAACCTTAAAAAATTATACAATATTGATTGCTTTCAATCTTCGGAAGGGGGAGAGGGGTTAAAATCCCTTTTTTCAAATGTCAAATAAACAGATTCAAAGATTTTATTTTAAAAATATTTTATTGACATAACAAAATTTGTACAGTTGAATATTATAATACACTTTGTTAATGTTGGCTCAATCCCATTGCTGGTATTGGCTTCTTCCATCAAGGCTGGCTTGGTAATGTGGGTGTCCTAGGTCTGGTAGATGCATGGCAGAGCCATTAACAGCACTAACAGGTTAATGTATGAATAAGTAGCATTCCATTCTGTTGGTATTGTCCACCCCTTTGAGTTTGGCTCTATAATGCTGACGTATCAGAACTGGTATCCATGTAGTGTGGGATCGTTGCCTCTCTAGCAGAGTCCAGCATGTTGCATTATAGACTTCTTAAGCAATGTTGCATGAACATTGGGACTATAGACATAAATCACGTTTTTTTTTTCAAAATCTTTTTTTTCCTTCAGGTTTTAGAATTGCAAATATTAATTTACACATAGCTATTAATGATGATAAAAACTGAGTTGAATCAATAATTTTTACCACTCCTGATACACTCAAAGTAGACTTTTTTTTATCATCATAGTATTTAAGTTTTATTCAAATATACAGTATATATATTTTTTAAAAAAAAGATGTATAGAGAGGGAGAAAGAAGTTAAATGAATTTGTTTTAATCCTATAGATAGTTATGCTATTTCTGTAATATAATTGGCAAGATTGGATCTAAAAGCAAAAACTTAGTGATATGGATGATTGAATTTGTGTACAAACAGAATATCGTTATAGAACAAATTGTGATAAAGATAACTAATTATATATTTATTTCAGTTAAAAAAATTATTGATTTAAATTGTGATCCTTATAAATTGTTTATTTTTTTATTTTAATCGTTAATAATATGCCTATGGACAAATTTTAATCTTTTAAAAATGATATAAACCTTTTCAAATACATTCAAATCCCAGGCTACTTTTTTGCTACTAGTCCTCATCAGTGAGAAACATCGGACTATCTATGTACACACGTGCACACACACACACAAAAAAAGCCAGCTTTGCTTTTTATTCTATCCAAAATAATGATGTGAAATCCAGCATTCTGTTTTGAACCCATGTTAATTTTATTGAATAGCAATTTAAGTTTTTATATATAGTTGCTTTCGTATACTGATTATAGATACTTTTAATTCTTTGTCAAAGAATTATGTATACCAAACAAAGTTTTATCAATTTACTTTCATCATCTGTATTGGGAGCTTAAATTAACTCTAAAATGCTCCAGATTCATCTGTTGTAAACTTGAATAATAAATGGGTACTAAATGATACTACTGCTTTCAAATTCTCCTATATAATGATACAAGTAAGTTGATTTGGATTTGAAATCTTAGAATGTTAATTTTAATCATTTAGCTTGAATAGTAAAGTAATAATAAAAACAGTTGAATGTGTAAATTCTATCCAGTGAAATCCAATAGCAAAAATTTGGATGTATCATCTAGTATTTATTGATTATTAAAGCTCACAGCAGATGATTTTGAAATATAAGTAAGCAGATGTTGAACATAAGCTAGGAAAGTCCTGTGATTCTTTGTTTGGTGTAAATTATATAAATAAAAATGTAAAGGGCTATACAATATACATATTCTTAGAATAAATAAAAATATATCAATAATTGTGATAATTAAAACTATAAAAAGCTTAATCTACTAGTAACTAAGATGATAAATGTTAATATTAATGCAATAATTTAATTTAGAATAATAATGTAGTCATAATATGTTTGTATGGAACGACTCATCAGATTAATCTTACCAACACCTATATTTTAAATACAACTATTATATTCACAAACTTGTTAAAGGAATAAGATTAGTAATGCAATTAATATTTGTATATTTTTCTCATAATTTTAAGCTCTTTGGATTTTATGTTATTTAAAGAATTACTTAAATATTTTAGATATATTGTCCATATTATTGACTTAAATTATTTTACAGGCATTAAATGTATTTCTAGGTGATGATCAAGCTATCATAAAAAAATATAGATTTCGCACATGCTATCTATTTCAGTGACTTAATTCAAATGTAGACAGTAAAGTATAATTTTTTTTAAAAATATGATAACTCAACAAAGTACTCAGTTCTTACTTTTTAGGCTGCGTCAACATATTTTTTTGATATATTGTAGTGCTTATTTTTATTTGTTAATTTTGTTTTTCATATTTTATCATCATGGCTAATAATAAACATTTATTTGATTAATTTGCGGAAGAAATTGTGTAACTTTTTAGATCTGACTGTATTCTAAAGCTAAGATATATATTGATAAAATGTGATATACATTACTTAAAACTAATCTGTAATTTTTTATATTTTTGTAACCTGATTTATAAAATTAGAATAAGTGTAGTAATAATCTCATGTACCAAAATTAAAAAATAACACATTTTTTTACTCAAGTATTAAAACTTTTCAGTGGCATAGTTAGACTTTTTGGACTTTTATCCAAAATTTCAAAAAGACCTTTTTTACTATTTATAAAATATTCCTTAATACTTTTTTGAATATATATCAAAACAAAAAGCTTTTAAGATTCAAGGGCTTATTGTTTTATGATAGCTATGTATTTTTTGCAAAGATCAAATATTTATTACATTTTTTAATCATAGCACTTATTAATAATAGAATGGTTAATTAGTACTTGAAGTCCATAAGTTCAAGCATCAGAAGTGACTGGGTAGTCATAATACAAGGATTGTAAGTACATTTTACTACTGCGTTAAATCATGCAGAGCAACTTAGGCTAAATAGTTTTGTTTGAGTCCTTCATTTTTATCTTACACCAGTATATAAATATCTTGCTGTACAAATTCAGGAATAAAATCATTAAATATAAAATAAAATGTTATCAAATATTCAAAGTATATTATTTAGAAAGAAAAAAGTGGAACCAACTGACATTTTACTGCAACTTAACAAAATTGGAATTTAAAGCAGTAAGAAGAAAACTCTATTTTTAAACCTTTTTTTTTTTTAATATGAAAGAAAAAAATACAAATAAACATATATCTGAAAATTTAAAAAAATTAAAAATGAAATGCTAGCAAGCAACAGGTATCATACTGTATTGAATTTTTAAACTTTTAAACTAATTGAAAAAAAAAAATTAAGACTCATAAGTTTAAAACTGTAGTAAAATCTTTTGGACAGTTTTGAGCTGTAGTTCTAAAACTATATAAACTTGTGCTTAAGTTTATACAAAAAATTATTATTATAAAAAAAAAAATGTTGATTGAATTTCTCTAAAAAAAAAGAGAGAGAGAGAGAGAAGCATAAGATTTTTAAAGAAAAATTGAAAAGAAATACCTCATTATGGTTAGTTCTTCTGGTAATCATAGGATATTAGAGCTCTTTTAATAGCAGATTGAATACAAATTTCATTCACTTGAATTTGATAACTTTAGTTGTGAGTCTATTGCTCTATAATTGTATTAAACTATACTGTGCAGAAGACATGATTTATTTTATTTAATGTCAGAATCATTTATTTGATTGTGGGTGTTGCATTAATTTAAGTGTTTATTAATAAAACTATTTATTAGAAAGTAGTCATTATTGTGACAACTAAAATTTTATTCTTGTTGTTTTAGACTTCCGGAAGGCATTCAACATGTTTGACCGGGAGCAAAGAGGCATCATCAGCACCCGGCAAATTGGTATGCTGCTCCGAACCATGGGTCAAGCATTTGAAGAAAAAGATTTGAGGGATTTGATTGACGAAGTCGACTCGGATGGTAAGTTTTAATTAATGTAATTTCATTTTTAATCCTGCTTAAATTTTTATAATTATTGAAATTATATAACCTCACCAGTATCATCTATCCACAATATCTAAAAATAAATATTAATAATGATATGAAATAGTAAGAGATGATTAGTTATCAAATTAAAAATATATAGCCAGTAATTATTCATGTATATATGTATGTGTATAGAAAGGTAAATTACAATTTTGGATTCTTATGTGTTTGGTTCAACATAAAATTTTTACAATAACTTCAGTTTACATAATAGAGATAAAATTTTGTATGTTGTAATAGACATTACATTTTGTGAAAACAATAAAACTGAGAAAATATGGCCATTATTATAAATTAAAAGTAAAAAGCAATATGACAAAGAGTTTAATGAAATTTGAGAATGCACAGTCATATCTAAAAAAAATTAGTTATTTCACAATTTGCAATTGTTAATGTGAGTTTTAATGTTGTGATAAAAAAGCATAAAAATATTTTATCAATTGTATTTTTGCTTACTGAATATAATAATTATTACTATATTTAACAGCTGTATTGATTTATTACCACAAATTTTTAGAAGTTTTTTTTTTTTGTTGTATCAATAAATTATATTTTGAATAAAAACAAATTTTTACTGTAATCTTTTTTTAATATTTACAATCAAAACAGTATGTTTAACATGAAACATTAATGAATAGATTATATAATTTCTACCTGCTAATGGATACAGATATATTTGTTTAGTTAAAGTCAATTTATATTTAAAAAAAAAACAATTTTGTATTTTAGGAAGTGGTGAGATTGAATTTGAAGAATTTTTAGCACTAGTAGCTAGGTTCGTTGTAGAAGATGACAAAGCCAAGATGGAGGAACAGCTCAGAGAAGCTTTTCGTTTATATGACAAGGAAGGAAATGGCTACATCAATGTCAGTGACTTACGTGAGATTTTGCGAGCCCTTGACGATAAAATCACGGAAGAGGAACTGGACGAAATGATTGCCGAAATTGATACAGACGGCAGTGGAACTGTAGACTTTGATGGTATGTAAAAACTAAGCACAAATAGTTTTGTAAGGCCTTTTATTACTGACCTTGTTTTTTTTTATATAGTAAATACTTTTTAGGATTTATGACTTATTTTGAATTCAAATATTTGTTTGTAAAATATTCAGACATGTAAACTTTATTTTGAAATTAATTTGAAATACTGAAAAAATAAACATATAAATACATCTATTAATTATAAGGGTATATGTGTATTATAGAAATATATTTATATTCAACAATTATTTATATATATTTAATTTTTTTTATAATACACGCACACTCTTATCTCTCATATGATGGCTTTTTATGTGAGTACTGATTGTAGTGATTATCATTTCAATAAACAAGCATGGTCATTTTATAATAGGATGATGATGTCATTGAAACCATTATACTTTTCTTATATAATAAAATAAGATTCATACCAAGATCTGTAAAGCATTATAATTTTCAGCTAAAAAATAAAATTCTAGCTTTATATAAATTTAAAAAAACATTGATCACATAATAAATTATCTAATGCTTGTATTAAATCACTACACAAGCTATTTATCACAGAGGCAAAACTTTCCATACAATAGAACCACTCAATGCAATTTTCCTGCATCCATTGATTACTCTGGCTTGCACTGAGTGACAAGAAATTTTAATTTTACAAGAAAAAAAAAATTAAATATGTAATTTTAAAGAAAATCACTCCCATAAAAAAATTATTATTTTTTAAAATTTGTTTTCTTTAACGAATCTAATTTGGAATGGATGTATATCTCAGAAATGATATTAACCAATATGGCTACCACATTTGATAAAATGATTTAATTAAGCATAATTAAAAAAGCAACTGTATTGTACTTATACACAGGTTAATGTTCTTGATTAAAAATATGCTTAGTGAAACATTTATTTATTAATCATCACTGATTTTTAATTTCAAATTATTTTTTAAAAATAAAATATTTAAGGTTTATATTAAAATTTGAATCTGCGCTAACAAATTAAATTTTTTACTATAGAAAACCATTATAATTTCTTATTTTTATATAAGATTTTTCATATATTAATTTTGGATAACAATATGTTCTCATTATTCAGAGTAAAAAATATACGTGTTTTAGATGTTTAATCTCTATGATAATATTTATTATTTTTGAATGATATTTTACAAACAATAATATTTTATTTTAAAGTAACAACACTCTCCTAATTTACAAGAGTCATTTAGAAAATTGTGAGTTTATTAATTTTATAATAATATAAAAGAGGAATATCCCATTGTCTTTTAAGACTTTTCTTTCTTTATCAACATTGTATATATTTATGACTCACGATTTATTTTATGAAAGTAAAATTGAACCCTTTTAAATCACTTAAATTTCTGCTACATTTAGTAGTCATTCAAACTTAAAATATGTGGATTTGGTTAGGATGACCTGTAAGGCTACATAACTAATACTATAATACTATTGGTTATTAAATCCTTTAATATATTTACTTGTGATAGAAATAATTATGAAATATTGAATGAATTTTTATTGATAGAAAAGTAAATTTGAAAGAATATTTATATAATGTTATAATAATGCAGAATAACACAGTACTTATTAATTTTAATTGACTAAATTTTTTAGCTCATTGATTTTCTATTGATATATTTGATGTCCACCAAATCTTTTGATTTTCCACTTAATTTAACTATATATAATAGTTTTTTTAAATATGCTATCACTGTCACTGTTCTTCTAAACTACTTGCTTCATTGAATCACTCTACTTTTTGAGTAAAAGCTGTACATTTTTCTTATTTCTGTGCTGCTTATCTTAATTCACATCATTAATCCTTTATCTGTGTCACTCATTTCATAGTTCACTAATTTTTTTGGCCTATATTACAAATATACTAATTTTAGGAGCTTATGGAAATTTCATAGCAGTGCCTATATTAATTAAGTTGAATTAAGAATTTCATCATATGTCATCATCTAACTCCCTAAGAAGACAAAAATGGAAACAGCCACCTGCTTTTTGGGTTTTTATTAAAATGGCAAGAATAGTTAATGGTATTTGTGAGATTCAGTATTAAATTTACATAGATTTTCTGCAGCCTGATTCAAACTTGCTTCTAAGTAATATTCAAAAAATAGAGTTTAGAAGGATTCATTTTAATATCATTGAGAATTTCTAATTCATCATAAATATATAATAATATAAATTGGTGGAAATTAATGAGTAATGATTTTAGATATGAGGTGATGTATTTGGCTTCTCCTTAAAAACGAAGTCAAGAATATCTCAGCAACTATGCCCAGATAAACCTGTTAGCCACTTTATTTTCCATTCCCCACTCTAAGTCTTCCCATATTCTGCCCCATCCCATTTCCACAACATAATCTTTGTCAACTCTATGGCCTTTAAATCTAAATCCCCCTTATCTTTTCGCAAACCCAGCATAAAAACTAATAACTCACTTTCTGTATAGTCACTTTGTTCATACCTATTCTGCCATAACTTCATTATCTGTACTCTTTCTGCTTTCAAGCATTTACATTCAATCAACAGATGCGTAATATTTTGTATACCTTCCTTACACAATTTGCACGCTAAATCACCAATAGTTTTCCATTTACATGTATATTCTCTTGTTGCTAAAGATCCCGTTCGAGCCTTAAACAATAAACTACTTTCCTTACTATTATCATAAATTAACTTGCTTCCAATATTCCATTTACTTTTATATATATTTAAACTCTTCTTACCCTCCATACTACTTCTCCATCTCTCCAACTCCCTATTTTTTATTAATGCTTCTATTCTTTTATCCCATTCCTTACCACTATAACACTCAACAATCCTCCTAACACAATCATCCCACCTTTTATACAAGTATACCAATATAAATTCTTTATCCAAATCTTTTGCATACCACATTACCTTTCTCACCCATCTTGTTATTTGCCCTTTACTCATAACCCAATTAATTAAACACTATTTTGGCTATTTTTTTACTATCCATAAACTGCAACCTACCAAACATTTTCATTTTACTTTAGAAGTTGATGGAAGGTTCCAGTGCCATCTATATTAAATTTAATTAAACATCTTTTACAAAATAAATTATAAGTTATTGATTTCATTTACTAATCTCATCATAGTTATATCGTTCCTCTTTCTTAAACTATATTAATGCTTATTTTCTATTTTATTGTTATATGCTATTTAACACCATAGTGGTGCTAATGTCAGGAGCTAACACTTCAGCAGAGGAAAGTAATAAAAAATACTCAGTTTGGTCTAATGAATGGAACAGTTTGTTCTGTGTCTTAATGCAGTGATAAAGTGGTAGCAGACTCTAGAGTTTTAGGTCCTTAGATCACACTCAGCTCTATCATTTTCAATATTCAAACTTCTTACAAAAGTCAGATCAATAAACTATTCAATTATTTATTTATTTAATAGAACTATAGTATGCTCAAACATCACATAATTTCCCAAGCAGCTGAATATATAATTACCTTTTTTTTTGTGTACACTGATTTTAATCCCCCCCCCCTCCAATTATATATATATTTCACATCTCAGAAATAAGTTTTATTTTTTCATGAACTGCTTTTGGGATGGGGGTGGGGATTTATTCATCTTTATTTTTCACAGAATTTTCTAGAAAATACTTATTTTGTTTATTGAATCTTTGTTATTTAAAATATTAAAGATTTTTTGTACTAAAATATAACCACTTTGTAGAGTATGTGAAATCATTCTCATTTCTTGTTTTATCACATATTCAGAAGTTTGGGAGATCAGTTTGTCAAAACAATTTATTCAGTTTTCTAAACTGAGATGTTTTTTTTTTAATTTGTCAGAATTAAGAATTAATCTTGAAATCATCTTTAGTTCTGAGTAACAAGGCTTTCTTCAATGGGACTTTTTCACTCTTATGACAGCAATATCTGAATGTCAAAATATCAATCAGTACACAATAATTAATTCTAATCAAATAGGTTGAAATTATTGTTCTCACTTCTGTTGTGAATTCATCCAACTACACTTAACTTGTGAATTAATTTTTAATATTTGTATAATAATAAATTGATTATTTGTTATTCTACAGACTCACAATTTTTGATATGATTTTCTGTAATTGCAATTTTTTTTTTCTTTCATAAAAAATTAAAATACATTTATATATATACATTTAAAATGCTAAAAAAAAAACAAGGTCTATTTATTCATGTTTAATTAGATTTTGAGCATGGATTTATTTTTTTTAATTTGTTTGTTGAATGACTGTATAAGTCTACAAATAGTTTTGTTATTTATTTAATATCTAATTTAAATTAATATTAAATTTATACTCTATATTGTAAATTGTGTTTCTTGTAATTGTGCAGTCAAATCATTTACTGATTTTCAAAAATAAATTACTTAGGTCATTAATTTTTAAGGCAGTTATAAATATTTCTCTTTATATAGTGTATATATTAAATTTTAAATTTAACAAGCTGGCTTCTAGAGAAGTTAATAGACATCATCAACTTTTAAGTAAATCAATATATATATACACATTTTTATGTATGATATATATATATGCATGTATGTACATATATATATATGTAGGGGTTGTTGGAGATATATACATATTTTTATTAATATGTATATTAATTAAAATTTATGAATATATTTATTACACATGCATATACATGTATGTCTTCTCTCTGTATATATATTATCTATATCCATAAAAGATCAAAAATAAAAAATCAAATCAAAATATTTATCATAATATTTAAACAAAGACTTACTGATAAAATAAAATATCTAATATTAAAAATATTAATAATAAAAAGATATCAAAATTATTTTAAACTAAAGATTTATTTTTTAACAATAGGCAACACTCATTTCACAAGGAAATGATTTATAAAAAAAAATTTTTTTATTAAAAAAAATGCTGATTAATGAATTTCAGAAACTTCTCTTGATTAGTTTTTAAAATGTTTGTTAGTTTAAATATGTGTATGCAGTTCATATCAGTGTAAAATGCAATTCATAATCTTTTTAGAATTAATTCTATAAACATGTACTAAAAATAAAGATGGGATAAAAGAAAAAAAAACACATTAGTAGCCTAATTCTTTGAAATAAATATACAAAATTTATGTTTATTCATATACTTTCATGAACAAAAAATATTTTCATACAACTTTTGAATAAGAAACTTTTAGCAGAAAATTATTTTGACTAATAGAGCTATCTATATTATATCTTCTTAAAAGAGACATTGGTCCATACAATTTACTCAGGATGTATTTAGGAACCAACCAAAAATATTTATCCAAATATATTACAGTAATCCTATAAGCATAGAATATTAAGTAGCTGATATTTCTGTGTGTTTTTCTTGATTTGTAAAAATGTCTCGTTTTAATTTTTTTTTTTTACCAATTCTTAAACTCTATTAATTGAATACCAAAAATATTTTTATTCCTCTAATTAAATGATGTCATGAAAAAATTATTTTTATGACTCTCAACTAATAGCTTTTAAGAAAAAAAAAAAGGATTAAAGTATTGTACACAACTTAAGAAAATGTAAAATCTAAAAAAAGTGTATTTTGGTCACACTGAAACATTAGCTACTTATTATTTTATTTTCATAGGATCACTATCATATACTTAAAGAGGAAAATTTTTTGGTGAAGCAGACCAACATCTCTTGCAAGAGAAGAGGATATTTGTCAAGTAGTTTTTAGCCATGTAATTAGAGGGTTTTTTTTTTCAAAATTTGTAAGCAAACATATACATACGTGGGCATATGTTTAAATATTACATGTACATGTAAAACATTAAAAGATATACACATTTAATGTGTTAAATAGATTGTCAAACAGTTCTTTATATATGTACATTTTACATGTTTCATTAACAATGATGTTGCCATATTATTAATTATATGCTTGTGAATTATATATATAAATCATAGTTTATAAATCTGAAGATTAACTGTCAGTCAATATAAAGTATTTTAATCATTTTTGGAAAATCTACGCAAGTTGTAACAAAAAGAATACACTATATAAAGTAGCAGTTTGCAGTCATCTTGTTCTTTTCTCCAGCAATGACATATAAAGAAATTTTATAACATTGTTGTCATTTATAATTATTTTAAATGCTTGAATATTGTTTACAATTATACATTTAAAAAATTCTATCTTTGAGATGAGTATAAAATCTAATGCAAAAATCATTCATAATATACATTTGATTGAAAACTTCAAAATTTGTACACCATATTGTTGAAACATGGCTTCCTTGGAATTTTAAATGCATTATTAATTATGATAATAATCTTAATATATTTTTGATATTTACATTTTAGATTTATTCAAACATGAGATTATTTTTTAAAATTCAATATATTGCATTAAATATGAATTCTCAAAAGTTTGTCAGCTCTAAACTAGTTTTGATCATAAATGAAAGCCTTGGTTGTTTTTTTTTAATCTTTTAAACTAGGAATTTTTATTAATGTATTTTTATTTAATACAATTTTATATCTTTCAATCTTTTCATTTAAGATGAATATTGTCAAATTTAGCAATATTTTAGAAGCTAGGATTATATGCATAATTACTTGTATGATATGTTTATTTGTGTATAAAATAAAGGCTGATTCTAATATTGTTTTTCCATGCTTTTAGAAATTAAGGTTTCTATCTTTGTCTGAAGGTTGGGATGTTATACAGTATTATCTTTCATGACTTACATTCTAAGTATTTTTTCATTGATAAGCTATTCTGTGGAGAATCCTCAGATCATTTAATATCCAAGTGCTTCTTCAGAAAAATAAATAATTGATTCATAGTTTAGGTCATAAGATAATTTTTTATAGTGTATCATCTTTCATGCAAAACAAACATAACATTTTAAATAGTAGTGTATTATCTGGACTATTATATAGAAAGATGTTTTTCAAATGTATACAGAAATAAAATTCAGTTATTTTTTCTAGAATCAGAATCAGATAAAAAGATTAATATGTTAATAATAAGAGCCTATTCAGACAAATGCACAATTCTTTTATTTAATATAAATTGTCATTTTGCCTTAAATATGAACTTGTATTTAATCATTTAATTGCATTGTTTAAAAAATGCCAAATATTAAGAAACAATTATAATTATAGTGCAAAATGCGCACACACATATATATATATTATGTTGTTCTCTGCCTAATATAGTTCCTATGACTAGAAATAGGATGACTATGTAGTGATACTTATTTTGAAGTTAATTATTATTTAATTAGAATTATCAAATTCAGATTTTCATTTTAAATTTAAAGCCTAAAAATGAAAGAGTTGATTATTATTACTTTCAAGCAATAAAATAATTAGGATTGAATGGATGGAAATGTACTATAAAAATACATTATTAGATTACTAAACTAATTTTTTCAGGACTGATTCATTATGATACTAACACCTAAGGCCACACTTAAGTACTCTTGTGTGAGGCACCAGTCTGAACTTTTACTTATGTAAGAGTTTTCAAGTATAAAAGGTGATAAGAAAATGTTGAAGATTTTATGCATTTTACTCCAATTAAGAACTTGCAACTTATTAATAAAACTTTGGGCTTCCAAAACTTTTAAAATATGTGAAAAGACATCTCTGCACCAATTGCTTATTTTCTTTATATACAGCTAACTGCCTTTAAATAAGCTTATTTTATCAAAAAATTATGAAATAAAAATAATAAATAAATAAAATTGAAAATTTATTTCATGAAATGAATCAGTAAATGATTTATGTACATTTGTTAGAAAGGCTTGCATTTTTTATTTATTTAAATATTTTACATTATGTTATAATTTAATTTATGTAATAGTTTAAGTAATACTTTATTACTTCTTAATAAGTAGGTTTTAAAAAAAATGTTTTGAATGGATTTTTTAATAATTATATTGTAATTTAAATCAAATTTTGCCATCATTATGTTTTATTTTTAAATTTATGCTTTTAAGTACTACATAAGCATTAATAAATATTACTTGTTTATTTTTAACAGTTTTATTTTTAAAACAGAAATAATGTTTATATTAATAATTGTTCTCTATTTTTAATTAGTGCTGTTGATTAATTTTTCACTATATATTTGATCTGTTTTAATAAATGTTGGAGAGAGATCTTCAGTTTGTTGAAGAAGTTGTCATATTTCATTTGAGAGATCTTCAATTTGTTGAAGAAGTTGTCATATTTCATTTCTTTAATTAATCAATTTAATTAATTTTTTTAAAAAACAAACTTTCATATAAATTAATATTAAATATGGTATCAGATTGTAAAAATTATGCAAAATAGAATATTTCATAAAAATAATGTTCACACTTTCTATCAAACCTGGGGGGAGATTCACACAGTATATATATATCAGGCACAGACAATCTGTTATTTATGGATCATAAGTGATATTTTTAATGATTTTTTTTATGGCATGCTTAATTTATGATTATATTAGCATAATTTTTATTAAAAATTTTGTATGTTTTCTTTTTATTTATTTACTTCTGGTTATTCTAAAATTCTTAAATAATTTTTCTATTTTTTGTTATATAAAACTTACATGAATTATTTTAATAAAGAGAAGGGAAATAAAACCTACAGGTTCATCATGAATTTACATGCACTCATCTGTGACCTCAGTTTAAAAACCATAAGCGGTCCACTTATGTTTAGAGCTTATATTAATATAAGCTAACTTTTTTGCTCACCATGCATTTAAATTTGTGAAAAGTTCATGACCAAAGGCTTTATTTACCTTCTCTTTATTACATATATAGTCAGTGCTATATAAATAAACTACTATATGAATTTTTTTTAGTATACTGTGTACTAAATAGGATGTTTATGAAATTTTTATTTTGATGATATGATCCTGATTTATGATGAATAACATCTAATGAGACTCAGTGTTTGGAATAATTTCCTAAGCCTGACATATATATATTTATATATTGCTTTATTTTATTAAAGTTTACAAATATTTTTAACTAGTAAAACATTACATTTACATTATTTACATTGCTATTACAAAAGCAGAGTATTAAAGAATTACTCTTGATATATGTATGTTGGGATGTATAAGTAAACAGAGAACTAATAATAAGTATTACTAGCATCATTGAAAAAATTAAGAAATTAAAAACGAGTTAGACTAAATATTTTGTTACAATACATGAAAGTAGATAAATAGCTGACATCTTTAACTGGCCCCAAGAAATTATAAAAAAACATAATAAAAGATGATCAGATAAGATAGGAAACTTTGCTGGAATGATATTGAACAAAGAATCTATAGCCAGGAGAAAGTGGATTAAATTTGAAGAGATCTTCATTCTGTAGTGTTGATTTCTGGTGAAAATTTTAATATACACATGCAATAATAATCTTAGCTGTTGATATTTTTTTTTCTAAATGCTAGAATTACATTTCAAACAATTTTTTTAAATTGCAAGGATAAGTTATAAAATTGCTAAATATTTTCTTTCTCACTGACCATTAATATAGTGAATAAAGTAACTTTCTGTTGAAGCACAAAGTTTTTGTATTTATTTCTGATTATGGAAAATGAAATGTTTTAATTTACCAATTAATGTATTGTCAAGAATTTTATAACATTATGATTAAAAAAAATAATCTTCATACATCCAAGTTATAGGTTAAATGCAATGGCTCCATTCAATTGACTATATTGAGATTTGTTTTTATTATTATTTAGCTAAGAATCAATTCAGAATCTTTAGCTTTTGAATCTGCTCTTCTACCAATGACAGGGCATTGTTTGTATATCTTTGATTTCATAAGAAACTAGTCACATGATTAAATAAATAAATAATATTGTCTATTTAAAAACAGTACTTTTTTAAGAATAGATAAACCTTAGTTAAAATATTATGGTGTAAATAGGCAAAATAGTTCTCTTGCACTCATGAACTGTCTTATTTTGTAGGTAAATTAATTTTTAACTTCCTGTATCCTTGTATCAATTAAAAATAAGTACAAAACATGAAACTTCATCTAATTAAGGATTTTTTTTTTTTTTTCAAGTTAAACTAGTATCCATAGTGATCAATTATTCTAGAAAGCCTTTTATTTCTTCAAATAGTTTAATTAAAGTTTTGGTCATTAATGGGGTCTGAAGATTATTCTTTTTCCATATCCAGTTCTAATTATTTTATTCGCCAGCATCAAAAATAATTCAAATTAATATCAGATTCAATAGATTTAGTAATGCATTATATAACAAGGATTGATCCTTCACAAAAATAAATTAGGGCAAATATAATTATAATGAAATTTAAAAAAAAAAGAACAATTAAAAATCTACTTTTATAATTTTGCATGCTAATTACATATATTTTTGATCAGATTTTTTTTTCAAAAAAGGTCTAGCATAAGATGATATTATCATTTAGGAGAAGGGTAAAAATATATAAATATTCAACAATTAATTAGAAAAAGTTTTTTTTTTTTTTTTTTTTTTAAATCATAAAATTATATTATGAATACAATTATTTTTATTGTTTTGAAACTGATATTCGCAGTAAAAATTCTATCTTCACAAATCTTTTTTTTTTTTAAAAAAAAATTAGAGTTCTTGATTTTAATAATGTCATAATATGTTAATTCCTTAGAAGATTATACAATGTTAAAAAAAAAAATGATTATACAATATTAGAAAACCCAAGTAGGAATTGAATACAACAATTATATTTAGTTATCATAATTAATTTTTTTTTTACTTAATTGAATTGAGAATAGATCTAAAAATCTATAATTCTTATATTCTATGTATTCACACCCAAAACAGGGCAGATTATGTACATTTATTTTTTCATTAAAATAATATATTTAAAACAAATCATATTTTAATTTCTATTTCTAAACAAAATGATTTTGAAAAATAAAAAGATATAATATTGTATTATATGATTTATTATTATTAAATGATTATACAGCAATTTTTATTACTGTCTCAAACTTAAATTACTTGATACATAAATATGAAACTGATTCTGAATTTTGTACATTTTAATAACTTGAATTAAAAATAGCAAGCACCTACATTCATTCTTATTTTTTACTTTTGTCAATTCATTCTGGTCTTTCAGAATTTTAATTCAGTTTTTTTTTTTTTAACCCATGTTTTTCCCCCCCACATCATTCCAGAAAACTTTTTTTATTTCATTCATTCAATTCCTATGTAGTCTTTTTTTAGGTCTCTTACACTACCTTGGAATCCAGAATAAAATTTTGTTTTTTATGTTTTGCTTTTTCATCTATCAACATTTCTAATTCAATTATGCTTCAACCTGTTCCTTTTCTCACAATAGGTGTTGCTTTCAATTCTTCTTGTTAATTAATGCTAAATGGGAAAAGTACTTAGAAAAGAAGAAGCTAGCTAAAATATATAATTATAGAGAGAGAATTAAACTAAATAGTAAATTATTGGATGACATTAATAAAAGTGGAAGAGATGGGAGTAAAAAAATTTGGAATTACATTAAAAGGAGAAATTTAGGGGAGATATAGTATTATTGGATGAGGAGGGAATTAGCGAGAATATTGAATAGTTATGTAATGGATATAGAAAAGATGTTAGATGTAAAGGACAGAAGGATAGAAAATATGCATATAGTAATGGGAATATTAGATTTACAGAAAATGAACTGAATGAGGCAGGGAAGAAATTGAGAAGTAGTAAGCGCAAGAGGGTTAGATGAATGGGCAGCAGAGATGGTAATGAATTTAGGGTGTAGGGCAAAAGTAAAGTTACTATCATGTTTTAATAAGATGGCACAGAAGAGAGTTTTCTGGGTAGCTGGAGTAATACAAGAATAAAATTATTATTTAAAGGAAAAGGTAAGGATCATAGAAAGTTAAATAATTATAGACCAATAGCGGTAGCATCAGTTTTATATAAAGTTTTTTCATATATGGTGGCTGGAAGAGTTGCAAAGTGGATGGAAGAAAATAATGTAGTGGGGGAAATAGGCCAGATAGATGTATAGGAGATAGTTTATTTGTGGTTACACAATTTATAGATATGAGTAGAAATTCAGGTAGACAGTTATATATGAGTTTTATAGATATAG
Source organism: Epiperipatus broadwayi (assembly GCA_028023455.1). Taxonomy (NCBI): domain Eukaryota; kingdom Metazoa; phylum Onychophora; class Udeonychophora; order Euonychophora; family Peripatidae; genus Epiperipatus; species Epiperipatus broadwayi. The sequence goes on along the minus strand of JAQFVV010006199.1, from coordinate 19,485,413 downwards.
GGAAGGCATATGATAGAGTGAATAGAAGTAGATTATGGATACGTTTAGCAAATCTGGGAATGGATGAAGCTTTAGTGGGTGTTATTAAGAAATTATATGAAAATAATTACTAATACATATCAATTAGGGGATATGGAATCAGTTAAAGTTAAAAATGGGGTGGGACTGAGGCAAGGATGCCCTATGTCACCTATTTTATTTAGGTTGTATTTGAGTGAAATGGAGAGAGCAATAGAAAGTCTTGGAAGAGGGATAGAGATACCATTAATAGGTGGCAAGAGAGTATATACATTTTCGGGTCTTTTTTTTGTGAATGATGTCTTTTTTGTGTGCAGAAAGAAGAGAAGATATGGAAATTATGCTGAGGACATGCGCAAGGGTGGGTAAAGATATGGGGATTAAATTTATTGAAGAAAAATCAAATATAATGATGGTGAATACTGGGGGAAAAGAAGACAAAGATTTCTTATTGGGGGATATAAAGTTAAGTGTGGTGAATAGATATAGTTATTTGGGAATCGTCTTGAGTAATAAGAAAAATTGCTTGGATGAATGGGAGAAAAAATTAATAAATGAAGCAAAGAAAAGAAAGAGATTGATAAAGAAATTAACAGTGTTTTCATATAATAAATATGATGTAGCTAGAATTGTATGGAAGGGAGTGGCAGTAGCAGGGTTAACATATGGAAATGATGCGTTATGTGTTAGTAAAGGGGTATTAGATTGCTTAGAAAAAGTACAAAGGGAAGTAGGAAGACATGCATTAGATGCTGAGGTGTGGACAGCAAAGGAGGCTATTCAAGGAGAAATGGGATGGTCAAGTTTTTATATGAGGGACGCAAAAAGCAAATTGAAAATTTTCAGTAGATTGCAGTTTATGGATAATAAAAGAATAGCCAAAATAGTATTTAATTGGGTTACAAGTAAAGGGCAGATAATAAGATGGGTGAGAAAGGTAATGCGGTATGCAGAAGATTTGGATAAAGAAGTTATGTCAGTATACTTGTACAAAAGGTGGGGTGATTGTGTTAGGAGGATTGTTGAGTGTTATAGTGGTAAGGAGTAGGATAGAAGAATAGATGCATTAATAAAGAATAGGGAGTTGGAGAAATGGAGAACTAGTATGGAGAGTAAAGCGAGTTTAAATATATATAGAAGTAAACAGAATATTGGGTGTGAGTTAATTTATGATAATAGTAAGGAAAGTAGTTTATTGTTTAAGGCTCGAACGGGATCTTTAGCAACAAGGGAATATTCACATAAATGGAAAAATATGGGTGATTTAGTCTGCAAGTTGTGTAAGGAAGGCATAGAAAATATTAGACATCTGTTACTTCAGTGTAATGCTTGGAAGCAGAAAGGGTACAAATAATGAAGTTATGGAAGATTAAATATGAACAAAGTGATTATACAGAAAGTGAGTTATTGGGTTTTATGCTAGGTTTGGGAAAAGATAAGGGGGATTTAGATATGAAGGTCATGGAATTGACTAAGATTATGTTGTGGAAATGGGATAGAGCAAATTATGGGAAAACTTAGGGTGGACAATGGAAAAGGAAGGTAAAGTGGCTAACAGGTTTCTCTGAGCATAGCTGCTGAGAGATTCCTGACTCCATTTAAGGAGAAGTCACAGTACATCACATCACATCCCAACATAAATATTTATGTATTTCAGTATTTATGTTACCATCCATTTATTGTTTGTCTATTAAGTATTTAAATCTCAGATTTTATAAGCTAATATAATTGTAAGATCATTTTTAGGAACATAGAATGAAATATGACATGAGTGTTAGAAATTTTAAAAAAAATAAAATAAAATTATATAATTCAGATTTTGACAATATTATTTTCATAATTGAAAATTTCAAAATTTCATTATAATATTAAATGATTTAAATTTTTTTATATAATTTCTTTAAAAATCCATATACCAAAACATTTTTGCATGTCTTTAACTAATCTTAATGTATTATTCTTACTATAAATTTAATATTTTTTTATTCTATTTCAGTTAAATTTTTTATTTCTCTCTCTCTCTCTCTCTCTCTCTCTCTCTCTTTTTTGTGATTGTTTTTTTTTTTAATCAAATATTTTTTATTGAATGTTTTGATTTCTTTTGTGTGTGTGTGCGTGCGTGTGTGTATTTTTTTTAAAAAAATATATAAACATATATTTATTACTACTTTTTTTTTTTTAATTTTTTTTTACCACATTATTTGCCAAGATCTTATAATTGAAATGCCCAGAAAATATTTAAATGAATTTTTTGTTTTCATACAGAATTTTGCTAATCTTTTAATATTGTTGAAGATTAAAATTGTGTATAGTTATAATTCATTTCTCAAAGGCTAAATCTATAAATTTGTATTATTTATTTGTAATACTTAATAATACACAAGGCATGTATATAAACATATACATGCACATTAATTTGAAAATCATTTTTCTCAAACTACTTTTGTAATTTGTATGTGATGATTTAAAAAGCAACCACAAACTGATTTACAAATCAATCAGTGTATCAAGACTTAATTCTTTAATTATTTTGTTTATAATAGCTAGATACCCACTTACTAGCTATTATTGTATAGATACTTGTTATTGTTTTGGAATAGCTATCTTATCTCTTAAAAAAAATAGTAATGGACATTCAGTCTAAATTTGAATTCATATCATAGGCATGGCAGGCAGACATACTGCCATTATTACATACAATAAGATACTTAAAATTCAAAGAATGTTATTATAAAATAAGTAATAAAAAACTGAATCAGTCTTATTTATGTTGTTTTTATTTTTTTGATATAATAATGGAGAAAAAAATAAAAATTAGTTCTGAAATATTATTTGCCAGATGTATTGATAATCTTGCTACATTTTGTTTGTATCTAATGCCTTAAAAAGCAACTATATGTTGATTTATAAATAACTTTGTATTATTCAGTAACTCAAATTTAAGTGTGCTTTCTGAGTTTGTATATGCATATATTAAACTTTAGTGTTTTCTTTAGCCTCTAACAAATGTGCTGGAAAGGAATTTGACCATTTTAAGTAAATTTCTTGATGTAGGATGACATAATACAGCAATAATAGACATTGAATAATTTTTAGAGATGGTTTAATATTGCTTATTGAATCATTATAATGGATTAATTTTATTATTAAATATGATCTATTTGTAAGTTACTGCTAATGATAGTGTATCACTTGTATGTATATATAAAAATACTCGTTTTACCTTTTAATGTATGAAATTATGAATATAATTCTTGTAAAAATTTATAAATATATTTCCTTTTTTTAAAGAAAGTAAATATTGTTAAGTATTATAATATTTTGAAAAACTAATTATTCATATCCTGCTTTAAGGATCATGTGACTTGGCAAATAATTGCTTGGAGATGAAATTTTTGGATTGCTTCCCATTTCCATTCTTGTCTGAGATGCAAATGCTCTCTCTCTCTCTCTTTTTGTTGGGCAAGGATTTTTTTATAATTTTAATGTATAATTCATTTTTATTAAATATATGTATAAGTCTATACTAACACACACATATATAATAAATAATTTTATGATTAATCAGTCTATCAGTCATTTTTATGTGGATTATAAAACTGTGAAAAGAAACTACTATATTGTATTAATTTATAAATAGGTATATAAAATATTTATGGCTTTCACATTATGCCTAATAATTACTTTATGTAACCATAAATGTAATATTTGTGTATTTTATATATAATATGTACAAATGTTCTGTAATGTTTATAATAATAAATCAAAAAATATTGGTAAAATCATATTTTTTAACCATGATCTTTAAGTTTATATGTGTGTATGTTTTAATATCTGTATATAAAGGCAAGCTTGTGAATTAATCATTTATAAGTAATATGTTCTATAAAGATTATAATTAAATTTATTCTAAAAATAATATTTTTAATATATAAATATTTACAAAAAAGGAAATTTATATGCATTAATAAACTGGAAACCACAAATTAATATGTAAGTATAAATTGTTTGGTTATTAAAAATCTTAAGATTCATCTATATATGTATTTATATCCTGTATGATAAATAGCTTTTAAATATCACCCTTGATGAACAAAGATCTTTCTAACAGCTTCTTGTTGAGAAGCCATTGCTTATTAGTCTTGCCATTTGTTGATAGTGGGCAATTGAACAATTTTCCAGCTTTGTTTTTTCTATAGATAAGAATAGCTAGATACTTATTTAATGGTGGATGTTTCTTTTTTTCTTTTTTTTTTGGTTTATCTGTAGACCAGCCACCTGAAAAACAAAATTCTAAGTTTGTTTAGAATTTAAAAAAACTTTCATGTTTACCTAGCCTGGATTTGAACTCCAGATTATAGCTAAAAATGATATTACTATATGACTTTTGTAAAATAAAAAAGGTATTTTGCTTTAACACCTAAAATTATGATTTAACAGAAATAAAAATGTATCATATTTTTTTATAAATCTAGAAATCTAAATCATGATATAAATAAAAAACGCTGAAAAATAATGTAATATCTCTACCATGTATACATTAATATTTTTTTTCTTTTTCAAAATTTGGCTCACAATGTATTTAATATTTGTGGAGTTATTGTTAACCTATTACAATTTTTAAAATAATATACAGTCAAGATAAAGTAATTAAAAAAATAAAAAATATTCAGATTTTTAAAAAGTAGCTTCTTACAAGATGAAGAAATAAAAAAGTAAAACAGTCTTCGCATTGGTGGTTGAGTGGTCAGCACAGCTGCCTTACAAGCAGTTGTCCCAGCTTAACAGGTTCGTTTCCCGGCCGATGCTATGACACATGGGAATAGCCCATTGCAAGGCAAAGCTTTTTACAAAGGAACCAAGTACTAACATTTGCACACATCATATATAAAGTGAGTTATAAATTCTTGGTATATTTTTTATAATTATTTTAAAATAAAAATATGAAGTTTATACATTTTTTTATCATCAAAAATTTTTTTTACCTTATTTTAAACTATACAATTTCTGTTATGTATAGTACATTTAATATATTTTTTCATTTATATATAAATATTACTGTGCAATTGTAGCTTTTTAATGCATTTTATCTTTACAAAATGCTTTCCTTATTGAATGTCTTCTTTAAACTTTATATGGATTTTTTTAAATATTTTATCTCGGGTTTTGTTTAAAAAAAAAAACTTGCATTTTTGGAAAGAGTACCATTTTTACAATGAATGTTATCATTATCTAAACTTCAGATCAGTGGTATGGCTAAAATTTTTGGGCCTCTCCATAATTTAAAAAAAAGAAGCCATTTTTAGTGTTTTTAACTTATATCTTAATATTTTTTTAATGTATATATAAATATTTTCTAAAATAGGGAACTGTATGCATTGCCTTGGTTTGCTTTACAATTACTATGCCATTGCTTTAAATCATAATGCCTGTAATTTTTTTTTTTTTTTAATGAGTCTCAGTATTTTCAGTTTCATGACATACTTAGAAGCTGTTTTTCAAATTTGAGTTATACTACTTATTTCAACAGATTATATTTAGTTATATAAATATTCTTAATGTCTTTTGAGATCACTTTATTACAACAAATCTCCATCGCAACTTATAATATATTCAATATTAAGCAACAAATGGCTTTTATATTTTGACATCAATCTGTTAGATATAATAAATTATTAATTAGTTAAATACATTTTTTAAAGAGTTCTGTTTTTATATCATATATGTAAAATGGAAAATATATGTACTTAAAACTAATTTATATTTTGTAACACACCAAATAAGAAATACTACTTTGAATAAAGAATTTCAGTGATTTTTTGCCAAATCTGTGCCATATGCACACATATATCAAAGTATACCTATAAATTGTTTAATAACAAATCAGAATTATATTTTCTGTAACCACTGTAATAGTTTATATATCTAGTGATCATTACAAGAAACTATCAAGAAGTTGCTTTTTTCAACTACGGAACTTTATGATAAATCAGTTAAATGTTTTTGATTCAATTATTCTTGAAGGTTCATCACATTTTTAAGACATTTTTTATAATGCTAACATTCTTTCCATACAACACTTTTCTCTTTCAAGATGATAGTGATCCAATTCATCTCTCTTATCATCTGATTTAAATATTGTTGAGGAATAGCTTTTTATTTCTATAGGATTTGTTTCAATGATACATAATTCCATCCTGCATAGAATGCAAGCAATTTTTTATACAAATGGTGATCCTACATCTTTAATAAAAGTATCTAAGGGAATAATAATGCAGAAAACATTACTCTATAGGTTAGACTACAACTATTTGGTGAAACTTTTTACATGTTTTTTTTCTAGCTAAAAATATACACATAGTTATTTGTGATCTACATTTGCATGACTACAGCAATCATCTGGAAAACATTATAAATTTATCTGAAATCTTCATCTGCTTGAAGAAATTAGCTCTTAAATCATAAGACTCTTTTCAATTTCTTTCAGATCTCTCTCTATACATTTAAATATTATATATAAAAACAATACATATAACCATGATTATTAAAATAGCATAGAGCAACTATTTTTAATAATAATCAAATAATTTATTGCTTTAGAGTTTATAAAAAGTTAAATATTAGATGTGACAAAGCTGAAGCCATTATCTTTGGATCTTAAGTTTTTGAACTGCCATCTCTATCACTGCACTAAAATACACAAAGCATTATGAATTGCTTGTATTCTGTACTTGATGGAAGTTTTATAACATTTAAATAGTGTTTAGAGATAGTAAGAAATTTTTCATGGAGAAAAGCTTTTGTTTTTTTTAACAGAGATTAATATAGATATTAGCTTCTCACTTATTTCTCAAAAATAGAACTCGTATGTAGAACAATATTTAAATCAGGAGATTAATGAGAACCTAAGAGATATTTTTTAAAATGAAACTTGACTGTAAAAGCTGTATAATTATTACAGTATTGTTGGGAAACAATGTTTGCATAAAAATTGGTTGCATCTATGTAGAATAATGATATATCTGCCAAATCATGACAATTCCAGTTTATGTTTTACTACAGGGAAAGAAGTCTAAGCCTTTCTATTGATTGAAAAAAGTATAAATAATGATTCAACCAACATACTATGTGCTTCCAGTTGTTATGCTTATATACTATGTATTTTCATTAGAAAATTGATTTTAAATGGCTACTCATAAATAAATATTCTATTTGTGAAACTGGTGATGAGTTATTTTGATAAATATTGAAATACACAGATAAGTATTCGCCTTTATAGATATGTTTTCTACTGAGATTTTATTTTGTTTTGGTTACAATCCAGCAAGATTTCATCTCTTATATTTAATTAGTAAAGGCATTATCCTCGAGATGGATGACCTTGAAGCATTAAATAGTTTAGTAATTTTGGATTCTGATACTTCAACTAATCAAATAACAACAATTTGATCCTTTTTTAAAAATTGAACAAATTCAATATTCTTCTCAAAAGATTTGTAAAAGTTAAAAAAAGTAACATTGGATATGTATTTCCATTTCTTCACTTTGTGATGTCAAAAATCTTTAAATTATGCTTTTATTATTGTTGTTGTTGTTGTTACAATAATAATGATGATGGTGGTGATGATAATGATAATAATAATAAAAAGCAGAAGATATATTTTATCATCAAAAGAGAAAAGGAAAGTATGTTTAATATAATTTATTTTCTCTTATATCTCCACATAAGAGAAAAAGTGATAGTCCTAGTATGATAAACATCTCTGTACTCTCCATTGTCAGATGTTTCTAACTCAGTACTAATATCTTGCCAATTACTTTATTATGACAGTTGTAATTAAAATTAATTTTGTTACTATCCATCTAACTCCTTTTCATCATGAGCTTGCCCTTATTTATGTTTCACTATACTAGATTGCATAAATACAAAAACATTATAGAAATGGTTACAAGCTAATATACTCCATCATTAAATGTATTAATCAATAACATAGAGAGGGATCCCTTTCTCAATATTAGAGCCACAACATTTATTATATTTGCTCAGTAATTTACTTTTAAATTTCAACCCCTTCCCTCTCCAGTAAAATTAATAGATTTAAACTTTGAATTACAGTTTTTCTCTTATTATTTGAAAATTTGTAAACACATGTAGGTTTGGTAACTTTTTTTTTTTCTGCAAATTTTTATTAAGAAATACCTTTTTTCATTTTATTACCACAAAATATATCATTCATATAATATTTTTTTTTGTACATTCACACAATCTCTTACATTAAATCCCTATTTTGTTTGTTGTCTGAATGAATGTTTATCCTTAACACTGTTTAATTAGTTGCTTTAACAAATTATCAAAATAATGAAATTGACAGCGGTGGAAAAAAATTAATAAATAACTATACTTAATTAAACCATAATTTATATTATGAGCATTTTATGCAAAGGAAGTAATTCCACCTTTTATATTTAATAATCTTTAATTTTTATTATGAAGCAAATTTTCTGCAAAGGGAATAATTCCATCATTACAAAAATGACAGACTTTCAATAGGCCTGCTATATTTTTCATAGTAGAATTGCTCTCTAGTGGCCAGCAAAGAAATTACCCACCTGTTTTTATAAATAAATAACTATATTATTAAAAGTTAATGTTTATCTAAAAGTTAACGAGTGTGGCATTTTATCTGGACTGATAAATCTTTAATTACATACAAAGAAGTTTTTTTTTTCAGGATAATAATGAGAAACTGATAGAATGGAAAAGGCGTTTAGCCAGAGAAACGTTTAAACGTAAAAAATAAAATATTAAAATTTAAAAATTATAAATAAAGTGTAACAATTCTAAAAGTTTGCAGATTATTTGTTAATGCAACCAATTAAAAAAAAAACAATGGCATTTCCATAGACTGAATACTGTCTTGTTTTATTTATATTCTTTTAAAAAATGTTGTTATAATTTTTCCTTTATTTATTTTTTTCTGAGCATAATGGTTTTTTTTTTGTAACCCAATATTCTTAATTTTGTACCTCATAAATACTATAATTTTATTCCTATAACTCATATATTAACTTATATTATCAATAATATATTCTTGTTGCTTTGTCTAATATATATATCAATAACTAGTATTTGCTTGTAAGTATATTTAAAAAATAAGTGCATATTATTTGTTTGCTGATATTTAATAAATTTTAAGTTTGTAAAAAGTCAATTAAAAAAAGATCAGTACATTTTTCTCTTTGTAGATCATAATTTACATTGCATTATTATTATTATTTTTAATCTTTAAAAGGTAATGTAAAAATTAAAAGAAATTAAAATCATTATTTTTAAGTGTAAAACTATTGTCATTTCGAAGTGAAAATGAAATAAAATTCATTTATTTATTTATTTTAAATGCAAACATTACTGAGTAATTCATAACTGGTATGTATATATCATATGTTTATGTATACTGTATTTACAATATGTTAAATTGTGCATTGAATTTATATTTAATAAATGATTTTACCAATATATTAATAATGGTTTTGTCTATATAAAATGTAGTTTTAGTTTAATATTTTGTTAAGTGGTGTTTTTTTAGTTTTTTTTTTTTTGTTATTGTTGTTTTTATATTTTGTTAAGTTATTGATAATTAAGATGATACAAAAATAGTGTTCATTGGTATTAATATTTCTGTTTGAAGACAGATTAGTTAATCAAGCAATAATGCAATGAAATTGTTTGTTACTCTTTTCATACAGTTTACTCTGGCATTTTTAATATTTTGAGTTATATCATAAACTTTAGTTACCTCTTTCATACATATTTAGGCATAAATATGTTTTTATAGACTTCTCTGGGATTTGTTTTTCATTTTATTTTTGCAGAGTGATGAATTATAAATAGATATTAACGTAGATAATTTACCCATTCTACTAGCTTATTCATAAAATGTATACATATATTATGAATGTACACTGTTTTATAAATTTACCAAACCCCAAGATGTAATAACTGAATAGAATCCATTTGTATCTATTGATTATGCTTCTTAATTTATTATCATATTTTTATCTTGACTTGCATGCTACTTTTTGTCTTATTTATTACTTCTTGTTTTAAATTTCAAGTATTAATATCAAAGGAAAAACAAATATGATCTGGAGATGGTGACTCAAATTTGTCTACTAATCATTAATTATCAAATAAAGCTGTTTTTGTTTATTTTCCTCTAATGTTTCATTGGCAGCATTATAGTTTTGTATTGGTGATAGTTGTTAAACATAATTTCAAATGCATAGACTAAATTACTCCTGCAAATCATGCTGAAAATTATTAAAAAAAAACTGCAATGAAAAATCTGAAAATATTTTTAAATGCAGGAATATATCTTTAAAAATAAAGATGAGAATTTTTCAAGCTAATGTTTTTCTGTTATTTTCTTTGGATGTAAAAATTGGTTACTATAGATTTATAGAAAAAGTATTGTTGCTTTTGAACTGTAATGTTGGTGAAGTAAGAATTTAGGTCAAATTAGATCAATTTACAAATGACCAGGTTGAAAATGTCTTATTTTAAATACATGATGAGTTGATCTAATTTATTAGAAAAGTATGTAATAGTCAGAAAAATTAATGACAAAAGAAGAAGAGGCATTGAGATGGATAGACTTCATCATCACAAAATTGAATGTGCCTTTGATCAGTTGGATTGTAAACTATTGCAATAGTCAGAAAAAATAATGACAAAAGAAGAGACATTGAGGTGGATAGACTTTATCATCACAAAAATGAGTGTGCCTTTGATCATCTTGAAAAATCAAATGGGTTGTAGACCATTCTGTAAAAAGTCTATTCTTATGATTACCAGGCATTAAATTCAAATAGTTTTTAATAATAATAATAACAACAACAACAAATAGGAATGAAAATTTTTTTTAAAGTTTACGATGCATGTATAAAATATTAATATGCTAGTATAAAATGTATTAAGAAGGTGCCAAGCAATGGCAAACCCTATGCTTAATTTTAGCACTCTATATCTAATGAGATAAACGATAATGTGAATGTCCCATTAAAAAAAATGGCAAGTGTCTGTTTATTTCTTCAAGTTGCCTGAAGCGCTATCTCTTAAAAAAAAGGGTGTGTGTATTTCATAGTGACATAGTTTAGCATACTCACCACAAAAATTTTATGCTAGCATGCTTAGAGTGTGACAGTGTGTTTTGTATCTTAAACCATGATGGAATAACATGCTAACATTAAATTTTGGTTTAAGTTTGGAAAACTGCTACTGAAAAGTTAGAAATGACTCAAAATATATGCAGCAGTGAAGCCATAATGAACAAAAATGTTGTCAAATCTTTTGCCAGATTTTGTGATGATAAGGTAAACACTAAAGATGATCTATGAAGATACAAAACACATCACATTTCATGACATAATTTATGAATTAGGCATGAGAATACCTTAAAATATTTGTGATGAATAACTAAACTATATTGCTAAATAAGACTTGCATTGATTCAGATTTAAGACTGCAAACAGTTTGGAGAATCACTCATATTTTCACTGAGACACACTGTGCATATGTATGTATATATATAATATGCAAAAACATTATTAAAAAATGGGGAATATAATTTAGTCTTTTTCCCATATCTTTTGATTTAACTTCACTGAAAGTAGAAATTAAAAGTACACTATTTGTAAAAATCATAAGACAATTATTGGGGGGGGGGGTAAAATGCACTCATTATCAAATATATCTTTTTTAAGAAAAAAAAAGTTTTATTTATATTTAAAATACTTCATATCTATTTCTGATGTTGTTTAAGCTTGCAAATAATCTTAGCTCTGGATTTATGTTTAGTTAAAGAAGCAGATGTTTTCCTTATATGACAAACTAGAAATTTAAATAGCAGATATTTTAAGTAAACAATTATCTTGAATGATTATTTATGCATGGTATATATATCTGTTTATGCTTATACCAAATATTAATGTATAAGTAATTAAACATTTTTATTTTAATATTCATTAAATAAATGCCATAACGTATATGCGCAGATACATACTTTTTTTACTCCCAGAGACATATATATTTACATAAACACATAAACTTGGAAACATTTTCAATATGGTTTTCTATACAAAATTTTAATAAAGACGCTTTTAAATATTATATATTTTTTGAAATATGTATGTGTAAATGAAACGCCTTTCAAGAGGTTCATATGTCTTTATTGCTTGGGGTTTTTTTTATACCTTATCTTTAAAAAGAAATATGTTTATTTAAATTTATTAATGTACATATATGTATACTTTTAAATTACTGTTTTAATTTTGGCAGTTGGGCATATTTCTTACTCTACTAACTGTTTATTATTTCTGAGTGGGATTTATCTAGTAGATATACACTGGCGCACTCTTGGTAATATTTTTGTTGACAATAATAGCAAAGTGATTGAGTAACTTAGAATCAAATTTAAGTCTGGGAAAATTAAGAAAGGGTCACTAAATCATATGTTGACAATGATCAAATGACAGCCGATTTGTTTAGATTGGAGGAGCTTTAATGTTAAGGGGCCTGATTACATCAATATTAAAATAAAAAAGATAGCTTAATTGTTAGATATATTTTGAAAGTACTATCGTTCAGTAATTAAGTAAAAATTAGAAAAGTCTCAATTGATTTTAGAGAAGTTGATGTTTATAAGATTGTTAATCTATAATCAAAAGATAAAGATAAACTAAACAGACTCACTGGGGAATAGTCAAGGAGAAGAGCACTGACCAGACTTGTCTGTTGGTGGTAGATGAGAATTTAATCAACTTTTTTTTTTTTACCATCTATCTAAGAATAGTTAAATATGCATTTACATCAATATTGAATTGGTAACTGAATTAGGTATGAGCTGGTTATTTTTTCTTTTTCTTTTTTCTTTATGGGCTGGTTATTTGAAAGAAAAGTTCTAAGTCTATTTTAAAAAATGTTCACATTTTTTTTTTTTATGCATAGCATAATAAGTGTGTGAACTAGTGCATCACTGACGCATTAAATAATGGTGGATATATTGACAAGAGTCTGTCTTTAATTACTTTGTTTGTTATTTATTTCACTGAATTGCTAAAATATTTGCTGCACTTGTAATTAACAGTTATCTTTAATAGATTTAAAACTATTTCGTTTTTCAGCGAAATGTCCATAATAGTTTTATTAAAATTACAATGTTAATTTCTTTATTGTATGGGATTGCAGCTTCTTTTTAATGCAGGTTTTGATGAAAGATGTAGATTTGTTGAGAATATGAATATATTTCTTAAATGGTTATAATTGCAAGGGTTTTTATCTCGTTCTTAGCATAGCCAGTGAATTGAACTTTATATCGCAGTACTATTTAACTATATAATTATGTGGTTTCTTGATCTGGCATGTGATGTTTGAACAATCAAAAGTTAGGCTAAGATCAATAGTTTTTTTAAATAATTAAATGGCTAATTGTTTTTGAGGTGAAGTGATGTTTAATTATTAGAAGTGGCAGGTTATGCTTCAATCCAGAAATCTTTAGCTCTTCATGAAGTCCATCATTTTGTCACTGCAGTAAACTGCACATGACAACTGTTTAGCTTGTGAGAATGTATAAAGTCATTAAATATAGCTAATCATAAACAGAATTAATTAATTCATCAGAATGGATCAAAGTTTTCTTTGTTGAAGAATAATTTTATGTTTCTCTGGTTATAATCATTTTAACTGAGAGGAGAAGAAACAACAAAGTCCACTTTCTAATAAATAGTGGAAAAGTTCTAAATAAAATAATAGTTTGGTAAATTTTTTTACAGCTTAAAATAACAGTTCCATCAAAATCATTTCTCAAACTAACTTGATTTAATTATAGTTTTTACATTTTATTGCAATTTGTATTTACAATCTTAAAAAATATAGCAATGTCACAAATAAATTTTTTCCCTTTTTGAGAGAGCATAATTAAAAATATATATGCTAACAAAATATTATATGATTTTCTCTATTTACATTTAACATCTCTAAATATTAGTAGTAATTTCTTTTATTTACTCAGTCCCAGAAATATATATTATAAGTTTGTGTAATAATTGGACATTAAAAGTACTATCAGATTCAAATCTTTATACTAATTTATAGATATTGGTCATCTTCAGAGATTCTTGGAGCAGAATAGATTATGAATGGAATTCTCTCCTCATTGAAATTGAACAATAATTATAAACTATGAATTTAATACTATCAAGGTTATTCAAACTTAGAATATAGGGTGAATAATATTTCTGTAGTGTAATTTTCACTATACCACTCTCATGCAAGGTAAGGAACAATTTCTATTTGCTTTTAACACCTTGTGGAGGTATGTAATCATAAACATATGACCATAATCCCCAAGATGCACATTTTATGTTGAACCAGCAATCATCAGTTCATTATTGTATAATCTCTAGTCTAATGAATGATTAATAAAAAATTATTAACATAGAATATATGGCTCTAGAGTAGAGTAAAAATAATGAATTACTGATCATAAATGCTATTTTAATTAAATATAAGTATCAAAAAAATTTAAGTAAATAAAACAATATATACATGCATAAATTTAAGTAATATTGATAGTTTTTTAAAAAAAAAAAATTAATAGTAAGTGTATAACAAATAATAACTATTAAGCTTAATTTTTTTAAAATGTTTGTGACACTTTATGAATTGTGTAATTGTTATTTTCTGATTTCTTCGGGTTCAGAGGTATAAGCAATAGATTACATAGTATTTGATCATATTTGGGGTTAATTTGCTATTATTTGCCACTTCCTTTATTCATATTTAAAGCTAAGTTATTATAAGAAGCTATACTGTTTAGAGATAACTGTAAAATAGATTTAATTATAATCATTGAGATATATTGTTAAAATTAATGTTATAATAAACTTTTTTGTATCATTATTAATATCAATAACTATTTTTATGTTTATGTTTTTTAGTTCATTATCCATTGTATTTTGTTCACAAATATGTTACCTTATTATTTGTTTCTTTATTTTCATTTTACAGAATTCATGGAGATGATGGCAGCTTAATAATCCTAAGTTGCCCAAAGGTGAAGTAGCTCTGGGTTTAAGCTATTGTTTAATAAAATTCATTTACAAATAAAAATGAATTTATTATATTTACCAATTCAAATATTTCTAAATGTAAAATGCTTTGTAAATATTTGTATTAGGTCATACTGAATTCTTTCTCTCCACTCTAGAATCAATAAAGCAAATAATTAATCAATGAATATTATATGTCAGTACCTACAGATTCAAACCAAGCATGTTCTGTTAAAAGAAAGTTATTTGGGCAGAAATTGTTTGTAGGAATCTGTCTACACTACCCTCTAATGTTCATTAATTATTTAGTGCTTACACAGAGTATGGTTTTAATCAGATAAAAAATCACTATTGTCTAAATAATATAGTGCAAACTATTTATACTGGTCAGGTACGATTATTCTCCAATCCAATTAGGATGCTAAAAATAATAATGAATATTGAAAATGAAATTAATGACTATTAGGATTCTACTTATTAATATATATAATATAGCTGTAATGCATAAAGCATAAATCTGTAATATATACTATGAAACAGGAATATATTATGAAATTTTAAACAATTTAATCTGATATTAATCCATTGATTATATTAATAATTAAAGCAACAATATATTGAAGAAAGCAGCATATAATTTTCTGTTTACTGTCAATATTTGTATTAGGAGCAGTAATTTAGTTAATTCATTCTAATTCTTGGGTAATTCATTAGATTCTAATATTACATTCAAATCCCCAGGTTAGTTTCCGGATATTAGCTTTCTTATTTTAATGTTCTTCACGAGGAGGTCAATAGGAAAAAGCTAATGCCGAAACTTGGATATAGCATCACCATATTGTATCTATTGATTTCTCAAGTTTATCTAGAGATTAGTTTTGGAGTAGAGTAAAAAAAAATGAGTTCCTGCTCCTAATACTGAGATTAATTATTAATGAAAAGTGTTTATGCATTCCCAGAAATAGACTTATTACAAAAAGGATAATTGATAAACATGAATGTATTTGTAGTTTTTGCATTGGCCTGCAAAATCATCTCAAATTTGTATTCTTTAACTTTTTGTTCTTGAGTAATTGCCAATGAATGATAATCAGAAGAAAAAAAAATACACAATTTTTAAGTTATTGTTTCTTTGTCTTTAAAAAGTGTTGACTTGGAAATATTTGAGAATATTTTATTTATTTATTTTAAAAAAGAATTAATTATGACAATATCTGAACAAATTCTAAACAAAGCATATTCACAAAAAGATATAACCATATCTAGCCATATTGTTATTAATTGTGGCATTTTTTGAACAATAGCTTATCCTAATTTGCAATTGTAGAGAACCGTGTAGAGTAGATTTAGAAATAATTTTTTACTGTGTGATCCTTTGTTTACCTTTTTTTTTAATGAAGGTATTTTTTCATTGAAATACTTGTACTAGTTATTTCTAAAGATTCAAAAATAGATATTCACAAAAAATACATCAAAGAATGTATTTGTGTGGTGATTTTAATGTAAAAAATTAAAATATGATTAAAATTCTAATTATTTTACCATTTATAACAATTTAAAATATTACTTAGCACATCAATGATTGATTGCTGATGTGTTGTTTTTATATTATTGTATCATTTTTCTTTTAAACTTATTTAAACTGCATGAGACAATTATGCTCTCTACCTTCATTTACTACCATTAATGCAAGCATTAATTTAATCAATGTATTCTAAATATCAATACCAAAGTTTGCCAGCTAATCCAGAATCTAGAAGCTAAAATTTGGTATTGCTATCTGATGTTTATTGATTAGTACCAGTGCTATTAACATCCAATTAGTAGATTACTAATTAAGAAATTTATTTAATTTTAAATGAGCTACTTTCAGCTCAACTTTATAAAATATATTTAGTGAGAAAGTATCTTCAAACTTCCTGATAAGAAACTTTTTATAGATTGAGAAAAACATTAGTTACTATTAGGATAGATTTTATATATAGATTGATCTTTTCACAATCCAACCTTAGTTATTCCTGTTTGTTATATGTGTTATATTTGTATAACAATCCTTTAATATCCATTTCTTACCCCTTTCAAATCCTTTTCCTGCTTCATTAATCAATTTCTTTTTCTTTTCTTTTTTTTTGGTGGAGGTTATTCTTTATCTTTTCCTTTCTTTTTCCTCTTCTAGAGTTTATGGAAATGATGACAGCCTAACTTTCTTATCAGGTGATAATATAATTTTAAGTCATAATAGTTGGGATAGTTATTGCAAATAGTCACTAGGGGACACTACCTCTTATTTTTTTTGGTTGAATTTGCAAAAACGATCTCC
Source organism: Epiperipatus broadwayi (assembly GCA_028023455.1). Taxonomy (NCBI): domain Eukaryota; kingdom Metazoa; phylum Onychophora; class Udeonychophora; order Euonychophora; family Peripatidae; genus Epiperipatus; species Epiperipatus broadwayi. The sequence goes on along the minus strand of JAQFVV010006199.1, from coordinate 19,467,967 downwards.
TATTAAAAGTGTGGTTGCGCATGCAAATAATTTTTTTTTTAAAAAAAAAAAAACTTTAAATAATAATTTGTTTAATTTAATTCCGAGTTGATTTTTTTCTTATTTAATATTTATAATGCATATATGCATGTTATTATATATATATAATGAACATAAAATAGTTTTACTATATTTTTATTCATATTGTTGTTGTTTTTTAAATTCTATTTAGTCTATCAGAATTAATTACCTCAACTGAAATGTATTTTGTTTGTATACTAATGTGTATAGAATTGTGTATATTTATTTGCAAGATAACATTTTATTTTTTTTAAACGAATTTATAATTATTTTTTTATCTCAATTGAAATGTATATATTTTGATGGTATACTAACGTGCATAGAATTGCATATATTTACAAAATATTTTATTTTTTAAAACGAATTTATAATTGTTTTTATTTATTTCATCATGACATAATTAAAATAAGTTTTTATTCCTAATTTATAATAATATTTAAAATTGACTCTGCAATTCAAAATTTATTTCTTTTTTGTTGTACAATCATACATATTACTTATCTGACATTGAAACAAAGCTTATTAGACATGCAACGTATTAGGAAATAGGCTAGTATAATTTAATTAAAGAGGGGGGAGGGTGTTAATGAAAGTAAAAGAATAGTATGTACTCACTGCTGTACACATGCACATTAATATAGTATTAAAACAAAATCAGTAGTGAAACTGAAGATATATATGATAACAGTAGAGGAAAACAATTATTATTTAAGGCTAGAAGGAAAAACAAAGAAACACTAAAAAATAAAGATTTAAATTTGTCATATGATGCATGTGGATGCAAAACAGAAGATAAAGAACATGTAATAAATAGTGTGATAAAAGATCATGAGGATAAAGAATAATAGGCTTCTTTTAAGTCAATTTTTAAAAAACGAAAATTTAGAAATAAATGAAAAAATGTGAATAAACTAGAAAGAATAGAAATGAATAATAGAGACTTGTAGGAATACATCTTATATATAAATTGACGGTATCTAATACCAGTAATAAATGACTTTGAACAAAATAATTACTTTAGACCATAACATATAACAACATTGTAAAAGGATAACTAATGGATTTACTTCCTAGACCAGATGAGACTATAGTTTAATAATAAAAATGTCAATAAATATGAGCTTATAGCTTATTATTTATAGATAATCTTTTTAAATATATTTTTAGTAAAAAGGGCATATATTTATCCAAAGTAGAGATTAAAAAAGTTACCTCTAAAGATTTTTAATTGCTTCTGAAAAAGCTTGATTAAAATAAATGTGATAAGAATATGTCTAAAAAAAAAGACAGTTAAAGGGAGATTTTTTTTTTTTTGCCAAAATGAATTTTGATATAGAGAGATAATAAGAATTGGAGATATGATTAAAATTAATAACAATAAATAGTATTTTTATCAACGCTATTGCTAAATTAAATATTAATTTGCTGAAGAGATACATTTATGATAGATAATATGAATAAATGATATTAATTAAAATGATGAACAAGGCTGGAGGAGGTGGTAAATAAGGCATAAGGGTGCCGATACAAGAGGAGCTCAGGGACGCGGAAACAGTGCAGAATTAAGAATAATTTATTTTTGTTCTGTTATGAATATTATTTAATGTTATTGATTCATTATTTCTACAAAATAAGGAAATATAAACATATTAAAATAAATAAACATTTCTTTCTACAGTTTGTTTTTCTCTCTGGATATTCTTAGTATGTCTTCTTATGCTGGGTTTACATGATGCGTATGTCAAATCACATTGCTATGTGATCCGAAAATGGAAGTCCATTTTACTATTAATATCCATATCATTTATATATATTGTGATTATTTGGTATTTGTATAATAATAAACATAACTTCAAATTTTTTTTTTTGATTTATAAAAATACTAGCTTAAATTTACCATATCCAACAAATTTTTTTAAAAAAAATCCTTCTCATTTTTTATAGCTTTTGAAATTCTTGTAGCAATTGTAATTTAGTTTTTAAAAAAACACACACACACACAATAAAGGGCAATATGCTAATAAAATGCATAAAGCAAAATTAGTGTACACAATAATGGAAAAGTTAAATAGTGTCATAAACTTTTAATGTAAAAATTGTGTTGGTGCTAGTATGAATATTTATGTTTCTCTGATATATTTGAATGTAAAGGAATACCATTTTAAAATATTTAGGTAGAGATATTTTAAATCTAAAATAAAATCTCAATTATTGTGAGAATGATAAATAAAATAAAAATCATTTATCTTAATATCTATAATATAAATGTCTGTTCTAACATTGTGATTTGTATATTTAATTTTATTAAAGTATAATATTTTATTTAAATATGTTTTAAAATGTTATGTCCATACCTCTTAACTATGATGTTGTTGAAATGGCAAATTTCAGAAGTCATCTGCTGTTACAGTTAAAACAAATACCGGTACTGTATTTAAAAAATTATTACCTAAACACCTATATTTGGATATTTGTTTTATTAAAACACTTTTAAAATTAATGGGCTTACTCTTTGTAAACAGTTTATAAGAAATGGCTAAAATTCACATTCAAAAAAATAGTGTTTTCTACGTTTCTTGTAAATTATTTTGTCCAATAAATCATAAAGACTTTGCATCAAATTTTCTATTACATGGTTATAATCAATGGAGAAATTTATCTCATACTATTCACATACATGAAAAAAGTCTTATTCTTATAACATATATAAAAATGTGGATGATTTTTAAATCTGACTGACAGATAATAAGACCATTGTTGCAAAAAATAAAAAAACTTATGGAATTGGAGAAAAAACATTGGTCCAATGTGATTTTGTCATTTTTAGTTAAAACTAGCTTAGTTTTACTGAAATGTAATGGTAATTTATAAATTTAGAGAAGTAAGTGCCAACGTGTGAAGAAAATAACTAAAAAGTATCTCACATTGTATTTACATAAGAAATAAGATCAACAGATTCAGAAATTAATATGAATTGTTGTAAAATAATTGGGAAAAAAAATGAATGTATTGACTGGAGTTACGGAAATAAAATAATGGAGATGGGAGTTGTTTTAAGTTTGTATTGAGCTGATCTTTGACATGGTATTTAAGACTTTGACAAAAAAAAGTTATATCACAAGTTTTAAACAAATTAAATCACACATATGCAAATTAAATATGTTATCTAATTGTGAAATAAGGAGAACTTTACTATGATTATACCAAAAGTTAAAAAATAAATTTTAAAGAGTATAAAAAGGTTTTAAAATAATGATGATAAAATGGATGCATTAATAACTGAAAATGTAATTAGAAACAATTTTATTTCATAAGCAAAACTATCCAACTGTTTAATTTTAGTCAAAAAATAGGTGTAAGTTTGTTGATTGGAGACTTAAGTGAATTCAATTATAGACTATCCATTAGTAATTGACTATTATTATCACATAGGCATCCATAAATATAAATATTATACTTACTTCTGCTTGACCATAATATATTACTTCATCATACGTTCTTGAAATATGTAAATAAAGATATTTGAAAAAAGACAGTTAACTCCAAGATGCATTTTGATGCAATATTTTTTTTACTTAATCTATCTCACAATTTTTATATATATCTTTATCATTTTTTTAATGTCTATCAATACAGAATTTTAAAATTTGATTTATAAGTGTCAAACTTTTTGCATTCACAACTTTATCATCAATTATTTCAGATAAATATATTAATGACTATTACTAATTATTTATTAAACTAGAGATTATTTCTTGAACAGATATAAACATTAAACTTTATTTAAAGATTAATATGTGCGTTTTTAAGTAACATAAACATATAGAATAATTCAACCTCATTTCTTTTTTTTCACATGTAATATTTTTTAGAAATACTTAAAAATTTACTCTATCTTACATTCTTGAAACACATGAATTAAGATATCTAAAAAAGAGAAATTATTTCCAAGATGCATTTTATACTGAACTATCGTTTTTCAGTTGGTCTGATTCACAATCTTACATATCTTATTTATTCATAGTAAATTACTAAAACTCAATTTACAATTGCTAATTTTCTTGCATCCATTCATTTGATAACATAATCTTTAGATAAATACAACAGTGATTATAAATAATCTTTTATTACACTAGAGATTATTATATCATTTCTAGCCTAGTTATACTTTAAATCCAATTAAAGATTAATATATATTTTAAAATGAAATTGTAATGATTTGATATTGTTACATTTTCTTTTACCATTGTCAAACTCCCTCCACTCACAACTTTGACGCCATCCATTTCAGATAAATACACTAATGATTATTACTAATCATTTTCGAAACTAGAGATTATCTCTAGCTCAGATATAAGCTTTAAACCTCAGTTAAAGATTAATATATCTGATTTTTAAAATTTACACACACTGAGTTATTCACCTTTCTCTGTCCCATATGTAATATCTTTATAGATATAATAAACACCTCAGCACTTACCCAATTCTTTTCAAATTCATATAAATAAAGATATAATACAAGACAAATGACCCCCAAGATGCATTTCATGCTAACCAGCACTCATCAGTTGGCCCAGGTCACTATCTCTCATATATATCTCTATTATATGCAAAGTATTTATCTAGAGTAAATTGTTACATTTTCATTTACCATTGTCAAACTTCCTCCACTCACAACTTTGATGCCATCCATTTTAGATAAATAATACACTAATGGTTATTACTAATCATTTTCGAAACTAGAGATTATCTCTAGCACAGATATAAAGTTTAAACCTCAGTTAAAGATTAGTGTATTTATCTGAAATGGATGGTGTCAAAGTTGTGAGTGGAGGGAGTTTGACAATGGTAAATGAAAGTGTAACAATTTACTCTAGATAAATACTTTGCATATAATAGAGATATATATGAAAGATAGTGATCTGGGCCAACTGATAAGTGCTGGTTCAGCACAAAATGCATCTTGGGGGTCATTTGTCTTTTATTATATCTTTATTTATATGAATTTGAAAAGAATTGGGGAAGTGCGGAGGTGTTTATTATATCTATAATGATTTGATATTATTTAATACTAAACAGATGAAGATATGTACAAGAGATTGTGATCTAGGCTAAGCTAGTTCAACAATAAAATGTATCATGGTCATTTACAGTTTTCAAATGCTTTTATTTGTATGTTGCAAGAAATGTGGAAGAATAGAAATTTTAAAATATCTATAAAACAGTAAACATGGAAAAAAAGAATGAAGTAGGATTAGTGCATGATTATATTTAACTAAAAGAATATATGTATGACATTTAACTGGGTTTATATTTGCAGTAAGAATAATATAATCTCTAATCTAATAAATAATTAATATTAATCATTAATGTGTTTATTTAAAATGTTTTGTCAAAGATCACATCACATGATCACCATTTCTTATGCATATACAAGCTATTAAGACAATAGCAACTCCATACAGTCGTGCCACCCAGTGCTCTCAGAAACAAGACTTCTTACTGATGAAGGCCACAAGCTAAAAATTAGTCTGGAGATATTGGATGACTGGGCACTAGATAGGGATTTTTTGCACAAAACTTTTAGCATTTAATTTGTCTTGATCTGGGTAGCACCATTGTATGGAGAGAGATTGGTACTATTTTGTCAAAGACGTGAGTGCAGAAAGGTTGACATTTGTATACCAAGTTGTTATAATTTGATATTGTAAAATACTAAGCAAATAATGACATATGTAAGACATTGTGGCCTGGCTCAACTGAAGAATGCAGCTTAAGTATATGTAAAATATAAAATTTTTTGTAGTCAGAATTATTTATTATATTGTAAAATACTGGTTGATATTAAGGATTATAAATGTTTTTTGTATTTTAAGTAGACCAAAGAAATAATATAGACATAGTGATTTTTTAATTAAAAAGTTTATATTATATTAATTTAATGTTAGATAATTAATAATATTAACTAAAACTTAGAATGTATGAATCAGATTATTGATATATCCTCTTCTGAGTTCAGTATGAAATAACATATTAGGTGTATATAATAACCAATTTCTGAATTACATGGCTTACAAATGGAGTTTCTCTGAAACTAGTTTTAGTCTTATCATAGATGATAATTCAAATATTGGCTACTATATATCATCTCATTTTATTTTACAATAAATGCATTATAAGGTCCCATTTTACTTCACATAATGTTTATTTCACATGTTAATGTCTATTTAAATTTTTTACTCAAAAGTCATGAACTACAATCACATGATATTATTTAATCAGTGTTAGTGATTTGCCATTGTTTACTATTCTTTTAAATAGAACTTGGTTTTTTTTTTTTTTTTCAAAAGCGTTCGATGATTAGTACTCACAAATGTAACTTTTCAGTTGAGATATTATTCAAACATAAATGTATATAATTTTAATTTTTGCTTGTTTTATTTACTTGTAGAATTTTACAACTTGATGTGTCCATCCTAAAAGCAATACATTTTTTTCTCAGCTGCTCCAAATCCATCTGATATAACTCATTTAAATTAGTCAGCATCTTAGAATTTCTCTCATCCTTTGTGTATGTTTATTTTCTGTCATATGGTCTATGGAGTGAGCATCATGTTCATGTCTGGACGGGAAAAAAAAATAGAAGAAAATCATCGATTGACACCGTTTTTATTATTGCGATGGGGTTTATATTATTAGTAATTATTTAGGGGGAAAAAATTTGAATATATATATACATATAATAAGTTCCAAATTCTTCAATGATTCAAATGATTTGAAACTTAATATATATAAAAAGACTATTTTTCTCGTATCCCTATTTTTTAATGGAAATATATATATATCAATGTACAAAGAGTGGGTTAATATTAATTTGTTTATATTGGGAAGTGATTAACTCAATATGCCAATCAATATGTAAAAAAAATAAACAGTTAATAAAATTATTTTAAAATTTGAAAATAATATTAGTATGCTTTTATATATTATATATTATTGTTGAGTAATAAAACAATGATGCAAACAAAATTTTTAACAATAAAAAAAAAACTATCCTAATAGTTGTTGGATAAAATTTTCTCCCCCAAATCTTTTGACAAATTAAAAAAATGAATATAATTCTTAACTGTAGAGAAGTATCTAAAAAAATTATGTAAATTTATTTATTTAGTTAATATATTATATAATAATTTACCTGGATTTAAAGCTGTAAGCTTACCTTCTGGGATGCTTGATTACTGAGTTTTAGCTATTATAAATCTAAAATATAAACTATTAATAAGACTTTGATTTTTTTACATAACATTAGAACAAATTTGTATGTTTGTGTAAGTGATGCTATAGATATTATTGCTAGACACTACGTCATAAATAATCTAAATGGTACACTTATATTGTATAATTCATGTATAGAATAAATATTTGAACAATATTTAAATATATAATTATTTTATAATGTAATAAATATTAAAGATCTAATATTATTTAACATTAAATTTCCTGAATTATAGTGGACATAAATCTAACTTAATCCCTGAGCATTTAAATAGTAAAGAAATTTTCACATAATTAAATAAATATTCTATTCCGAGCCAAAATGTAATTTTTTCCTGAGAAATTATATGAGTGTCTATGTATTAGGTATGCTGATCTTCAAGATGCAAAAATTTTCATTTCATTTAACAACTAACTAAATATTTAAGTTTCAGACTTGGTGGGAATCTGTTATCCATAATTAAGTATTACTTATATTCATTTCTACAAATACACATAATTAAAACTTGCCTAGATAGATTTATTTTACTTTGACTATTATGTTTACATCAAATTTAAGAAGAAAAATATATATAGTTATTATCTCCATACAACATTGATCTTTTGCTTACCTCTAATGTATAAGGACTATACTAAATGTACATATTCTGCCAATTTCTCTCCTGAGTGTTTAAATGGGCTTAAAGTTCTACATGTAAGGGGTCAGAATAACTTACAGTCAACATGGGTATGACAACAAAATTAGCAAACAGGAGCTTTGAACATGCCATCATTAGATTTTTTATGATATGGATGACTGAAGAGTTAGAGAGTGGAGAAGATTGAAGCCTGTCCATTAAAGTTTGAAAATTTGCTATCTTAATATAAACAGAGTACTGATTACATATGTGTGTTGGAGATAATTAGGACCAATTGATGAATACTGATTCAGCATTAAATACATATATTAGAGATCATTTGTCTTTTTTACATGCATGTGGTCATGTGCATCAATTGTATAAGATGGAATGGATAACTGAAGTGAACTTGAAAATCTGGGTTCAAATTCCCTCTGATTACATCTAAATTAAAATATATATACTATATTTATATTTAAATATTAAATCTGCATTATTAAATCCCATTTGATTATTTATTATTTCATTAGATCATCTTTATGAGAAGATTTTCATTCTTTTATTAAATATATAAATCATAAGCAAAACTGTTTGATTTATGACAGGGATTGATAAACTTTTTTTTTTGAAGAGCCAGATAACAAGTTTTTAGAGGCTTCATGGGTCAATAAAAAAATACAGTGCAATATGTAAATAAAAAACTCCCAAAAATGCATATAAAAACATTTAATAAAAAAGAAATAATAATAGAGATTTAAAAAAATGTATGCTAAGTGCTTTTATTGACTATGCATTAAAAAGAAATAAAATATTTCTTTTTTCAACCACAATTGGAGTTTTTAGATTTAACTTGAAATAAAATCATGGGGGGGGGGTGTCCAGAAATTAATCTAACCAATCCTTATTATAAAAAATAGGGATTAAATTTTATTTCAAGTTAAATCTAAAAACTCCAATTGTTTCTTTTTAATAAACAGTCAATAAAAGCATTTAATGTAGAAAAAAATCTATTATTGACATAGTAAATGAAAATGGAAAACTACACTGTACTTTAAATTGACTGGGCACTTATAGTTGATATACATATATCAAATATTTCTGCTATAAGTTAAAATGTATATCCCTCGTGTATATATCATATTTAATATGAGAACATAAATGTATATATGTTGTAAATGAACTTCACTTAATAGACATATAATTTTATTTTAAATCAATATCACACATATAGTGTATATAAATGATTAGATATTTCTGCAGCAAGTTAATATTTATATACTATTAATATATATTATATTTAGTAAGTGTACATAATTATATATGTATAGTAAATCAGTAATTAAGTTTTCTATTTAAAATTGTTTGATAGTTTTTATTTTCAAACAGTTGATTTTTAAAAAAATGCTAAATTAGAAAATTGGTGATCATTATGTAAAATAATTGTTGCAAATTTTTTTTTTTTAACTTTTCACAATCATTTTAAATAATGCTTTCTAGTTTAACTTTATATATATGTAACAATTATTTTAAAATAAAAACTATCTCACAATTTTAAATAAAAAACTTAGTTACTGATTTATTATACATATATAATTATGTATACATACTAATTATGATATAATTTAAAATGGTTAAAAGTGTTATTAAATTGAAAGAAATAAAATATTTATACTGTTCTCTTACAGTCACATTTAAAACAAATCCAAGTTCTAAGAATAATAGTTAACTGCAATACATGTTATTGAATATTTTTAATATTTTCCTGCCCTCTATTCCACATCTAAGAAACTAGTTGATATACTAAAAAGGTAAGTGTTCTAAATGGATTATGCTGGTATAAATTAGCTATATCCCAATTTTCAAGCAATTCTATTGAATTTAAATATATTAAATCTTGATTTTAAAATTTCATTCTAAATTGAAAAAGATCAAAAGTATAAAAAATCAATTTTCCAACTTCAATAAAAGCATTTAAAACATTTTTATATATGGATGAGAACAATATAATGACTTATTTTCTATTATTTAAGATGTTCTATCAATACATTTAATTTTTAAAAGTTTTTTTATAAAAAATAATTTTCATTATCTTTTTTTAATACATAGTACAGGCTTAAACCTGCATTTATATATGTAATATATGCGGGATTCGGACTCAGACTTTCACACGACCCACTACTCTCAGTGCCATCTCATATTGCTGATCCACCTGATCACACACATGTTGAAAAGATAAATAATCACCAATATACGTATTTCATGCTAAACCAGCAATCATCAGTTGGTCCAGATTACTATCCTCACTCATGTATATAATCAGTGCTCAGCTGATTATTTATCTTTTCAACAGGTGTGTGATCAGGTGGGTCAGCATTATCTTTTTTTATAAAAAGTTCTATTCTTTCAGTTTTAAACTATTTAATTTAAAAAATATGCCATTCTTCTGTTGAAGGATAAAATAAAGCAATTTTTATGTTTTTCTTTACAAAAATGAAAAAATTACCCAGCTTGTGCTTGTATAAAGAGTTGTTAGTTTCACTTTCTGGCTGTGATTATTTCATAATCAAAAAAAAAAAAATAACTTTTTGTTTTACTTGTTGATTATTACAAGATTGAAAAATAATAATTTACTGTTTGTTGATTATAACGAGATATTTTCATTCAGAGCACCATTGCATGTCATGGACAAGATAAAAACATTGTAGACCAGACGTGGCCTACAGGCAACAGTCTGTTGATACCCGATTTATTATGTCAAATGTTTCAAATATTTAATTTTATAGGTGACCAATTTTTATTCTTTCACATGTATGTGTAATCTGAATTTAGATTATTAAAAATTATTTTAAAATGCTGTGGTTTGTTTAATATATTTTAATTCTCAACAGCTACAATGGGATTTTATAACATTAATGCTTGGTAGAACTATAATCTGAAATCACTTCTAAAAAAGTATGATATAATTATGTTTTCAAATTTGTTTTTTTTTTTTTATTATAAGCATTATTTACAACAAAGTATATTTATATAAAAAATTTAATTATAAAATTGGAAAAAAAAATTGTTGAAATATAATTACTTTCATTTAGAATAGCTTCTAACTGGAATAACTTGGCTGCTTTCTTACATTGAGTTATTATAATGAAATAAATTTGATTTTATTTATTATATGCTTTACTTAATACAAAAAATATAATATTTGTTCAAAAAAGAAAAAAATGTAACCATAGATTACAAAATGAGAGCTTATATTTGGAATCAATTGGATACTTTCTTTTAGAAAAAGAACAATCTTTCTATAGTAAATACATTTGATTTTTAGGTAAACATTGCAAATAATGAAATAAATTATTTTTATTTATACTGCTCTTATTTCAGATGTGTTGATTATTTTAGAAAAATTACAATTTGTTAATTTGATGAAATAAATTTGATTTTATTTATTACAGATATAATTTATAATAAATATAACATTTGTATAAAAAAACCATTGATTACAAAAAATGGAAAAATAAAATTACACTTGTCTATATGAGGTACCACTGCCCCCCCCCCCCCCAAGTAATATAAAACACAATGTGAGAAAAATTTAAACTAATTTGATTTTTGCAAAATACATTACCACGGAAAAATACTAGGGTGGACAGCTGTTCAATTTTAAAAATTCTATAAAATAAAGGCATATGAAAATTTCTTGTAATATCAACACTGGTTACAGCTAATGAAAGTTAAAAAGAAAGTTCAATTATCTTAAACTTTCATTCCTAGATTTGAGGTTTTCTATTTAAATAAACTATTAGTTTTAATATATTTTTTGCATATTTGATTTATAATAAGATATAAAAAGTGGAACCATTTATTTCCATGAATAATTAATTCCACATAATTTAAAATGAATTTGGTTATGCTTTAAAATCTGTATGATTTATAAAAATTTGCATAATAAGCATGTGCCTTGTTTTGATTTAATTTAGTAAAAAAAAATGGAGCACTAATTTTTGTATTTTTTATTTGGAATATAAATTAAAAAAACATTTAAAATAAATAATACAAATCACAAATAATGTAAAAATGTATCTTAGATTAAATGACCATTTTGATGGAAATAAAAATTTTTAAATAGATGTCTTTAGATATTGTCTTTATCAAAATGCATAAATATATTATAATACTAGCAGATTGAATATTATGTAATTGTAAACGAAGGTTTATTCCCAATATTATGGTTGATAATCATACTGTGAAATGTTCTATCAGGACCAGCACATGTAAAAAATATTAAATAGTGAAGCATAATTTTGAAGTAGCTATTCCATTGCTAAGCATATACACAAATTGGAAATCCTCCTATTAATGCCATATATTATTTGAGGTTTCATGTTCGACAATTTAAATATATATTCAATTTTACCATTATTGACATTAACTTTGATACTGGATATATCTGTTTCCATTTTTTTAAAAGACTCGTTTATCTTAATTGTATTATATTTTATTAGATTAAAAATTAGGCATTTTTTTGTGAAGGCATGTCGCAGAAAAAGAAAAGAACCGATTACTGTAGCGCTGGTGCTTGATATGTATTAGTAATAATTTAATAAAAAGAATAATTAGGAACAAAATTTTTAAATTATTTTAAATCATCCATGAATTTTGAATGATTCCAGTTTTCAAATATTGATTTGAGATATTCACTTCATTAAGAGATGATGTGTGGGATTGCCATTTCTCCAAGAATAAAAACGATTTGAGGGCCAGTTTGAAATAAATTTAAAATATTAAATTCTACATTATTAAGATATGTTTGTACCAAGTTTAAATAGTCTAAACAGTTTTTAAGAAAAAAAAAATTTAGGCTAGTTTGAAATAAATTTAAAATATTAAATTTTACATTTTTAAAATATATCTATCTCAAGTTTATATAACAATCTATCTAAGCAGTTCTTAAGAAAAAGAAAAAATATATGTTTCTATTGTTTAAGTCATGTAAACAGAATTTGAGAATTAACATTTATGCACATCTAATGATAACGTTAAAATCAGTAGTATATATACATGAATAAATTAATATTGTATTTGTTATTAACTTAAAAGATTTGATTACTTGTTAAAGAAATTATTAAATTTTCTTTTATATCCCTCGTTAATAATTTTTTTAAATTTGTGAGGATTTAAATATTTTATCTTGTTAGCACGTACACATAAAATATATTTCTACTTACTGGATAATGATATGTTTTGCACTGTATATGTATTGTATAATTTATTTAATGGTTGCTGTGCTCAGGTTACCAATAGATTTCAGAGTTTACAGGTAGTGGAATAACTTTCAGACATGAAGGTCAACTCTGAATAACAATAAATGCCCAACCAAGAGTACTTTCTGCAGCGTCATATATAAGTTGTTGATTCATTAAAGGGTATGTATTGTTTCTACACAAATACACTTTTATGTTTCCCTCTTTTTCTTTTTAATTCGTATAAATTGCGTTATGAGAATCTCGTGTCATCCCCCTATATTAACTGTGACAATGGAATTGTGTGTTTGCGCAATTATACTACTATTACTTACCCCCCCCTCCACTTCTCATTATTTTATTTCCAATTTTTTTTCATTACTTTTTACTCAACCTAAAAAAAAAATTTCATCTTTTTTTTCTTCATTTTATTGAGTCCTTAATTTCATAATTTGTTTTGCATCTTTCTTAAACTCATTACTTTCCAATAGTAAATAGGCTATATATTCTTTCCCATATTTATCAAATGCAGATATAAATCAAACAAAACATCACATGACTTCTTAGCTTATTTTCAGCATTTGTATTAGGAAAAGTAAACAGCGTATATAATAAAATTCTAATATTTTTAAATAAAGGTATTAGGAAAAAAAAGGTCATCTATTCTGATATTATAATATATTTTCTACTTGTTTTAAATTAAGAAAATTTTTCCAATATATGTATTGTAATAATGTGAAAGCTAAAACCTTCAACAGATACGCCTTTAAACATGCTTACATGACAGCCAATAAGATCAAATAATGACATCACATGGACCTCTCAATTCTCAAACACAAGTCAGAACTATAAGAAAAAGATGGGACCCATCTTAATCTATGCCTCAATTTATATATAAATAAGCCAGACTCAAGCATTTTGAACTAAGAGTGTGAAGCTGGCTTATTTATATATAAATTGAGGCATAGATTAAGATGGGTCCCATCTTTTTCTTATAGTTCTGACTGGTTGAGAATTGAGAAGTCTATGTGATGTCATTATTCGATCTTATTGGCTATCATGTAAGCATGTTTAAAGACATATCTGTTGAAGGTTTTAGCTTTCATGTTATTACAATATTATCTGTTTATGCTTAATAAATTTGATATATTTACATTTATTAATATATATATTGTGGAGAAAGGAAAGAAATTAAATTTGATATTGAGTACTGATAAGATCCTATTTAAGAGTTTGTTCACACATTTAACAAAAAAAAAACTTAAATGAGTTTTAAAACTTTTTAATTTGTTCACATGATAGTAACAATTGTATTTACTTGAGGGACAGATGATATTATTTTTAATGGTTGAAAGACAAGGTTAATTCAATATTTTATTTAGAGACCTCTATTGTAAAACTTGAATAAAAATGGAGTAAATAGAATGAATTGCTGCTCCTAATTCAGATAAATATAAATCCTTACTCCATTTTTAACACATTTGTCTAAACTTTCTGCTCTTCTCTTAACTAGATTTCTGAAAGTCATGATATTTTGCTAATTTTGAGGTGCTTTGGGGTAGTACAATAGTACTACTATCACGTCAGCTTTTTTTCACTACTTTGTAGTTATCTATATTGTTAGTCTGCTGGTTTATCTTTTTTTGTAGTAGAAATTGGAATTAAACTTATTACTTTAAAATATAAATATGCAAATTTCAAACTCAAAAAAACTGTCAATGCCCTGATTTGTTATAATATAAATAAACTGACAGCATCACCAATCAGTAGATTAATTGATTTAGATTATTCTAAACATGCATTTTTTAATATTTCAAAAAGAGTCTTGCATTGGTGGTCGAGAGGTCAGCGTGACTGCCTTGCACTTGCAGGCAGTTGCCTGGGTTGCGGGTTCGCATACCAGACAATGCTATGCCACTTAAAAAAGAAAAATTGTAATTTTTAGTAATTTATTTACATATTTAAACTTATTTATGCAATATATTTGTAAAATATTTATTTTGAATAAAAAAAAATGATTACAATTATATTTTTATTGTAAAATATTTATTTTTAAAAAGACAAGGTATTAAAATCATAATTATGATGAAGTGGAAGTTATTATTACTAGTTAAAAAGAATTGCTTTCATAAACATTGGTAAAGAAATTTTTTGTGGTAATGAGTGTAATTTTGAATTTTAAAATATATTTTCATCCTTTTATGATGTCTCAACTAAAATTAATTTCCATTTTAAAAATGAAATCCATATAAATATTTCATACAATTTTTATGAATAGACAAAGTTACAAATTAGCACAAAGAGGGCCATTGTTCTGCTACATATTCAGTTTATTATTTTATTTTTCAAAGTTCAAATATTAATTTTTAGAATTTTTTTGTTTGTAAACTTATATAACAAATGATATAAAGTGTATTAAAATATGATATAAAATAAATGTTTAATTGCAAAAATAAGATAGCGCAAATAAGACATCTACTAGGTCTTAAAAGTGGAAAGAGTTGATAATGAATGAGTTGATCTTCAGTTTCAATATCAGTATTTTATTTGATAAATTGTTTTTAATATTAATCCAAGATATAGTATTTATGCAGGAATAAAAAGAATCTCTCTTATTCCTATGACTCAAATTCTTTTATATGAGCAAATCTGAAGAACTGTTGAAGAGAGTGTGAGTAGATACTCACTTTAAATTACTATTTATGATGTTTTTTGACTGAATGACTTCGGTGTAATTACTTAGAATTTATTTAACGTCATTCTTACTGAAACTTAATTATGAGTAAATAAGCAAATATTTTATCTAGCGCCGTGCTTGCAATTATATTGGTCTTTTATTATAAATTTTTTGATTAATTTACTTAATAGTTTATCTCATTCCTAAAGAGCATTTTTCATAGTTTTTTAATACAATATATTTATTATAAATTTTAATAGAGATACAGTGAAATATCTTTAAAAAAATAACATTTTCTTTTAATCACAAAAAATAGCATCATCTTACTTCAAGCAAATGTTTAAATCACTTTAAGGAATAAAAAAATTTAATTAACAATTTTTGGTAATTGCGTGAATTAAGTCTTAACTATGGTGCATTATTATTAGCATTCAATGCCAAATTTAGAATTCACTTCTTTCTCCAACATAATTCCATATATTGAGAATTTTCTTTTTAGTTCAAAATAACCATTTATTTTATAGATATCAAAAGGAATTTATCTTGGCAGTTTTTATTTTCTTCACGTATAAATATTACAAGCTTCTTTTATTATATATAATAATTTATTAAATGATACTGTGGTTTATCCTCAGCTCACCTTCAATGTCTGCAGTAATTAATTTTATGTATTCCAGAACCATCATATGTAATCCTGAATACTCTCAGGAACTTTGATGTATTCCAGAACCATCATATGTAATCCTGATTACTCTCAGGAATTTCTACTTGTAAGTGAAATTCAATGCTTCAGAATTTCAAAGACTAACAGCCAAAAACTAATCCCATAATTTAGATATAGCACTATCATATATATTAAGTATTTAAACTTATAGCAGATAATTTTGCAGTAGAGCAGATTAAATTATTGTTTTAATGTAATAATTTATTATGTGAATTAATCATTTTTTCCCCTTACTCATTAAAATACATAATAATTTAGGTTAAATATTTATGAGTACATAGATAATGATTTAGATAATTTTGCCATTCTTACACGAAAGCCATCTCAAACCAATAAAAACACTCCAATAATCAAATTTCTGTTAAATTCATTATATGAATTGATTGAATATATATATGACCAACTCATAAATAATAAGAATCAGATTATTAAAAATTTTAATATTAAAAAAAGGATCACGTTAATCTAAGTTTTATAACAAAAAATTCATGGTTAAACGTCTGGAGAAATAATACAAAAGAGAGAGTCGATACCTTATTGGAAATTGAACATATCCATTTTATATTAAGCAGTTTTAAAAAAAATTAGGTAATAAATTGTTTGCTAATTTTTTAATAATTTGTTTTAGCTTATCACTTAGAATTCGGAGATAATGCACAAGCCCCACTTAAAAAATACAAATTCTTGTACTAGCTGATAACGTATACTATTCTTTATTTTGAATATATCTAAAATTAAAGGCATTACTTTTGTCATTCATAAATTGTAGTAGAAATTCTTACAGAAATTGACATTTTAATTATGACAGCCACTTTTACTTCTACTATGCTACTGTATTTCTGATAATCTGAATTAACACAGAATAATAAAGCTTATAATATTTCTATTTATGGCACTGAAGGACTTTTCTCTATTGTATACATTTTTTTAAAATTCTGATGTCAAATGGCTTTTCGATCTATTTTTTCCCCCTCAATAAAAAATAAAATAATTATAGCTTTTATTTTCAGATTATTTAGATCTTCATGTCGATTGGGGGGGGGGGGGATCTATTAATTTCTATAAATGCTCTTTATGGAAGGATATTCTTGAAGACATTTTCACATCAACTTAAAACATATTCATAACTGCTAACTACTATAGCAAGGTAATCATTATATTGATCTGGATGTCACATATATGGATTTAAAAAATTTAAATGTAGAATAGTGATGCATTAGTATTAAAATGACAAATCAATTCAACTGTAAATAATAAGATGATAAAAATCCAGAAAGCAGCAGTATCATTATTCAATGTAAATCTTTCTCTTACGTGAGTCAATTTATAGAACAACTCCATCAAGATACATACATTTACAGAATTAGAAAAGATGTGACTTTATAATATGTAAATTTTCATTCAGAGAATTTAAAATATGTAGTCATTCAAAGGAAAATAAAACACAATCCCATTAAATATATATGTGTATTAAACACTAATGTGCACAATGGAATATTAGTGGACATATATAAAAATTGAACTACCAAAGACTAGATTTCAAAGTCTTAATTTAACAAGCAGATGAAAAAATGAGTTCACCTCTTATTTGATGTTTAAAACGATAAATCAC
This sequence comes from Epiperipatus broadwayi, assembly GCA_028023455.1. NCBI lineage: Eukaryota > Metazoa > Onychophora > Udeonychophora > Euonychophora > Peripatidae > Epiperipatus > Epiperipatus broadwayi. The sequence continues at coordinate 19,449,765 of JAQFVV010006199.1, read as the reverse complement.
AAGATGCAATTTTAAATAACAGATGGTACATTTGTTTGGCAATTTAAATGTAGTTTGTTTTGTTTTATATGTACCAATTTAGAGTTGTGCATGTTTATATTTGATATAATGTGGTTTCTGATAGTTTGCAAAGTTATAATAAAAAATAGTAATTAAATCTATTTCATAGATATAAATTTAAGACTAATTCAAATGAAGCCATAGTAACATCTCAGTGATTTAAAATTTTATTAATAGATTTAATTTATGACAGCTTAAACAACAGATGACAAATATTATTTATTTTTTCACTTGCATGTAAATTATAACTTTAAAATCTAGATGGTGAGTTTGGATGGTAATTTAAACAAAGGTTCTGTAATCTATTATATATATATATTAAAATTTGAGAATATATAATATTAAGATATTTCTCAAGTGAATATTTGTATGTCACTATAATAATAATTGTCAATTATTACAGAAAATAGAGTTGTAGTGTTAACTATGATGACAATATTTCCCCATGAAATAAATATAGTCTCTAAAGTGAATAAATAATCTCCAGATGTAAAGCATTGTGCATTCTAATAGTTAATCCAGATAATTACTATGGTTATTCAAAGTTTTCATACCAAATATGATATTGATGAAAATTTTGTATAAAAAAGGCTTAATTCAAATACCATTTAACTTATTATTAATTCAATCTCATTTATATTGTATAAGCTATTATCAATGCATGCAAAAAGTAAATAACATAAATGTATTTTCTTTATATAATATGCCTCTTCAATGCAATATCATAAACTAAAACATAGTAGTCTCTTCACTTAGAATGATATAGATATGAAATGTTTTTTTATATATTTCAGGATCATTCTATCCCAATTGTAAGCTTTGATTATAAATATATCAAGTGCTCACTGGCAATGCAAGATCATCATCAGAAAAATAAACTCCGCAATCGTAGGCATATGATGCTTTCTTCAAACAACTCTAATTTATCTGTAAGTGGTTATCAAAGCCAAATCTCTTCACACCATTTTTTATACATGAATTTTTGGCATTTTCATCTATTGTTTGCACCTTGTGTAATATTAAAAATTAAATTTTTACTTTCTGATTATTATTCAGTCAACATATATAATCAAATTTCCTATTTATAATTTTTTGGGGGATAAATTTCTCTTGTTTCTTGTTTTTGTACAATTCTTCATTGGCAATTATATGCACTAGTTCAATTCTTAATAATTTTTATTAGAATGTCATTTTAAATATCAAGATTCTTCTCAATGAATTTTTTGCCATCGTTTATTTTTCATAATACATTAATAAATATGCATGTATCAATTTCATGTAAGCATATTTTTCAGATTGTTTTCAATTTTCTTTTTGACAGTGAAGAGCATTAATGATATTATTTTCAAGATAGACAAAATTTTCTATTATAGTTTAGTTCAATTTTACTAATTCTAATTTCTCTTTTTATTTTTTAAATTATTTATTCTCATTCCATACATGAATGCTTCTTCAGTTGTTTCTTTGTTTATGCTCATTACTCTTCTCTTATATGTGAATGTGCTTGGTAAGATTGAATTTCTTTGTTTAATATTGCAACACCTAGTATTATTGTCAGAAAAGTAAAGCCCGAAAATTGCTAAGCCATTTTAAAATTACTAGCTGATAAATTATTATACAATACTGGTCTCACTTGATTTAAACAATAAAAAGTTTGCTGCTGGAAGACACATAGGTTTAAAAAACTTTAATATTATATAAGTAAGCTGACTCCTCAATGGGAACTAGATGGCTCTTCTAATCAAAACCGAAACTAGTGTTTTTTAATACCAATTGATTACTCGTGCTTAGACATGTCTCTAAATATTGCTTCAGAAAATAGATATTAAGTGTTCTATATGAGACTTTGTTTAGTGTACAGTTGCTGCATTTCATGACCAATTATATAAGAACAGACATATTTATAAAGAATTGTAATAATTTTAATAAACCCATAAATAAATCTTGGCTACTAAATATGCAACGCTGAAAATATAAACTTATTCATGGAGCAACAAGGTTTCCTCATTGTTATAATTCACAAATCAGATTTACAAAAAATTATTTTTTTTAAAAATTTGCAAAGAATGTCCACTTTTTCATATTGATGTCAATTCATTGGTCAAATAAAAGAAGGAAATATTTACCTGATCCTGCTTCAAAAGAGTGAACTTTTATATTAGCAGCGATTTTTTTGTAATTCTTAATCAAGCCAGTTTACAGTTTTAAATAAACCAAATAAAATTTTAAGAAATTTAATAATCTTGTAAATAACTCACAATTATTACACATATAATGCTGAGCATATAAACTTGCAGAGCAATTAAATGTAAATCTATTATCTACTTATTCCTTTGAATACGTTTATCATGAATAATATAAAATAATGTTTGATCTACAAGGATTATAACTCATGGTTTTTTCTATCCACTTACTATTTTCTGTTTTCTATCTAAGTTGAATGCTTGCTGAAAAATAAATGCATAGTAAAAGAATTGTAGTTTGGCATAGTAATAGAGTTGTAGATTCAAAAGTAAAACATTCTTGGATAGATTTTCAGTTTCCTAAAGTGGGCAAAAATCTACTTTAATTAATAACTGAAAGAAACTGTTATGCTCAATTTGCCACCTGAATGTATTAATGTCACATGATCTCTCAAAATAGCTTACTGGTAATGGACATAGAGTACACAGTACAAGAAATGACTACACATGAAATGTAGATGACAGTAGTAATTTTAGAGTTTTGGAGCACATTATGGATGTACTAAGAAACTTTCCAAATGCTTCTGGTTCATCAGTTTAACAACATAAGTTGGCTAGTTTATATAGCAAGTGCTCAAAAAATAAAAATGAATTACTTTCTTGGCTATACTAGTCAATACTCTAAAACAAATATTTATAGCTTAATAAATTAATAATAAAAACAAAAAATATTAATCTCGCCCATTACGTGAATCAGAATATGATTGTCAAGATTTTTAATGTTTAATTTTTTTTAATGAATAATTCCTTCTCATGGATATAATTGCTATATACAGTACTTATCTTTATTAACTGAAAAATATAGTATATATTTTTTAAATTTACAGCAAGATTTTTTTTTAAAAAAATGTGTTTGTAATTCTGCATGTCGTTATCTATGACCTAATAAGTGTTAATATATAAATATATTCTTTATTTATATAAATTATCATTTTAACAAGTTAATCTTATTTAATGGTGCTTCATCATTGTATATATTGTAACAAAAAGATGGGTTGTGTGCATGCAATTATTAAATAACAAAATGTATATAACTATAGGTATTTCTTTAATATAATCCTTCTCAGATAGACGTCCTGCTCTGACATAATTTTTTTGTCACTCAAAATGTAATACTGTAGTAGTGTAAATGAAAATTGAGATATTTCTTTGAATACACTTTCAAAAGGACAATGAGCTATTATACTTTTTAATACTTGAATGGCAGCTATTTATTTATTTCAACTTTTGTGATAAACTTTATAGTAATATACAAATTGTTAAAAAACGAAAAAGAAAAACATCGTATCAATTCCATTGGATCACATAATCAGAGTATCATGTACATATCCAAACCAAATTTAAAATTTTGAAATAGATATTACTAATATTATAGTGATTATAGAAACAGTGGCAGACCTATAGAAAGATTTTTCAATATTATCAACATTTTCAAGTAGTTTCATCAGTCCACTTCAGGACGAAAGTCTTCAGGTTTAATCTAGTTTCTGGATAATTAATTTCTTTTCTAATATTTCAAAAAACGGTCATATCTCTTCTGTCCAGATGACATATAGTTTCTTTCTAGATCTTTTACAAAATCTCACAGTCCAAATTAAAATTTCAACTTTTCATTTATTGGCATTTTTTCTAAAACATACCCAACTTGCTTTCATTTCAGTTTTTTTATTCTTTCAATATACCAGTATTATCCATATGTTTTATTTTGATTTCTTATTATTATTCCCAGACTACATTTCTTCAATATTTCATTGTATGTTTAAGCATCCAAACATAGATAATTTGTTTTTTTTTTATTATTTCAGCAAAAGTACTGTATCAAAATTTAAATCTATGATTAATTTTATCTATTATAATTTTCATCTGTATTTGTAGTTAACTTTGTTCTAATTATTTATTATCAATCTTAAATACTTAAATAATGCTTATTGCTTTATTAAAGGGAAAAAACAATCTTTAGTCTTATTTTCTTGCTTTCATAACATACATTGCTATGGTATTATTTTCTGAAATTCTATTGCATTATTCATTCAATTGTAAAATCTAGATATTTATTTAATTTCCCATTTTAATTCACAAAAAAATTGCAGAAAAATGCTGTCAACAGTTTAATCACTGTATAACTTAATCATTGCTATTGCATTTTTACAAATAGGATTTAGAACTTGATATTATCTTGGGTTTGCATTTTAATATCCCAAGGTTTATTAAACATTGCAACAATTTTATAAAATCAAAACCCTTGTAATTTAGAATGCAACATGACAATTCATAACCATTGACCTTTTAATAACTTCTCTTAATATGTAAATATGATCTACTGGGCTATAATTATTCTTAAACCCTGCCTATTTTTTGGTTAGTCTTAATCCAAATTTTTCTGTATATAAGTTGTATTGATCTTTGTAAAGATCTTATATAAAACTGCTAGTTATCTAATTTTTACTACCATCTTTTTTATTTTTATTAAATTTCAATATTCCTAAATCATGTGTAAATTCTAAGGTAGTATGTCATTTGCTTATACTGAATGTTTGTTATATATATGTAAATATAGGGACTTGAACTTATCCTCCACTCTATCTCAAGAAACTGATACACATGATGACATACATATGAAAAAGATACATGATCCCCAATAAACATTTTGTGTAGAACCATGACTAATCACTTGGCCTGGATCATAATTTCCCACACATATATCCAATCAGTGCTTGACTTATATTAAGATAACAATTCCTCAAACTTTACTAGTTGGAAGGATGAGGAGATTGAAGGCTGTTCATTAAAGTTTGAGGAATTGCTATCTTAATATAAACTGAGCACTGATTATATATATGTGGAGATTACGATCTGGTCCCACTGATGAGTGCTGGTTCTGCATGAAATACATATATTGGGGATCATGTATATTTTTCACAAATGTGTGGTCATGTGTGTTTGTTGCTTGAGATAGAATGGAGAATGAATAGACTGGAAAATTCTGAGTTCAAATCCCTCTATTTACATGTATAGTAAAGGTTTAGCATAAGCAAATGACATGCTGCCTTAAAATTACAGATTACATCTTAGTATAAGTTCAGCCCATCCATCTCCTATTAAAAAATAGGGATATGTAATGTCTGATAATGTATGATTGACATAATGTCTACATGGGTATGACAATAATATCAAATCTAACAAGGGCTTTGAGCATTTCATCATTGTTTTTTCAATGAAATGAATGGTTGAATAGTTGGAAGGGTGAGAATATTGAAGCCTGTCCATTTAAGTTTGAGGAATTGCTATCTTAATATAAACCAAGTACTGATTGTATATATGTGTAGAATATTATGATCTGGCCAACTGATGAGTGGTGGCTCTGCATAAAATACGTATATTGTGGATCATGTATCTTTTTATTGTGTGTGCTTATATTTATCCATTACTGGAGATAGAATGGAGGATCAATAAACTGAAAAATCCTGAGTACAAATCTCTCTATTTAAATTATGAGTAATATCTTTATCACTTAAACATTTGATATAAATATATGATGGCATAGTATTATTTTCATAGATTCAATGTAGTAAAAATAAAATAGTTAAGTAACTGATATTTTAGTAATATAATAAGTACTTTCCTCAGAGCTTTTTCCTTCTGAAATCATAAAAAACTATTCTTTTTTCTTTTAATAAATTTTCTAAGAATGGATGTTGTTGTAAAAAGAGTTTTAAGAAATTAAAAAGTTATTAAGAGCATGCTTGCCATGAGACCAAATAGCAAAGCTATCATTGACATACTTCAGCCATACAGATAATTTTTTAACTGCTGAAATCAAAATTTTCTTTCAAGTTCTCTATAAAAATAGAAGCCAACGCTGGAGAAATTGGTGAACCCATAACTAAACCTGGTGTTTGTTTACATATCTGACCATCAGAAACAAAAAATATATATATTCAATAAGCAGTGTTCAATCAAACACAACAAAAATCAGGCAAATGAATATTTTTCAAAACAGCTTCATTTACAGGTATACTAGCAAAAAGTAAAACAAAATCAAAACTTACTGAAATATTCTTAGTTAATTTAATCTCAGATAAGCTAAGAAAATGTTTCACATCCTTAATATAAGATGACATTTCTGTTCAATATGGCTTTAAGGAAGAAGATAAAAAAAAAACAAGCTGTTTTCTGTGTTGGCAAACCAACTGCTCTTACAATTAGTCTCAAGGGAATATCTGGTTTGTGGATTTTTGGAAAACCATACAGGTTTGGATAAAAAGCTATCAGGACAAAATATTTTTTAAAACTTTTCAACCAACAGAATTTAAGTATGAAAAGAAAATAATAAAGGAAAAAATAATCATAAATCTTGCACACATTCTTATGATTTGGGAAGAAAAAACTCTGATGAAGACTGCGGAACAGTTGAAACTATTAAAAAATAAAGGAGGAATTATATAAAAATTTGCATTAGAGGGTATATGAGGAGATTTATAAAAAAAAGTAGTATTGTCATGGTTAAAAATTTTGTTGGTATAATTAGATAAGAGAAAGGAAATTATGTTAATTGAATCATATAAATTACAATGATAATCCTATATGAAATTGAAGAATGACTATTTATAAAATAAAATACAAAAGTTAATTTTTTTTTTTTTTAAATAGCAAAATTTTTAATTGGATAAATGTAATATTATAGAGGAGGGGAGGAGAATGAAATGGATTTAAACAATGTAGTAATAATTAAAAAAAAGAAAAAAAAGTTTTTGTGATAATTAGTTTTAAGCTTTAGTTTAACAGATGGCTTGTGAGAATAAAGATTGGAGGACATTTGTTGCTTAAAATATCAGATGAGAAAGAAGTTCAGCTGATACATTTGATTGGATATAATTGATTCCTAGTTAATCTGTCATAGAGAATATATACAGTGGTAATTTTGATAAAAATTGTTAAGCTGAACTGCAATTGTTTTATAAAATTTGAAGCAATGGAACAGTAAAATTATAGTGGGCTAAATTTAACATATGCTCACTTAAAGCCTGAAGCCACATGGAGCTGTCTATAGTCAAACCAGTGGAGATAATAACATGAAATGAGGTTACAAGAAGCTACTTTTAAATTATTACTTACCTGGGATAAACCTGTTTCCACCCTTGATTAAATATCTATTTATGAAATATATAATTTAGTCATTGGTCTTATTATAATGTATTTTTCATTTATGTTTTTTGTAAACTTTTATTTAAAAGACACTATCTGTCTGTAATATCAATATTTCAATGGAAACATATAAGAAGTCCAGATTCTACTGAGAGAATATATTGTTCAGTTTAACAAAAACAAAAAACTATTAAAGGAGACATTATTGCCATTTATAGGATTATAAATATATTTTAAAAATGCTATAGAGAACCTGAACAGTTATGAAGATAAATGTCATTGGGTAAAGCAAATTCTCTTGTTTTAAAAGTAAAGAGTGTTTTTTTCTTTTGTACGATCATATGCGACATTAACATTAAAGAAATACAACGTGGTAAGATTATTAATTTATTTACCAGAAAACAGACCTACTAATCAACTAAAAAAGTGGTTTCATTTATTTTGTATGCTATAAATTTTCAATATTAGTAGTGCTGAGTAACTTTAAATAATTTGATAATGATTTATTGTAAAGTTGCAAAATATTTGGACATATGTGTGTGAATATGGACATTAATTATTATCATGTTTTTTTTATATATGTTTATGTTGTGTGTTTCATTTATTAAATGATTAATGAATAAAACTATATAAATTGATTTATCACGTGACATTTTGATTTTTTTGAAACTTCATTTCTAACTTAAAAGAAATAGGTTCTCCAGCTGAGTGTATAAACAGAATGTAACTGGGTTATTTTGAATTACTGCTCATATTGCATTCTTTCCCTTCAGAAAGTGGCACCCTTATCCATTGATTACTCTAGCTTGCTGTGTGTGGCAATATATATAGTGAGCTTTGCCTGTTTTAGTATACTTGTTTGTAGTCAAAAAAGCGTTTAATTTGTTAATGCATTCTTGAGAGCTGTAAATAGAAAAAAAAAGAGAAAAAGACTGAATGAGAAAAACTTTTATTTTTGAAAATTAAAAAATATGATCAACCAACCTCTTTTTAAATTTAACATTAAGACAATGGTGTAGCTATCATGTAGAAAATCAATACAATGTGTATGGATTCTAAGTTTAGATGCTGTTTTGTTATATATATGTTATAAAAAAGGATCTTTTCTAAAATTTTGCTAAAGACTCAAAAATTCTAACTCTACCATTGCATTACGACATCTTTTTCCATAATTAAAAAACTTCTTATCTTGTTTTTAAATAAAGTTTAAAGATCAGGCACATCTCAAACATCAAAATGTGTATAAATTTTTTGTTTCTTTTGCTGCTGAAGCTAAATTGACTAATTGAATAAATACATTAGTGAGTATGAGTTGGGGAACAAAAATGTTTCTAGCCAAAATTTTTTTGCTTACAACTCTGAATTCAATTAACATTTTAAATTCAGATCAGGTCCCAATTCCTATCTACTGTCAAAGTTAGAGGAATATCTTAGATCTAAAGTATTAGCTAAATTAGAAAAGTATGATTTGTATTACAAGAAAGTCTGTAGAAATTTTAAAAAGATGAGATAGTTTAATTAATAAATAAATATGAAGAAACTCAACATATCTACGCATTATAGACATCTTATTTAATCTTTTCTCACATACCCTAACAAGAATTAGCTTAAAAACACTTGGAGATAGTTAAATTATAATAATTCGTATCACTACTAAACTAGCTAAGCTTAAAAATACTCCAAGTTTGTTTTCAACTTTCTAAATCTGTGACTAGTCACCTGATAACAAAAATAACAAAGAGTGGAAATATTTACGAATACTTATCTTTGTTAATATTTTAAAAATCATCCCAATAGTTCTCCAGTTAATCCGATTCTTAGCTTCTTTCTACAACACATTATAAATCTTATTTTATCCATCCAATTCACATATGGTCTTTTTCTAGGTCTTACAAATTTCTTGGAGATCTAATTCAAAATAACAACTGCCCATCTATAATCATTTTTTCTAGCAAAATGTCCACCCCAGATTCATTTCAGTCTTTTAATTCTTTTAATAATGTCAGCTGTACCCATTAGTTTTCTCATCCATGTATTTCTTTTTCAATTTCTTTTTGTTATTCCTAATATACATCTATCTCTCCATATTTAATTGAATGATCTCAAATTTTTGTAGTGTTCTTCTTTCGAGTGTCCAAGTTTCGGATCCATAAATAAGAACTGATATGATATTTATACTTCTACTTGACTGCAAGTAATGGGTTAATATGTGAGCTAATGCATAGCTTGAAGAGAAGATTTATTCTTTGTAATTGAAATATCAAAATATATATTGACACACACTTTAACTATATCACATATCAGCGCACATATTAACCCATAAATAAGAATTGTAAAAAACATCTATTAAAAGCCTTTTTTCAAACACATAGACATATTTCCTTTTAATATTAAATCAATTCTAGCAAAAGCATTCCATTCAAGTTTTAATTTTATGATTAAATTCATCTATTATGTTTCGTTTGGGTTGATAATAATCTCTAATTAACTTTATATTATTTAATTTTATATTTACAATTGCAATTTCTTACATGATTAATTATTTGAATAAACTTGTAATAATTAATCTTGATTACATTAATCTAACCTTATATTTAAATATTAATCATATTTCAAAAATTGTGTAATTGACTTTATAAATCACTTTTAATTATATTCTTTATATTTTAATTTGACAATAGTTTAGCTGAACTTAGCATTAACTAATCATTTATTATTAACATCTTTTAATTGCAAATCTTTTTTTTTTTATAAATTTTGTTTTATTTTTAGTGTTGCTGTTGGGATTATAACATTTTAAAGAGCACTTATAAAAGCTTATAAAGAGTTTTATGAAGTAATGCTTAATAAATCTGATTCCCATGCTCACAATCTGAGATCAAATTCGGGCTGCATAACTTAGAAATTTTTTCAGGTAATAAACAGGCTCAATTTTTTCCCTCAAATAAATGGTCCAGAGCCAACCTAGATTATTTTTTACTAGATGAATAACTTCCAAAAATTTATTAGTCCCATTATTTGACCTTTACATATTTTAACAATTTCTAAATAGTGCTTGGTTTGAATGATATGTATCCGTGCGCATTTATAAATAATACTATAAAAATAATTTATTTAAAGCAATTTATAAAGTGTATTTATTGTATTTCAATGTTGCAAATCAATACAAATAATAATTTTTTTTTAGTTTAAATATCAATCGAATTTATATTTGATTTCTATAAAATTTAATAATCAAAAATTTAATATTTTTTTATTATAAATTTAATTATTTAATATTTTTAAAAAATACTATTTAATTAAAAGGACATTGAAATTACTAGAATCTTTCGGGGAAATTGGTGGTCGAGAGGTCAGCGACCGCTGCTTTACAAGCAGTTGTCCCGGGTTAGCGGCTTCGCTTCTGTCCGTCATCTCATTTATATTACAATACATATAAACAGTTTTTACATTCAATTTTATTATCATATTACACTTATTACCACAATAAATAAAATATTCTTATCAAATAAAATATAATATCAATAATTAAGCGCTTATAACGCTCGTTAAAGAAGTTATATATATTATTAAATTTATTTAAAGCTAAGCGCTTTCAAAGCTCTATGAGAAGTTTATAAACAAATTTTCATTACACAAAATATAATGGAGTATGTTTTATTTATGGCACTTTAAAACATTGTATTGTTATTTATAATTATCTTTTATTATATTATAAAATTTAAAGAAAATATTGTTTGTTTTATAAAACAATGCTCAAGTAATTTTTCATATAATCCTTGTCCCCTACACCATAAATGAGTATCAAGAGCATTTTTAATTTCAAATGTCATTTTTTCTTATTTGTTTTCATTCATTAATGTATTCAATCTTTTTCTAGCATTACATTTTAAAATATTTCAAAAATGCTCATATCATTTATAACTACATTTTTAAAGTAGCAACTAAAATTTTTATCAAAAATATTAATATTTTTAGAAAAATATTATACTGATATTTATTTTTCTTGAACAGAAATAAAAAAAATTAGCTATGTTTTAAGTTTTTATAAAATAACTAATTTTGTTTGATCAGAATTATTTTTTGAGAAGTGTACTAAGTGAAACAATAAAATAAAATTATGTCTAAAAATTTCACAATAATAGGTGTAATTAACTAATATCAAAATCTCTAAATGATTTTTATCAATTCATGGAGTAAAAAACTATCAGAAACCTACTTTCCATTTGAAAACAGAAATACAATACTTTTATTTAACATACTAGTTCAAGATTCTGCTTTCTACCTCTGAAGCTAGAAGCCTAATTTATACATCTGTCATGCTTCTGTAAATAGGAAAAAACTATCTGTTAGTTCACTATTATCCATTATGAAATATAAAATAAATAAGTGTAGTTATTGGAGACTTGCTGAGAATAAGATTTTATTTTATGCTTTCTATAAAATTGCTAAAAAAAAAAAGAGGCATAGTATATAAAATGCTAGGAAAAAAAAAAAAGAGACAAAGTGTATAAAATGCTGATAAAGATTTTTTTTGTTAGAAGTATATATCAATAGTCCTCAGTTTGGCACTTTATACATATAAATTTATAACTGTAGAGGTAGTACATCTTTTGCACTAGATATTAAATTCTAAGCATTGAGTAACAAGATCTGCTAGAAATTGATGAAAAGTATGATTGCCTAGATTATTCTTCATTTATATTGATCTAGGGTAAGATTTTTTTATACATGAATACGTAATCAAATTATGCATCCCCTCCAAAAAACGAGAATTATTCTGAGATGATAAGTCCCTATGATAAAAAGAGCAATTTGTTATGACTGATTTTATTCTTGTAGACTTTAAATATACATACTGATACAAAACAGTAATTTTCGTCTATATTCATAAAAAATAATGCTATTGTTGAATTTTTGCTCAGCATATGGAATGGGGTACATCCAATCAAAATAATGACTCAAAAAAGTTTGTATAAACAAAATAAATAAATATGGAAATATTTAAAAGCCATGTAATTTTTTTTTTGAATATTTGGAATTCAGTAGAGTGATTAAAAAGAATTAATGAAAATATAAGTAAAATCAGGTAAAACTCTCCATACAGTAGTGCCACTCAATGCACGCCAGAGTAAACAATGGATTCCAGAAGGCTTGTGCACAAAATCCTTATTTAGTGCCTACTCATCCAATATCCCCAGAGTAATTTCTATTGTGTGGCTTTTGTCAGTGAGGAGTCTTGGATCTGAGAGCACTGCACCTAGATCTTAGGATCTAATGCAAACCTCTAGCAGCCACCTTTTATCTCTACTTAACAACAAAACTATGAGTTTAAAATTGAAAACACAATAATATTTTCAATCCAAGCTCAATAGTTATATAGTCATATAGGTCTGAACTCAATTCAGTACCCATACCTTTTGTTGCCTTTGGTTCTTTAATAACCATAGCCACCACTATCCTATTAGGCAGGATTGGTATTAAACCACTAAACATCACATGATCACCATTTCTTATGCTAGCTTATGACTGTTGTTAAAACAGACAAAACTCTTCATGTATTAATGCCACTGCATGCAAACCAGAGTAATCTACTCATTCAATATCCCCAAACTATTTTCTAGCTAAAAATGTATGGGTACTGAACTGAGATTAGATCTATATGACTATATAAGCTACTGATCTTGGATTGAAAATATTATTGTGTTTTCAATTTTAAACTCATAGTTTGTAGTTAAGTAGAGATAAAAGATGGCTGCTAGAGGGTTGCATTAGATCCTAAAATCTAGGTACAGTGCTCTCAGATCTATGGCTCCTCACTGATGAAGGCCATAAGACAGAAACTAGTCTGGGGATATTGGATGAGTAGGCACTAGATGGGGATTTTATGCACAAGCCTTCTGGGATCCATTGATTACTCTAGCTTGTTGTGTGTGGCAATATATATAGTGAGTTTTGCCTGTTTTAATTACATCTTCTGAATTGCCAAGCATTTAAAATAAAGATATGAGATCAGCAATTAAATAGAAAAGTTTTAGGAAAGGATAAAATTATTAATGAAAGCTGTAAAACAAAAACCTAAATGATAAAGGTATACCAGATAATTGGAAGAATGTAATAGTACTAGTGATATATAAGAAATGTGAAAAAAGACATTAGAAATTACAGACTTATCAGTATTCTTTCAATTGTATTCAAGATTTTGGCTGAGATAATTACAATTCATCTACAGGGAACTTTAAATTTAAATCAATAAGTAGAACAAATTTTATTGAAACATGGTTTTAATATAGTAGATCACATCCAAGTATTAAGAAAAAATTATCTAAAGAAGCATACAGTATAAGTTACTATTGTTTCTTGATTTTGTAAACATTTAATTTATAAACATATTCAGAGGTGCTCAAAACTCTGGAATATTAAAGTATAGGCCCAGAATATATGTTAAAATGTAATGCAGTGATTAGATTACAGGATAATACTTTGATTGATATTAAAAAGATTATATGACAGTGATTCCATATCTCCAAAACTTTTTATATCAATTTTATAGAAAATATTTTGAGAATTAAAATAGAATATCTAAGAAAATCAAAATAAATAGAGATTTTTTAAAGTTATCTAGATTTTACAGATGACACGATTATTTCTGCAAATAATGCTTCAATACTATGGGAAATATAAAAATTATCTAATGAAAGTAAAAATGTAGGATTGAAATTAATGTTAAAAAAAAATAAAGGAATGTTCAATGGGTTTTCACTTAAGAAGAAAATGAAAATTTATAATAATAAATTAGAAAAAAGTTAACAACTGCAAATATTTCATGAGATCAATATATAATAAGTGAGATAAATTTTAGAATCAGAGATGGATAAAGTGCCTTTGATAGAAACAACTTGATATTAATATATATATATATATTGTAAAAGTTCGATAAATCTACCTTTGTTTTAAGTAAGATTTAATAAGCTTAACGTATATAGTGAAATTAAATTCATAAAAAATTACACTAATATTTCTTAAAGCTAAGTGCTTTCAGAGCATTCAACTCCATATTCATAGCCTCCAAACCTAATAATTTATGCAAATCTATACAAGCTCATTTATATTGTCCATCTCTTTGATATAGAAAAGCATGTATCCTTTCTGTTTATTGCCTTCAAGTCTCTTGCTATATACCATGCTTCTTTCACCTTCCTTTTGATGTCATTTCTCTCAGTGGAACTTATTTCAGCACATGCAGGTTCAAATTCATGATTAGCCTCTTTTTGGTGGTCCACAAATACTGAGCTGCCTAAAAAAATATTAAAAGTGATGTGGCAGATGGATATATTCTATTATATTCAGCTTGATTGATCCCTTTATTTTTATGCTTGCGTAGGACCAAAGAGATGAACTTTTCTCTGTTCATTCTATTGTTAAATTCAGCTGTTAAGTCAAAGCCTAATTTTTGAATTTGTATTCTCATCTTTTCTTTATATTCTTCTTCATCCATTATTACAAAACGATTGCCTTTGTCTTCTTTAATACAAATGATTTTATTTTTATTAAAGAACTTTTTTGCATTCTTAACTTTATTGTTCCAGCCATTATTTTCAGTATTCAATTTCTTATCTCTAATAATCTTATTAATCTCATGAAAAGTCATTTGTTTTTTTTTTTTAAAAAAAATCTCTTTGATTTGATGTTTATATATTCAGTATTTATATATGATAAAAAAATTATTTAAATAGTTCACTACAGAGCAAATACGTCTCCAATTTATTTATTTTTACAAAAAACATTGAAGAAGACAATATTTTTCAGCCTAGTTGAATACCATATGGTTTTCCTTTTATTAGAGCACTAAAGTGCAATGAGAAAGTGAAGAGTCTAGAATTCCTGTGCTCAAACCTCTTTTGAACTTCTGACAATAAACTACTGATAAATTCAGGCAACATATCTGTATGTAGTTCTTGCTATTTTTTATGCATAAATCTTTACTTTAACATTACCGCAGAGTTAAATTCGGGGGAGGGGGTCAAATTTCAGAGTTGATAAAATTTATAATAAATTTTTCAAGTTTAAAACACTGTAAAATAAAGATTCAGGGTTTGCTATCAAAAGACAAGGTTTTTTTTTTTAAAAGTCTCATAGCATTGGCCGGGACATGAACCCGCAACCCGGGCAACTGCCTGCAAGTGCAAGGCAGTCGCGCTGACCTCTCGACCACCAATGCAAGACATCAAAAGACAAGTTTGCAACATTTTACAACTTATTTTTTGTTTTCTCAGTCTGTACATCCAGTAATTCACATTAGCTTGGGACTTGTACTCTCCAGTTAATTACTTTGATACTCTTTGATACTATTTGTGATAAAAAGTAAATTTATAACTGCAGGACAAATTTAATTTTTTACAAGATTACATTTTGAGATATTCTGAAATGATTAAAGTGTGTGAATGTGTGTAGATATTTTATAAACTTTAGAAAATCAGTCTTGCATTGGTGGTCGAGTGGTCAGCGCGACTGCCTTGCACTTGCAGGCAGTTGCCCGGGTTGCGGGTTCGCGTCCCGGCCGATGCTATGACACTTTATAAAAAAAAAAAAAACTTCAGAAAAGCATGTTATTTAATTGTGCACTATTTGGTAAATAATTCAGTGTATTCGTTTAAATATAAATATTTATTTATAAATTGACTGTTTATTAGCATTTATTTTCTTTGAATAAAGACATCAGAAAAAGACATCGTCTTCAAGTTGTGCAAGAGTCGCACACTTGTAGATTAATTCGTAATAAAATACAGTATATCCGTTTTTGTCGTTAATTATATGTTATAAATTCATCCATTGTTTCCTTTAACTATTATAAATAAAGCATAATAATTAATTTTTTTTAAAAAAAAAAAACTATTACCACCTCTTCCCATCATATTTCTTACACATCTGTTAAAGTTTGTATGATAATTACTATTTGAAACTTGCAATTAAAGTTTGATATCTTTATATAAAATATTTTTCACAGCCACACCTATGTAAATACATTTTTTTCTAATTAAATAATTGTAAATTATTAAAAATAACAAATAGATAAAATATTTTTTAAATTTGTATTTAAATGTTAAAAAAAAACACCTAATTAACTCGTATTAGATCTTCACTATTTTAGATTTTTTGAATCTTTTCTGCTTAGTCCAACTTACATTTTTATAGTATGTTTAAAGTTAATTCTGAATTAAGAATTTTACAAATAAATAAATAAACTGGGCTTAAAATTTGATCACCATTAATGTTAATTTATTAATATATAAATTATGGACCATTGCGATGTAATGGTGGGATATCCACCTGACTTAACATGATCTGAGTTCAAATTTTGTGACAATTGAAAAATTCACAGTATGAGGGTAACCTGGAAGTCTTTTTAGGTTGCAATTTTTTAATTGGTGATGAACAATCTATACTGTGAAATTCAACACCAATCAACAAAATTGAGATCATTTTAACAGTAAGAATTTAGTCTCTTAAAGTTCAAGGGATTTATGAAAACTTTCATGAGAACTACAAGATTGTTTTTATAGGTTTGAGTAGTTGTTGTATTAGTGCTAGAAAAAATCATTCTAATTAAATAAAAAATACACATCTCATTATAAAGATTTTACTAGCATCAAAATTTCTATTCAGATGTGAGATGTATTATCAAAGAAGAGTTTAAATTTCTTAAATGGCAGACTACATCAATGTAACATGATCAAACTATTCTCCACTTTAAAAAAAAGATCATAATGCAAATTGAATAAAAATTTCATTAGCTTCAACTTTCAGTTTTTAAAGCACAATAAACTCTCCCGTCTATTTTTGAGCTATTGCTAGATTTTTTTTTTAAATGAAAAACTATGTTCTGTTTGGAAAACTTGCATAAAATATATTGATCAAAAAAAGATTAGATTCAAATAAATATATCTGTATTTTATTAGAAAAAATACTACCTTAATCACTGTCCAAATTTGAAATCATATATTTAAAAAATTCAAGTAAACAATTTTTTTTCTTCTCATGTATCATAGTATCGGCCGGGAAGCGAACCCACTAACACGGGACAACTGCTTGTAAGGCAGCTGTGCTGACCACTCGACCACCAACGCTTGACAAATAAACAATTTTGGATTTCTAAAGTGAATGATCTCTACTATTCGAAACATGGCTATTATAAATAAGCCGTACTAATTTACATTTTTAGATTTTTTAAAAAAAAAAAATTCTCCGTATTTAAAATTTTTGATAATTAATTTTTTATATAATAAAATGATACTTTCATTGTCATATGTTTAGAATAAGTAGGAGTAGTAATAGGTATATATGTCATAGAATATGCATTTGCAAAAAGGAGAAAGAAAAACAATTAAGTAAAAAGAAAATGGAGGAGTAAAGAATCTGGAGCCTATGGTGATGAGCTTAGATAGAATATAGTTATTTTGTAAATTAAAAACCAAAGATAATATTAGCTAATAGTTTAAAAATTAAAACATTAAAAAAAAAGATTCAGAATATTATTTGCCTAAAAGATATTTTGTTCCGATGCATTGACTTTTAAAGAATTAAAAAAAAAATAATTAAGGAAAGAAAAAAAACAGTATTTCATTTTATTCACTCATATTTAAAAGAAAAGCACTTAAAAGTAAACTGTTTATAGATTAAAATTGTTTATAGATTAAATAAATTATCTTGGGTTATCTACAGAAGTTAATTTTTATAGACGTGCTAAATTAAAATGTTTTTATGCTTGTTTTAGTTTTAGAATCTACTTAATTGAAAGGGAAAAAAAGATAATATGAGTTAATAGAAAATTCTTAGAAAAGTTTTGTAACTGATAAAATGAGAGCACATGACTGGAAACATGTAAAAAGAAGCTTTCTCGAGTTCTTTATGTTGTGTTTTGCTACTTTTAGGGTGTCAAAAGTTGCTTGGATTCGGCTTGTCTATTATTTTTTTTTTTTAAAATACATTATGTTGATGGATCTTGTCATGTGTGTCTTGCCGGTTTGGGTGTATTGTATTCTTTTTTTTTTTTGTGGCTGTGTTATTCTGTATCTCTTTCCCTGTTTCTCAATTATAGTGCCGATTTTAGTTTAGTGACCAAGTTGCAGCAAAAATATCCGGCGGTGCTAGCATGTTATCCCTTTTTTTTATTTTTTTCTAGCTTGTGGTAGAACGTGTTGAGGTTTTGTTTTGCATTGTAGTCTAAATTGAATTTACATTTGGTGTAGTAATATGCATACAAGCTAAATGTCGCTGCTCTTATTGTCGGGATTGCATTTTTTTGTATACCTACGATTATATTTATATGAGTATATTAAAATATTCATGAACTATGAATATTTCTATTAACATCTTAACTCAAACTACACCTAAATACAAGAATAAATAATAATAGTTTTACATTGATTGAAGTTATCTATTATAAAATCAGTTTAACTTAATAGGCATTTGAGAAATATATAAAAACATAATTTCTAGAAATAACTTGAAATTCATATTTAGGGAAATGGCAACAATTAATCTAATTAATTAAAGTATAAAGATTTGCAATCTTAATATAAACTGAGCACTGATTATATATATATGTGTGTGTGTGGGAGATGATAGT
The DNA here is from genome assembly GCA_028023455.1 of Epiperipatus broadwayi. Lineage (NCBI taxonomy): Eukaryota > Metazoa > Onychophora > Udeonychophora > Euonychophora > Peripatidae > Epiperipatus > Epiperipatus broadwayi. The sequence continues at coordinate 19,430,688 of JAQFVV010006199.1, read as the reverse complement.
CTGGACCAACTGATGTGTGCTGGTTCAGCACGAATTACGGATATTTGGTGATAATTTATATTTTCTACATGTGTGTGGTTATGTGCATCAGTAGTATGAGATAGTGTGGTTAGTTGAAAATTGCTTGAAAGTCTGAGTTTAAATTTTCTATATTTCTAATTAATACAATAATTAAATTTAACCAAATATTGCCACATTGAGTTACATAGCAATCCTCACTATGCGTTTGAAAACAATGACAATTTATTTAAAATATTTTCAAAATAAAATTTTATAAATAAATAATTGATGCAATAAAATAATTAAATGTTATCATAAAAAAATAACAACTGTAATTTAATATATAGTATAAATGACATCAAAGATTTGGTTTTTGATTACTTCATGAGAAAGCAGATATCAATTACTAATTCTAAAAATAACTTGAGTATGATATATAAAAACTAAACTAATCAAATAATATGCCTCTTTTTTTTTAATTATTTTTGTTATGGCTTTTTTTCAATTAATTGTTCTAAGTTGTTGTTTTTTTTTTTTGTTGTTGTTGTTAATTCATTCATTTTTATTTATTTGTATTCACATTTTTAGTTATTTTCTTTTCTATTTTATTCATTGTTCAACTAATGAATTCTCACAATGTTATTTTTAATAAGGAGTAGTTATTTTCACCGATTTTTAGATTGTTTTAAAAATAAAATCCGTGAATGAATTTATTATTATAGTCATAAAATTTTAACATTTATTATTATTTGATTGTTCTGTAGTTAATTTAATAACACTTTCAAAAATGATGGCTGAAATACTAGATAAAATATTATTAATTGCATGAACCCGTAGCTCGCGAGTCACATGTGGCTCGCGCAACCGTTTGATGTGGCTCGCATTGCACTCTTCAAGAAAAATTGATAAAATATTTTATGTTCTTTGACGCCACATGCACACACTAAAAAATAAACATTTTTACTATACAAACGATAACGATATGCAGTATCAGATTTCACATTAAATAAAATAATTAAAATATACTTTTCCTGTAATTGTAATTTATATGTATGTTACCAAATTTTTAATAAATAAAATGTATTTACATTTTTTTTCTTTTTAACATATTACATCAGTTTTTTTTTTAGTTTGTGAATTATGTTTATAAATGTAATATGCAAAAATGGAATTTATAATTGTGGCTCCCCAAATTTTTTTAAATTCTCAACTGGCTCGCGTCAAGTTAAAGGTTGGGCATACCTGCTCTAAACAGTACAACCAGTTCCTAGTAGTATAACCAAAATTATTGTGTTTATGATCATTATTAAAGATATGATAGAGTATATGTGAAAGGAAAATTCAAATATTTCTGATCTATTGAAGAAAGTCTACTCTAAGGCGAATAAAATTTAATTTTTAATCAGATCAACTTTAAAAAATAAACTAACTTCAACTTAATATATGTACTTATAGATAGACAACTTCCATATTTCTCCATTCTTTTTTTATTTCATAAATAAAGATACAATAAAAATCAAATAATCCTTAAGATGCATTTCGTGCTGAACCAACACCCATCAGTTGGGCCAGGTCACCATCTTCATATATATCTTTATTATATGAAGAGTATTTATGTAGAGCAAATTGTCTCATTTTTATTTTGAAGCGTCAATTTCTTAGAAATGACTTTTCTGATAAATTCCTGAAAGTACAATAATTACCAATAGAGTAAACAAGCACATTAAAACTTAATAATTATTCAAAATAAATGGGAAAAAGAACAATGAAATAATATCAAAGGCTAGCAGGCATTTGTAAATTGCTTATCATTTGAAATACCTAATTTTGATGTTAATATATAATATCTATATAATAATAAATAAATAATCATAACTTCTTAATTATCTGTAATTGCAAAGCTCTCGTGGAGTTATGTAGCATCAAGATTTATATTGTGTCAAACAAGAGAGCCCAAAGACAGAGGTATAATTATATCTTTTCATTGTTTTTTGCTGCTACTTCAGCTGGAGGCAGTTACTTCTGCTTTGCATACAAATATTCACATAAACTGAGGTGGTATTTTCTGCCACCTCATAGGTAAATATATATTTAATTTTGAGTTGGGTTTAAAGTAGTTTTAGTAAATATATATAACATTATTTTAATCTTTTAAATCTGTCTTATAAGTTTTTCCTAGTATTATTGGGGCCTCATACTTCTCCACTGAAACTAGGCTTGGCTATGATAACAGTTAAAGGGTGTGTTTGGATGAATAGTCTGAGCATTATGCTGGCATGGAACTAAACCTGATAAAAATATACATACAGTTAGGTTTTTACAGTATTTATTGCACAATTAGTAAATTTGTTCTGTGTCTTATCTTATTCATTGGCTATGTACACATAGATACTGATCAGTTATACACTTACATACTGTTTAATTATATAAGTAGCAACTCAAACAATGAAAATTCTTATAAATATATATTTTCAATATAATATATATAATGTTAGTAAATTCACTGAGTATAATTATAATGAATGCAAAAGATATTCATCACTACATAGTAAAATAAAAACTTTAATATATCTTAAATAATACTGGCCATTAAAGAAAATAAAGTGCTAAATTTTGTACAGAATGTTTCATCTACAATCTAAATTCAACATGCTAGAATTTTGAACATCTACACCCATGCCAAGTTCATATATAACTAGATTCTTATAATTTGGTTATTTCCAGTGTGAAAATATGAACATATCAATTGCAATTTAAAATTATATTTATATCTTTCTATTTTGCCACATATACTGCACTTTAATTATGTAAATACAGCAAATGTGGTGAAATGGAAAGTTAAAAATATATTCAATTTATTATTCATGTAAAATAGGAATGGAGTTGAGTTAATTATTTCACTTAGTGGTATTTAACAATAAATATACAAATCTTTAATTAAAGTAAATTATATATCTGGACTAGAAATGATACAACAATTTCTGTCCAAATAAATGGTAATAGTTACTAAAATATTTATCTGGGGAGCATGGTATCATATTAGTAAGGAAATTTTGGTATCTTCAAAGTAAATTGTAAATTTAAAATTGTGTTTACATTTTTCTATAATATTAAACTCTTATTATAAAAGGCAAAGACAATTATCATGTCATTTCAGATCTTATAGAACCAAATAGGAATTATTATGAATTCTGAATTAAATAAGTAATATTAATAGAAGCAATTTTCAATAATGTTTAAACTTTCATTAAATAAATATAAAAACATTCAGTTATATTTTTATTTTTTGCACTGAAGGTATTCACAGTTTTAATATTTTTTCATGGATAAATATATAAACTAAATAAAAAAAACTGTTTTTTTTATTATTATTATTATTATTATTATTATTATTATTATTATTATTATTATTATTATTATTATTATTATTATTATTATTATTATTATTATTATTATTATTATTATTATTATTATTATTATTATTATTATTATTATTATTATTATTATTATTATTATTATTATTATTATTATTATTATTATTATTATTATTATTATTATTATTATAATAATAATAATAATAATAATAAAAATCTCTGCTGAGGTAAGAAGCAATCCTTAAGTTCTCCGATGTAAGTATTTATTTTTTACTTTTGTTCCAACTTGTTATTCGAAAAGCAAACATAATACAAGAAAAATCGAATCATATAATAGATTAATAGTGTTTTTTGAAAAATATCGGTGTGTTTTAACCCTTAAACTGCTAATTATATTATTGGTTGTATGAGGTAAAAATCAAATCTTTTAATTGGCCAACTCACAAACTGAAGACAAAGCCTATTGTTAAAACATATTCGCCTATAATATTAAATTCAACTCAGATATGTTTATAAAAAGTATATTACTAATTTTTCAGGTTATGAAAGAGAACAAAAGTTCTTTCAAAAATAAATTGCTATTTATTTATTATAAAATATATTCAATTTCGGCAAATATAAAGCGAATGTCTAAACAAAAAAGTGCATGACGCAAACGCTTTTGTTCAATTTTACGTTATCGAAAAGTAAAGATTTCTTTTTGCTAAATCTTAAATATTTTTACTAAAATCTTCAATATTTTCGAAAATAATTTTGTTTTTTTTGGTATATTTTTTAAAAAACTAGTTTAATTTCTCAAATTATATTTTTTTAATACTTAAATTGCATTCGAAATGAAAATCTCAGCGTTTTTCTTTATTTTCTTTGATCAGGCAGTTTCTTTGTTCTTTCCAGCCAATCAGAATGTCTTTTTCGGCTGAGAGCTGGCTGACAACCAATTACTGACAAGGTTCTTTCTTTGTTTAGTTTAAAATGCGGTTTTTTTGATTTTTTACTTGTAAAATAATTCGGAAGAGGGCACCATCTTACAGAACTTTTAAAAACCTAATCAATACCTGTCAAACGAATATTTTATCATAAGAACTAGCAGAGTTAGAGTAACGTCAGATGTCGACGAGATGCCTCATAAGAGGCGGTTGAAGAATTAATATCTTTTTTTAAA